>BSBM01000257.1:23640000-24080000 GCA_027924585.1 Larix kaempferi | reverse complement strand
ATACCGAACCAGAGGGCTAACGCAAACATATTCATTATATTTTCTTAAAAAAATAACATACCAACCTTAGGAGAACCCCATTTTTTGGGAGTTATACTTAATTTCCACAAATAATATTTATATATTCCGGAAGGTAATCCGATTTTCTACGTTTGATCTTCTTGCGCCATATTCCAAAAAGTTGTGTAGGTAGCTCTAATATTGCTTTTTGACATTCAGATTTCCGTTTTTCCAGAAGTCCATTGCGACTAACACGTCATGAGTGGCCAGCATTAGCTTGCACCAACCCTTAGGGTTTTGTAATTATTTATCATGCCAATTTTTAGAGATTCTTTAGTCACTTCCTTGATGGATATTCTGACATTTTTGCACTCATTATCATACCAGGGATTGGTTTTCCTACTATTCTTTTTACCTGAAATTTCGATGGAAAACTTGTTAATGGAAGAAGAGAGGCCCGTGGTGAAATTATGATAGAGGTTTTCTATATCGTCCATACTAGAAAGATGAAACAAGTTATTTTTTAAATAATTTATGAAAATATCGCCCTTATTTCTATCATAGATCAAATGCTTTTGACTGTGAGAATTGTCTTCTATGGGATCTCTTTGCATGGAAAAATTGAGGGTTGCAACTAGAGGTCTATGATTTGAGTCAAGCTCATGGTCGAGCAAAATGTCTAGATTTATTATAGTGTTATATAAAGGGATATTAGATATGACATAATCTACCACATTACTACCGAACCCATGAATGCAAGTCATCTTGCTGGCCACTTCTTTAGCCCATTACAAATTATAAGGTCTTGAGCACTACAAATCTTGACTAACTCAAAGCCAGACAAGTTTTCACCTAGATCTGTAGAACTTCTTGTGTATTGACTGTCTAGAGTGGGATATTCATCCAACCAAAGAGGATTGGGGATAGAATAATTGCTTAGAAGAATAACTTGGTTACTCGAAGTACAAGCATTAAAGTCACCCATTAAGAGAACATTTCCATCAATTTCTAGATTATCAATATCATTTTCTAAACCATTGAAAGGGCAATTTTTTATCTATGTTGTTTTTCTTATAAAAGTAAGAGTTACTAGGGGCAAAATAACATATTGCAATGTAGGTTTTCTTATTATTAATGTCAACAATTTCTATCCACATATACTGGTTGTGGGGGTCTTTCTTATAGAGCCTAGCATTGCGGAAGAATTTTTCTAAATAATGTAATAGGCTATACCTCCAATGCCTCCTGCGGGAGGATCTCTTGTTCCATATGGACCAAAGAACAAATCCCTCTATGTTAAGGACCTTATATTCTTTGTGCTCCCAGGTTTCAACCATAAGAATAATATCAATTTCATACGTGATCCAACATAACTTAGGGCATTTGTTCCAAGGGAAACCTCAGCATGAGTTCCAAGAGAGGATCCGAAGCGTGTCTAATTGCTATTTATTGTTATCTTTTTTGTTTCTATCTTGGACAACAACTTTTCTATTTCTAATTAGAGCCCATTTTCCTTCCTTCCTAGCTTCTTTTACCTTTTGGACCTCCTTTCCTAATCCGTCTTGTTCTTCTGGAATGATATCTTCATTTATAAGTATTCCCAACCCTTTTAGATTTGAGGTTTTGCTGAGAATGCTATACTTATGGTCAGTAGAGCTAACTTTGATCCAAATGAGTAGAGCTAACTTTGATCAAGATCAACATTTCTTTATTGTCAGTTAATTTACCTAATCTCTTTGCTTCTGTTAGGGAGGTTGTTTCGATATCCAACCTATTATACACTTCTTCCTTGACTACTGCTAAAATATCCTCATCTGCCTTTTCCTTTAAACAAAAAATTACAAGGTTCAAAGCTCATATACTTATTTTAATTTTAAATTTATGATAATTTCATTATATTTTAAAAAAGAAATATTTTAATTCTAAAATTTGAAAACTAAAAATTAAAATTAAATTAAAAATCAAAATATTTTGAAACTGAATTCATGTAAGAACATTAATGCATATACATGAAATTTGCCCACTAAGTACATTTCCCACTTAGAGAAATAGGTGATCCCATTTCCATACAATATTAGGATTAACCTACTTATATGTTGATGATAAACAGTAAGAAATAAATTCCTAATTTCGAATTTCGACACACGCATAGTATCCAAATTTGCTGTGTCGTAATTAACCTCTATTCCATTTTTCATATCCCATCATCATTGGGGTGAATAGGTAAGTTCTTCTGACAAATTTATAGCGTTTCATTGGCATTTAGTGGAATGAAATGGTTTCAGAAAAAGACAACAACTAATGCTATCTCTAGATTCACTACAAACACAGTATTAAAGTGGCACACGTTAAACTTTAAAGTAACAAACAGGTTAACCACATAAGTTGCAGCACAATATACAACAAAATACGTCAACCAACCGCAACATAGTGGGTGCCACCGCAGAGGTATTAAGAAATTTCTGTTCCCATGTGCCAGCATGCGGATGAAAAAGACTTGTGGGGCGGTGTTGAAAACAAAGATGAGTGTCTCTATATCGCATCTGACAGGTTAAATAAAGATAAACGTAATGATGATGTGTATGGGATCCAATGTGAAGGTTAGACATAAGTCGAGATCATACAAGGCCAAGGAAACTTTGATTAAAAATAAGAAAATCTCATTTCTCACACGAATGGTACATTTTTTTAAAATAAGTGTGATTTGAAACATGCTTATATGTTCTATATGTTCTTGTTGTTAATCAATATTAGTTGAAACATGCTTATCTGTTCTTTGTTTTAATCAATATGAGTTGAAACCTGCTTATCTGTTCTTGGCCTCCTGATGCACGTGAACTGACTCGGTTGTGGTTTAGTTAGGTAGTACTATTGGCTGTGATTTGAAACATGCTTATATGTTCTTGTTTTTAATCAATATTAGTTGAAACATGCTTATCTGTTCTTCGTTTTAATCAATATGAGTTGAAACCTGCTTATCAGTTCTTGGCCTCCTGATGCACGTGAACTGACTCGGTTGTGGTTTAGTTAGGTAGTATTGGCTGGACAAAATTATAACTAAAAGGGTTTTGGGGATAGGTTACATGCCCTATAATGGGAGCAGTATAAGGAACAACTAAAAAGTTTTCAGTAGGGAAATTCTGTAGATGAAGAATTATTTAAATCGTAATTTTCGTTGTTTAAATTGATTTCGATGATTTAGGTAGTTTTAAAATTATTTATTTAGTGTAAAATGAATTATGGCTGAAATCGAAGCATTGATCGATTATCAAAAATTACAATTTTCAGACCAAATTTAAACCAAAATTGTTTAAAAAACCACCCGATAAAACAAAACGTTTTAGTTTATTTTTATCATACGCGATGATCCCCAATCATTGTGGGAGAGTCTTTCGCGAGTGGAGTCGTGATCAGTGAAAAAAAATATATCCCGTCACTAAGTAATCGCTAACTGTTCATTAAGGAACAATCGAAAGCAAAAATTATCCACAATTTTTTTTTCTCTGGGGGGTAAAAGCATCTTGTTTATAGTGAAAATAATATGATAATGAGATTTGTCTGAAATTAGGAATAATGACGTCCATCGATAGGTTCCAACGACTTCCTTGTGTTTTACTTTAATTTCACGTAACTAATACTCGTTGAACAGTCCATGCTTCTACTTTCGGCGTTCCTTGTCCAACCATATCTCCCGCCTTAATCCATTCATGCAGTGGTTCTGAGCCTTCCCAAAGCCGGTTATAATTATGTGTCTTCGTCTGGCTGAAGCTGCATATACTTTCTAGGGAGGCAATAGTCTAAGCTACTTACCGTTTTGATTTGATAGAAATTGCAGTAAGAGCTATTGTTTTCTCTCTGATAATGAATACTGGATTGCTGTACTGAGAATGTTTAGATTTCTGGTGGAATTAATAGAACAAGAAGGAAGTTGCTTTTATTGATATTATGGCTCCATCTAATGGACCATCTACACAGGCAAAAATAAAGACGAGGGATCCTGTCAGTCCAGAGGCAGATTCATTCTCTGTAACAAGAAGCACACCTGTTTTGGCTCCACTATCAGCTGCTCATAGTACTTTGAAGTTGACCTCTAACGTTGGTGTTTCAGAAAAATGCCTGGATTCATTGATAGATGATGCAGAAGAAGTAGAATGCCAGACTCCTAAGTCAGAGGAGCACAAGATACCGCCGGTGGTCTGCTGTCCTCCTCCACCACTCAAACCTAAATCGATTCTGGTAAAGAGAAAGCTACCTGCAAGTCCTCTCGAAGAATTTTACATTCTCTCCAGTTCTGATATACAGTCGCTATTCGGTTCAGATGTTGCAAAGATCAGTCACCAGCATATGAAGAGAAAAGTGCTCTAACATGTCTGAAATAGAAGGTAAGGGTAGGTCTAATTATGAAGAATACAATGTTGAGACCAATTATTTGTATAGTGAGTTACATTAGCAATGAGTATTGGTCCCTAAGAGACGTACAAGTGGTTTCTATTATGATATTTTTTGTTACAGAAGTTTGATTTCTGATAACAAGAGATGTTTATTGTTCTCTGAGTTTAGGATTGTGCAGAACAGTATAGGCTGCGGCCCAATTGCATTTGAAATTTTATAGTCCTCTGTGTTACCTATTGTAAAAATATTTCTGTGTTGTAGAGAACACAGTTTGCATTTTCGTTGCATTTGAGATTTTATAGTCTTCTCCGCGTTACCTATTGCAACAAAATCTTTCTGTATTGTAGAGAACACAGTTTGCATTTTCGTTTATTTGATTTCTTATTAAGATGGCATGTTCCTCATGACGACTTATGGCTTTTGCAGACTACGGTGAAAGAAAGCACATGTGCATACAAATACAAATATATCAAGAAGTTTGAAGGGCTCGTCTGGCAGCACTCTGGCTGCAGTCCGTTTCATGCAGTGGAGGTGAGGTGCAGGTCGTGGGGGAGAAATGGATTGCCAAATGGATAATAAAGAGGGCAAGTATTAATTCATCATAGAGAGCAAAGAGTGTTTAACATAATTATTTTCCATTGGTGTAACCTTAACTTTTATTATTGGTATTAAATTTGGTTGATTGGATCTTCAGAAATCAAGAAATTATTTGATGTAACAATTTACTTTATGTGCCAGAAACCTAGAAAGAAAAGTAAAGAGATAAGAATTAATGAAATTTAATTATTATTTTGACTATATTAATTGTAAACCTCTTAATAAAAAATAAAAACAAATAATTACTTTTCATTATAAAACTCCTAAATAAGAATGGAAAATGACAATCTTGCTCTACATTAAGATCTACACTTTGCTAAATGATAATGTTCTTAAGCAGTTTGCATGAGTTGTTCTTCAATTTTTCACAACTAAGTTGGGGTCCGTGGATTTTTCAATGTGTCATTTATGAAATATTTGGCAGTCGTAAGAAACCGGAAATGCATGTGTAAATTGGGATAAAAGTAAGATGAACAAATAATATGGAAGTAAGTCGAAACAAATAATAAAAAAGATCTGATCGATATTCAAACTAGTAATCTGAATGTCCCTTTCAAAGATTCCAGAGAATTGATTGCAAAGTCTTCGACAGGAAATAGTCATTTCGAGTTCACTATTATTCGACCGTGCGCAAAAGCTTCCTTGTTTGTTGAAGAGTTATCACCAATTGGATGAATTGATTGATCACCAACTCAATAGAGAAAGTGTGGAAAATATAGAAAAACATATCAAGCCAAAGACATGCACCTGCACACGAACACCGAAACAAAAAGCGGGAACACCAAGGAGAACAGATTAAGAATGTAGTGTTTTAAAATGTTAAAAAAATTGAAATAAAAATGAATCTAAATTAATTAGATAGAAATGGTGTAAATTCAATGATTTACTAGTTATAATTAAAGAAATCATTTATTGATTATGATAAAAAAACAAAAATATCATGCTTGCACTCCAAAATATTTGAAACAAATGACAATCAGAATAAGAAAAAACACTTCAAAAATGTTCAAAGAATCCACAGGATGATAACAACAGGAAACAGTTAAAAAATGTCACTTCGCGTGCGCAAAAGGTTCAATGTTTGATTGATTTGTTTGTTGAAGAGTTGATCACCAATTAGATGACTTGATTGATTACCAACTCGATAGATTTGTTTGTTGAAGAGTTGATCACCAATTAGATGAATTGATTGATTACCAACTCGATAGAGAAACCGTGGAAATTAAAATATTGAAAAACAAATAAAGCCAAAGACAAACACCGAGACAAAAAAACAGGGAACACCTAGTGGAACAAATAAAGGAAGAATGTAATTCAACCTAAGTAATCAAGTAATCAGTATATGGTTAAACTTGTTTTTATTGCTCATATCGTAGATTAATGTTAACGGCTTATAGAATTCTTTAAAATATTCTTTAGTCCTTGATAACCGATAGAAAAGGAAATGTTTTGATCACTAATTTGTTATTTTAATAGGATTAATGAAAAAGTAGTGTATTAATAAATATTTAATCACAAATATCATCTATTTGGTATTTTCATTTTGGGTTTACAAGTATTTAGATAGAAAAAAGGTTATTTTTTAGTGTTAAAAATTTGAACTTAAAATGAATCTAAATTCATTCTAAATGCAAAATATTTATTTTAAATCATTTATTGGATTATGATTAAAGAATAAAACATTATATTTACAATGCAAAATATATAAAAGCTTGAATTTAATTTTAATCTAATTAAAATCAAAATAAGAACATATCTCTCTCTAATAATAATAATAATAATAAAATGATAGGACAAGACTTTTCAATCATGATGACTAGTCAATGCATATGTCACAAACATTGTATCAATTTATCTATATTATTTAGTGAATTATCAAATATTTGTACAATATTTTTACATTGAATATTGAGTAAATGATTCATATTTTCATAAATGAACTTTGTTCATTTCATTAGGTATTAGGATTAGGTTCTAATTTTGATTTTGCTACAACCATTATATCATAGTTTCTCTAATTCCTAGGTCTTTCACAAGAATTCTCATTAGGTCTTTGATAAAAAAATTGGCCCTTGACATTCAACATATAAACATAGTTCAAGAAGAAGAAACAAAATTAATAATCTTTGTGAGAGTGATCTCTTTAAAGATTAAAACAAGGGAAGCTAGAGAGTAGCAAGTAATTTTCTTGTTGATGTTGAGTGAATGTGAGTTGTATAACATAGCGTGGAGAGGTAGGGTGAATTGTATTGTTTGGAGGCTCAATGAATGCGAGTTCTATAACATAGTGTGGAGTGATAAGTTGAGTTATATTGCTTAGTTGACAGTTTCAATGGGGAGCTAGATAGCATAGTTGACTCGACAAACACCTGCCACCCCACCCATGTTTTACAGATCAAAACAAAGCAATATGTGATACAAACAAAATGAAGAGCCGATGGGTAGCAATAAATAACTAATGAAACTACATACCTACACCGTCTCAGATTATCGAACTCGATGCATGATTCCATGAATAGTTTCATTTGACATCTTAGATGGGGGGATTTTACTTATCATTATGGTGCTTTAGTTGCTACATTCCTACACAACTCTGGATCGTCGAGCACGGTGCTCTCAAAGCTTGAGCTCTCTAGTCGAATTTGGTTGCATAATAAATCAATGTTTCCTTTGATCTCCTTTACAAAACTTCATCATACTTTGTAACAGAAAATGGATGAATTATTTGCTTACAAAACCTTATTTCCTGCTGAGTGAAATCCTATTGACCAAGTGTCATTTTATGAGAGATATCCTATGTGCGTATCATGATGAAAATGTCCATCTAAATACAAAGATCAATAGATTCTAGATGTTCCTCAATGTAAGCAATGCATCTTATCAATACTAAGAAGGATCATTCCTGAAATCAAAGCAATGTAACAAACTTCAATTATGCCCATGGGGCGTAGAATAGATGGTGAATGAGTGTATTGTTAAGGAACTCCTTGTGTTAGGTCACCAGTTCAAAACTTTGTGGGTACTAGCTTACAAAAAAAAACTTCAATTATTAAATTTCCACGTTAAAATATTAGATGCCAATATATAGTCAAATTAGGGTTTTGACTATTTAACTGCGGTGATTCTATCTAGACTAATTATGGTAACTGAATCAAAGTAGGGTTTTTACTATTTAACTGAATGATATCATACAAAATCACCAAAACAAATGGATCAACCGCATAATTTTTGGCCCCAACAATGACTTGATGAATATATCATAGATGCCATTTCTATTTAGCTAACTATGGTGATTTTATCCACCCAAATAAATGTAGTATATCACTGAAATGAATGCATCTTAATAATACTATTAGATCATATTGCATTTCCCAATGCACATATTTCAAATTAAAGGGGTGTTAGATCATAATGGAAAACTCCATCCAAAAATAGATATCAATAGATCATAGATGCCCCTCAGTGTAACTAAACCAAATTATTGTTTCATCCATTTAACATTGGTGATTGTATCTACTTCACCAACTAAGGAAACTAAATCATATTAGGGTTTCAACTATTTAACTGAATGATATCATACAAAATGGCCAAAACTAAATGATATCATACTAAAATGCCAAAACTAAATGACATCATACAATATGGCTAGAATGGATGGATGGAAATATTTGGCCATAATGAATGGAATGACCGTGGGTTATTTTGGCTCCAACAATGACTTGATAGTATGTCGAACTCTTGGATTTTGGATTCTAGTGGCATTTATATTAATTAGATTAGGGTTTCAACTATTTAACTATCGTGATTCTATCTACAGTTGTAAGTAGTTCTTTAAATCCTTTTTAGATTTGTATAGTGCAAAAATACCCGACCACAATTACTTCAAGTAAAATATTTCATAAACAAACTTTGACTATTGAACTACTACATTATAATATAAGATGCCAATATATAGTTAAAACACTAACTGAATTAGATTAAGGGTTTTGAAAATTTAACTTTGGTGATTTTATCTACTCGGCTAACTATGATAACTGAATTAGATTAGGGTTTTTTTATAGGAAAAATTGTTCCACTCATCAATGCAAAGGATAACAATCTGATCCAAGAGTGTAAAAAAGCCCTCTGCAAGAGTCTTCCAAGTTCCCAGTCGTTTGGTATGACTGCTTCCTACGGATATTAGGGCTCTGTTAGCCACAAGTTGGACTTTTTCTCCTAAAATAAGACTTAGTGATTTTTATTAAACCTAAATCCTAATTAATCAGTCCTATTCTATGTTAAAATAATATCGGATTTGATAGAAAAAACCTAAGTTGCTACCAGTTAACAGGAAAACCTACTAACCTGGACTAATCTAAAAGAAAATAAGTAAACTCAATAATCTTTTATAATTGAAAATACTTCCAATAGTTAAGAACAAATCCTTAAATAATAACACAGTCAAATACTTATGTAGTTTCAATAAAAACACTATTGAAGAAAACACAAGTTTAAGATAACAGAGATCTTTGCAAATTAGATACAAAGTGAACCAAGAAACATCTTAAGAAAAACTAACAAGTTAATTTGAGATCATAGAGGAACCTGCGTTAGAAAGTTGAGAATATCCAACTACTACTGCGTATAACCATGAACAAGTTAATTGATTAACCTGAAACTTGCAATGGCATGTCATGAACAGAGTATGTGAGAAACATTCATCATATTCTATCAATAACACGTTTGATCAATGAATAGATTCAAAACCAAAATATAGCCATTGAAATACAAAACAAGATTACAAAATTCAACTAATAAATTTTGGGGAATCAAGAAAGATAGTCCAAAAACACATTAAATTGAATAAAACCAAACTTTACTCAATTCGAGGCCAACATGCAAAACATCTTCCATTCTCCATTAACTTGTTTGTAAGATATTACAAAAATGATCAAAGGAGATAGATAATTCTACAAAATATGATGGCAAACATTTCACCAGTGGTCTAACTAGGGTCTCTCTCCATATTACGAATAAATATATATAAATACAACAAAGAGGATAACGTAAATCCAAAAAATCAGACTAAGACCTCCTAGAACCTAAGACTTGTCTAACCATTTTGACCAAGATTGGTCACATAATCTTTCCACCTAACATAGACATCCAACATTTGATATACATATGGATAGATGGCATGCTTGATTTGGAGTTGAATTCTTCATAGATAGGATTGAATCTCTGTGTTTCTAACTTTATCCCAATTCTCCAGAAAATTTTGTAAAATAGATTTCCGATAAGCAAGACTTGAAATAAATGATCGAAGAAGAACCAAATCAATTTGAGCAGTAGCATGAATCGAATATGTTGATTCATCCTTTTCTTGATCCACTTCAATGATCCTCAACTTATGAGGAACAACATCAACCAACTCAAAAAATATTGGCATTCCAAGAAGCTCCATTAAGTTGTCTGTTAAAGCCCAAAACTTTCCACAAATTTTATGTCCTTTAAGAATCAAACAAGAAACATATTCACATACAACTCCCTGAGATTTTAAGGAAACCTAAACTCACTTTAACTTAAGTGAGTACATCCAAGGAATGGATTCCGGAACATTTTTCAAGTGAGTATGCCACTCACAGAGTTGCACATAGAATTGATCGAACTTCTTCCTCTTCTTAGAGTGTTCCTCTAGTTGGTCCCACAAATGCTCAAAGAGGTTATAATCGTCTTGAATTTCATTCAAGCCTTCAAAGAACAACTTTTGAGCTTGCCTGAAACTCTCATTAACTAAAATAGATTCATCTTTAAATTCTTGAGCATTTATCTTGAAAAATGAAGAAGCACCAGACTAAACTTTAAACTGCTTTAGTTCTTCCCTTATATCCCTGAGCTCAATTGCTTGCCTCATGACATTCTCATCTGAAACCTTCGTCTTATCAACAAGTTCATGAAGATGCTCAAGTGAAGATTCTGCATTTCTATTTGATGTTGAGTTTTTAGGTCATCTAGCTTCTTATTAAAATATGCTTATAGGGTGGCCTTCTCTGCTTCTAGAGCAATGAACTTAGTCTTTTCTTCCTCTACATATTTTTTAAGGTGGAAACAAAGTCAAAGTTTGCACCAGAAAATGCTCCCATAGCAGCTAATGTTTATATAGCTTCTCTTGTAAGATCATCAGTGGCTTGTCTCCAGATAAACTGATTCTCAACTAGTCCTGTAATCATTTCTCCTTTCCTAGTTCTCTTTGCACCTTTCTTTAGCACTGCCTTTTTCCGTTTGCTTAAAAGATAATCTCCTAAGGAAACTATTGCATCTTCCCCAAAATCAATTGTATTCAATGATGAATATAATGACAAGTATGAAAAGGTAGCTATAGGAATAGGAAGGATAATGGAATAGGTAGGACTTGTGCATGATCTTGAGAGACTTCAATATTTGTAGGAACAAGGGTAGAGACTGGGATAGATGGATTATTAACTTGGGATTGAGTAGGACCTTGAATAGGAATAGTGTTATCAGGATCGGAAGGTAAAATAACATCATGGACATATGATTTTGAATATTGAACTTGAGATGGAGTTAGAGGATTTTGATGTGTGTCTGATGAGGTTTCTACTTATAGAGAAACATAGGAAATAACTTCATTCTACACATGGTCCAAAGATTGAGTATCAATTGTTGAAGAAGGAATAAATGGACCCTGAATAGGATCCGAAGTAGATTCAATAACATCGGAAGTGGTAGATAAATCAATATGAGGCAACTCAGGATAAGGACTTGATAGGGTATTAACAGGAAGGGATGAGACATCAGGTGGAGGAAACTATGAAGGCTCCTCTATAAATAGAGTCGAATGAAATGCTTCTTCTGGTTTCTCCTCATCTAAATCAATGATTTTGATAGTAGAATTGGGAATTTGTGATGCACCTGCAACGATTAATTAATAAAAATATGCGAAATAGCAGAAATGACAGAACTCAGAATCACTTTTATATTGATCACAGGCCACTTTGAGGGGGCAACCTCCTATGAGCAAGCTCAATACAAATAACTTCATGGTCCTTCATAGGTCTTAACACACACTTATATACTAAGTCTAGGCGCCAATACTATGGGTCAAAACCATGGGCCACTACAAACTATGGATCACAATACTACAGGCGACTTACAAAGCATATGCGCCAACAACAATAACATAAACTATTGATCAACAAATACTATGGGACAACTTACAAAGCATATGCGTCCAACAACAATATACTAACAAAGTAAAGACATGGGTTCCTAACATCCCCTCCCCCTTAAAAAAATCTTTGTCCTCAAAGCTTTAGATGTGGAAATTGTTGTTGAATCTGAAGGAGTGGTTCCCATGTAGCATCCTCTGGTTGCATGCCGTGCCACTGAATTATGACCTTTGTGATAGAGCGAGAGCGAAGCTGACGAGTGCGCCGATTGAGGATGGCCTCCAGCTCCAAAAGGATGGATCCTTCATTATCCAGTTCAGGTAAAATCGTTTGTCCACTGATGTTGGTGCCAAGAACTTTCTTCAGACAAGAGACATGAAAGACTGGATGAATGTGGGAAGAAGGAGGAAGTTCCAATTTATAAGCAACGGACCCAATCTTCTGAAGAATCTGATATGGCCCATAGAACTTTGGAGCGAGCTTATGACGCCCTTTGAGTTTCAGGGAAGACTGCTTGTACAGCTGGAGACGAAGAAAAACAATATCGCCGACTTGAAAAGTGCGCTCAAAATGGTGCTAATCAGCTTGTTGCTTCATGTGATTTCTTGCCATGTGAAGATTGTCCCGCAAAATGCGAAGGATCTGATCACGATTTCGAAGGACCGTGTCAACTTCTTGAACTGGTGAACTGGTGGGTGTATATGGAAGAAGAACAGGAGGTGCCTGACCATAGACTGCTTCATATGGGGTCATTTTAGAGGCAGTGTGGTAAGAGGTATTGTACCACCATTCAGCGAGAGGGAGCCACTTTTCCCACCGATGTTGTTGTTCAGAGGTGAAGCAACGAAGATAAGTTTCCAAGCATTTATTGATAATTTTAGTCTGACCATGTGTTTGTGGGTGATACCCTAAACTCATCTTTAGTTTGGTGCCAGTGTGACGAAATAGTTCAGTCCAAAAATGACTGGTGAAAGTCGCATCACGATCCGAGACAATGGAAGAAGGGATGCCATGCAGACAAAAGATCTGGTCCAAGAAAATTTGAGTGACTGAAGAGGCTGTATAGGGATGGCTGAGAGCACAAAAATGACTATATTTGGAGAGGCGATCAACCACAACGAGAATCACTGTCTTCCAGCCAGATTTAGGGAGCCCTTCAATGAAATCCATAGAAATATCTGTCCAAATCCGTGTAGGTATGGGCAAGGGTTCGAGCAATCCTGCAATCCTGGAATTGTCACATTCGACCACCATCTGTTGAATTGTCCTTTTCATGCCCTGCCAAAAGAAGTTACGCTGTGCCCGTTCATACATTTTGAGGAACCCAGAGTGCTCTGCCGATGGAGAAGCATGGAGTTCATAGAAGACAACCTGTTGAAGATCTGTACTCTGGGTAAGTACCAGACGACCCTTGTATCTCAAAGAAGCACCATCCCAAGAGTAATGTGGTACAACAGAAGGGTTGTTGGTCAAGCGTTGGATGATTTGAGATAAGGAAGAGTCATTGACATAACCCTGTTGAACAGATTGCAACCAATTTGGAACAGGCATAGAAATAGCTGAAAGAGAACCTTGGGCATCAAATGTGCGAGAAAGAGCATCTGCCACAATATTGTCTTTACCCTTCTTGTAAGTGATCTCATAGTCATAACCCATGAGTTTGCTAACCCATTTTTGTTGTGCCGGGGAGGAGACACGCTGTTCCAAGAAATATTTCAGACTCTGGTGATCAGTCTTGATGCATAAATGATTCCCTAATAGGTATGGGCGCCACTTCTGTACTGCATGCAGAATAGCCATCATTTCCTTCTCATAGGTAGAGGCAGCTAAATTCTTACTGGAAAGGGCTTTGTTGGTGAACGCAATGGGGTGTTCATCTTGAAGGAGAACAGCACCAAGTCCATTGCCACAAGCATCACTCTCAATAGTGAAGGGCTTGGAAAAATTGGGCATAGCTAGAACAGGTGTAGTACACATAGCTTGTTTTAGTTTGTCAAATGCACACTAAGCAGCATGTGTCCATGTAAAAGCATCCTTTTTCAATAGAGCAGTTAATGGAGCTGCAATCTTCCCATAATCCTTGACAAACTTGTGGTAGTAGCCAGTCAATCCCAAAAAACCACGAAGGCTCTTGATTGTCTGAGGATGCGGCCAATTGTTCATGGCATTGATTTTGGTAGGATCCATGCAAACCCCTTGTGCTGAGATAATGTGCCCAAGATACTCAACTTCCTTCTGTGCAAAAACACATTTAGACTGCTTGGCATGGAGATGATGGTCAGAGAAAATTTGCATGACAAGATCCAGATGTTGGAGATGTTCATCCCATGTTTTACTGTAGATGAGGATATCATCAAAGAATACCAGAATGAATTTCCGTAAGTAGGGTCAAAATATTTTATTCATTAATGCCTAGAATGTGGAAGGAGCATTAGTGAGGCTAAAGGGCATGACCAAAAACTCATAATGGCCATCATGTGTGCAGAAAGCTATTTTAGGGATATCATCCTCATGAACCCGAATTTGATGATACCCAGAACGAAGATCCAACTTGGAGAAAAAGTGAGCCCCATGAAGCTCATCAAGAAGCTCATCAAAAACAGGAATTGGAAACTTATCCTTGATGGTGAGGTGATTAAGTGCTTGGAAGTCAATGCAGAGGTGCCATGACCCATCTTTTTTGAGGACAAGAATAACTGGAGAAGAAAAGGAACTAGTGCTTGGGCGAAGAATACCTTGCTTTAATAAGTCCTGAATGAGCATTTCAATCTCCATTTTTTGGTGAAATGGGTAGCGATAGGGCCTGATGTTGGGAGGAACGCTGCCAGGAAGGAGCTGAATACGATGGTATTCTGGCCTGGAAGGTGGCAATCCCACTGGTTCAGCAAAAACACCTGTATATCGATCCAGAATTTTTTGTAGATCCAAAGGAGTAGTGGAGACCGCTGAAGGTTGCATCTGAATGGAGTGGAGCTGAGCGATGACACCATGTGAATTCTTCTTGAGGATTTTTTCCATGCGATGTGAACTGATGATGCTGAGAGAACCTGGTTTTAATCCTGTCAAGGTGTGTTTTTGGCCATTGAGGGAAAACTGCATCCAAAGTTCAGCAAAATCCCATAAGATAGGGCCAAGTGTGCGTAGCCATTGAGTGCCCAAAACCACATCACATCCGCCTAAGGTCAAGGCAAACATGTCAGAGCGCAAGGTGTAATCTCCCATAGAGATAAGCACATTTCGACACTTCCCTTTGCAAGGTAAGGTGCCCCCATTGGAAACCATGACTTCAAAGTTGGAGCAAGGATGGATAAAACAATCAGCTTGTTTGGCGATCCGAGGGTCAATGAAATTATGAGTGCTACCAGAATCAATGAGTATTGTAAGAGGAAGCTTCTTGAAGTAACCCCTGACCCGCATTGTTTGGGGGGTGGTGATTCCAGCTAAAGCATGGAGAGATATCTCTGGCTAGTCATCTTGAGACGGAGGGTCAATAGGCAGTTCCTGAATGTCGATCGGAGCATCCAGTGTTTCTGGATCTTCGTCACCAATTTCAGAGGCAGGCGGAGAATCCACATCCAAGAGATAGAGCTTTTGCTGAACACATCTATGTCCCAGAGTGAATTTCTCATCACAATTATAGCAAAGCCCCTTTTCTCTGCGTGCTTGCATCTCTGTTTCAGACAAACGCTTGATAGGAGTTGGTCGAGGAGCCTGCGGTATAGGTGGTCATTGAGAACCCATATTTCGGAAGGGAACAAAAGTGGGCTTGGATCGTTGTTGGGCTGCAATCTTGTCTTCTGCCAACTTAGCCAACCCTAGGGCTTCCATCATTGTGTTGGGACAGAACATTTTGACCTCAGAGCGGATGGCATCCTTTAGACCACTGATAAAACAACTCCGGTAAAAGTCATCAGACAATCCTTCGGTGTGGTTGGCTAGATTCTCAAATTTGGTTTGATACTCTCTCACAGTGCCAATTTGGTGAAGTTTAGTGAGGGCTCCTGTGAAGTCATCAAAAGCACTAGGACCAAATAGTTGCAAAAGGAGCTGGAAAAAGTCTGGCCATTTGGGCTCTGGATGAGCCTTGATGTACCAATGGTACCATTGAAGAGCTTCCTGTTCCAAATGAAAGGATGCCAGCGGAACTTTGTTGACATCAAAAGTATTATGCAGACTGAAATACTATTCTGCATGATAGATGCATACAGTTGGATCGGTACCATTGAAGCGAGGAAAATCAAGCTTCAGACCACGAAAATTGCTGGAAGAAGAGAATCCATTGTCTGATGAAGACTCAGACTGTCGTTTGTTGTTCATAGCTGAATGTTCAAGATGGAGACCGAGAAATTTTTCATCCAGATCCTAGAGTTTGGCTTGGATGGCTACAAGTGCGTCCTCCATGGTTTTTGCTCCTGCACGAGTTACAACCATAACCAGGAGTTTTTTTTTTTCGGTTGACTGGGTAGGAAAACAAAACAGAAACTACTTCAGTAAAGGAAAATCTGGACTTGGGAAAAAAATCTGAAGGGTAATTGGGGTTTGACTAGGTTTTGGACACTGTTGAATAAACAGGGAAGCAAAAATGAGGATTTCAGAAGCGGGGTGAAAGAATGGGAAAATTTGGCAGAGGGGAACAAAGAAGCAGAATTCAGAAAGGAACTCTGTGGTAAAATTTGAAGGTGATTGGGTGAAATCTGAGGAAGTTATGGCAAACCCTAAAAATAGATAAATGTGGGATTTCGGGCTTTGGGAAGGGGAAATGGGGGTAGGGTCCTCAAGAATGAAATATGCAGAATGGGATGACAGGGGTTCCCCGAAAATTTCAAGGGAAACAGAGTGAAAACAAGGGAGATATGGAGGAAAAAACTGAATTATATATATATATATATATATCTAGATATATATTTTTTTTTCCAGACTAGAGCGGCTATGGCTCGGAAGGGATCTGAAATGGCACCGAATGGATTGAAAATGGCTGGATCTGGAACGGCTTGCAAAATGGATCGGAACGACTGGATCTAAAATGGCGCGGCAATGATCGACAACAGTTTAGCTGAAAATAGATATGGACTCCAGGTATGTGCGGCTTCCTAACAGTTCAAGGGTTTCACTCGGCCACCAATGCTGTCTGATGGCTTGCGTATTGGGGCAGTACCCCTCACTCCATGGCTCAGGTAAAACTGATAACCACTTTTCCACAACGATAGCTCTTGGTTTACCTCACGGGTGGGAACTAGTCAATCAGGTAGGGGTCGTTGCCCTTTTCGCTGGCAAGTCCTCTCAATGGGCCAGCTACTTCGGGGTTCCTGTGGTACTCCTCACAATGATTTTTAGGGCTTATGCCCAAGTACTTCCCACAATTAAGCGGATAGGTATTATTCCCAAATCTGAACCTGCAACAGATGCAAAAAAAAATTTGGCAGAAATTTCACCCAGCCAACCCAAGAAAGTGCTCTGATGCCAAATGTGACAAACTGTTACACCAAAACCTTGAGATGTTAGTGATGGCCGCCCACTAGGATCTTAACATCCCACCACGCTCCGCAGTCCAGACTCTGGGCTGGATGTGCACCCGTACGGTGGTGTCCCCTTTGTGCCGTACGAGCCCCGGGCGAACACTGCAATGCCGACGTTTCCACCCACTCTGTGACTTGAACCTTGGTGGAGGCTCTGATACCAGATGTGATGCACCTGCAATGATTAATTAATAAAAATATGCGAAATAGCAGAAATGACAGAACTCAGAATCACTTTTATATTGATCATAGGCCACTTCAAGGGGGCAACCTCCTATGAGCAAGCTCAATACAAATAACTTCACGGTCCTTCATAGGTCTCAACACACATTTATATACTAAGTCTAGGTGCCAATACTATGGGTCAAAACCATGGGCCACTACAAACTATGGATCACAATACTACGGGCGACTTACAAAGCATATGCACCAACAACAATAACATAAACTATTGATCAACAAATACTATGGGACGACTTACAAAGCATATGCGTCCAACAACAATATACTAACAAAGTAAAGACATGGGTTCCTAACAGAATTTTAGACTTGGGAATAGTGGTAAGAATGAACTTTTCTCCCTCCACAATCAAATAAAAAACTATATCAGAGGAACAATTAACAACGGTAGTAGGAGCAATAGGTTGAGACAGTTCACCTTGCAGTTAATCTACTTGTTGCATTAGGATGGCCAAATTATGTATAGGATTATGGGGTTAAGAAGCTTCCATTAGATTCTTTCCCTACTGTTTCTCCAACCTTTTCTCTCTGAAATTATTGGGCTAAACTGTGATAACCACTATTTTTTTGTCGATTTCTTCCAATTATGCTCTCTTAGCTTGTTCTTGGGCACCAAATGCCCTCTTTCACCGAAAACCAATGTCTTCTAATGCCTTTTGGACTCATGAATCAGGTTCCTCTATGTCGGGTCTGGTATTTTTCCGAATACTTCTTTGAAACTAATATCTCCCTAATAGATATAATCATTGGGTTGTGTTTCATGAATATAAGTATTCTTCAATTGTGCTAAGAGGAAATGTTGTTCACTGAATTTCTTTGGTTTGTGCATCCTTTTAACGCCCAATACCAATTTTCTGAGCAGCTAAAACATGAGCATGTGAAGTATTTTGAATGAATAAGTGACCAATATACAAAGAAAATCTAAGAAAAGCTCTCCTTTTTATATGTGTACATCGGGCATGAGGTCCATCAACCATAGTTTGGAAATACACTTCTTCCAAAACCATTCCATCGGGGACAAATCTAGGAAGAATATGAAATGAGTTATGGCCCCAAATCCTTAAATAAGTGAAACATTCACCATAGTACCAGTCTCACATTGGGGCTACCAAATTTCTGACATCCTTGGAAATCCTAGGTGCATTAGTTTTAAATATAATCAAATAAACAAAACCTAGAAAGTTGTCCCAAATGTCATAAACATGAGGCATGTAGTTTTGTTCCCATAAAATAGCATAGTAGATATGAATAGGGGGGTTCTGTTTTGTCCAATTCCATTTCATGGAAGGAAATGAAAAAGCAGTGCACATTATATCTACTAAATAAGGAGACATAAAAAACCTAGTATTCCTAATGGCTGGTGTCTTCTGTACTTGAATGATTTCATATTTCACATTTATGGAAAATATATGAGCCCAATTGAATACTTACCCTATGGAAACAATGTGGTGGAGCAAAGGGGTCCATTCCAACTTGAAGTATACACAATTCTCCAATCCATAAAATCTGTAGAGCATGGAAGCGAGGAGCGTGTAGGATTCCCTCAGATGTCGAACAGGGTATGTTCTGTTAGGTCTCAAAACAAAACTATCTGGATCAAACCACCATATTTTAACCAGTGCTTTTGCTTCATATTTCCATTCAAAATCCTTCATGAATTCTTATGTCAACAATTGTTCGGGGGTCCTTAGAACATACATCCTTGAGAAAATATCAGGTTTAAAGGTAGTATACATGACCTGGTTTGACTATGGGGAGGTATATGTCAGGATATCCGCGTAGTCTATCATCCATTTGACGAGCTATGTGTATAGCATGATGGATGACAGAGCTACAATAACATGTATGTGGGAATTGCTAATGTTTTGATAAATTGGGGCATCTTCTATAAACTGAGAGAATTCTTCGTTGTTGAATATACTGTAGATAGTATCTCAATCCATGCATTCGGTGTCGTTGTTCCAACCATCAGTGCCTGCATAAATGCCTAAATTTGGGTCTTTAACCTTGATTTCATCTGCAACTGTCTTTGACCTAGTTCTGTGAGCCATGGCATCTACAATCTGGTCTGCAAAAATATCAAAACCTAAGCTAACTTGAAATATTTACCACGAATTCAAACAAGAAAAATTTTCAACTATAAAATACCTCAATTAAATCGTAAAAATTATTATGCAATGCAGAGTGAATTCTTTCTATAAACGATGATAATCTTGTGACTTGTAGCCAAGGGTGAAAAACATAGTAGAGTGATGAAACTAGTTCAAAAATTGATTAAGTATAGCCCAGACCACGACATAATCAACTATAAATGTGTCGTATGAAAAAGGTGGTTAAATTATGATTACAAATTAATTTTCTGATTTGACTAGTTCTTAGGAGCGGCTAGTTCGCACGTGTGTCGGGTGGAAAAATTTATGATGTTAGAAAGTGCTTCCAATGTGGGACCATTAAGAATTATCGAGTTTCGGATCTCATGTGGTTTCTTGAGTAATTTACCAATTGATTTTTTGACTTCCGACATACAAAAAAATAAGATATTAGTGTCAGAGTGTCGGGAGTAAAATGAGCCTTCTAAAATAATTATAGCTTTCAACTTTCGAAATCTGTGGTTAATTATCGGGTTGGAAATGTCGGCATCGGAATGTTGGGAGTAAAAAATTAAATTTATAAGGTCCCTCGACTTCTGATATATGAGGGATACGAAATAAGTTGGAGTCGGAACATCGAAAATTTAGTATTTCAAACCTTAAAATTCGGAGATCCAAGATCTGATGTACGTACAAAAGGTTGGAAATTTAAGCATCGGGTATGTTGGAAAAGGCTAGTTTTGAAGAGAAACTTATCAAAAGTCACTCCAAAGTATTGGTGATGAAAAGCCTCATTATTCAAATGAGAAATTCAATCAAAAGGAATTTTTTTGAAAAGGTAAAGCAAATTTTAAAGGGGCTCCCATCATTTTTAAAGGGAAAAATGGTGGGATTTCTTGTGGCTACAACAAATGGCAGCTCACTGGGAAGAAACATTTATCTGTAGTTATTCAAAAGATTCATAAATTCTCTGAAAGTTAAAGATACAGAACTTATCATGCATTCATATCACTCTTCATAGCTAAAAATATTCATACACCCCTTATTTGTAATTTCTAATCTTTTAAATAAGTAGTCGACTTCATAAAAAATTTAAAACCATTATCTTTAAATCTTTGTGGAATCTTTTCATTTTTTTACTAACTAATTCAAAGAGTTGTGCTACAACATTTTGGACGAAATCTTCTAATTGTATAATGGAGTTTGAGTATGTGTAATCATTAAAAATCAAAATATGTTTTGTCATTTTTAAAAGGTATTTCTTACAAAAAGAATTTAAGAAACCAGATGATGAACCAACAAAATAATAAGTATCGTGAATGGCTTTTGATAAGAACTTATTAGAGAATTATGAAGAACTTTATGATCTAAAAGGATAAATTAAGAAGAATTAATATTTTAAGAAAAAATTGTCACGAAAAAGACGGAAATTTTATACCCAAGCAACCTAAATTGGAGGTTGCTTTAATAAATCAAAATGTTAAAAGATGAGAAGTTCTAGAATCAAGATCTTAATAGTAAAATCGATAACTCAGAAAATGATGACAATTTTTTACACTTAAGGGACCATAACCAAAACTCACTTTACACAAATTAAGAAGCTAAAGAGTGATAATAAGTTGCCACAAAAATATTTGGAACAAATAACCAACAAAGATCATGATTAGTAAATAAATAATGACTAATCCAATTGAGGTAGATGAATTGTTATAGTTAAAATTCCAGACTTTGGATTAGGGAACCAATATAGATTCAATAAATATTAAAAAAGGCTTATATTGCAATCTCATCACTAGATGCATTAAACGACAAAGTTCCAAACACAAGAAACAATATACAAGGATGCCTTATTGCCTATAAATGATAAAAGTCATCATATTAGTTAATGAGCTAATCAAAGACAAAATTAATATGTGAAACTAAGTGCATATCCTATTATATTCAAGAGAAACTCAAGTGTGGAATCTTATCACTTATTGAATCACAAAAGTCATCACCACATAATTTTGAATAGAATTGAACACAATTACCACCTTTCATCTTACCCACAGAGAAGTACCTTTTCCATTGACTGGACCTAAACTATATTTTAATCCCCAATTCTACCCAGATTAAGAATCAATTCACCACCTTTCTGCATAATGAATAGAGAATACATCAAGGTGTGGGGGGGGGATTATTAAGAGTGCGAACGACTTGGGTTGTCCATTCAGTTTTTCATTCCACTCAAAACCATGATTCCCCCCATAACTGGTTCATACGACCTTACTTGCGCATTTAAAACCCACCCGAAGTTCTTCATGTAGACCCTCTTTGAACCACCTATCTTCCTCCCCTGTCCCTTTGTTACGTCATATTGGAATGCGTTGGGCAAGAAGCCTCCATTGACCTAACCTATCAATTCATTATTCGCTCACCTTTGGTCATGCTCCTAGCCAATGTGACAAAGGGAGAGCCCCTTGCAGTCCCCTAAGGTTCCCCACAGTAAAATAGTTAGTTAACAAAAACTAATTTATCTATCTCGTTTTATTTTTAACTTACCAACTACTTCAATTTGGAATTGTAGTGTAAATGATAACACATAAATCCTCTAAATAGGCAAAAGTTACATTAATTAATTCATTATGAAGTAAAATACTTGCAATTTACTCAATTATTGATTAATTTGCAAGTATTAAGAAACTATTATCTAAGTCATTGTTCCATATTAACTTAACAATACATAATCCAATATATTTTCTATTATAAGTATTATAAATGATAACACATCAATCCTACAAATAGTTAAAAGTTATATTAATTAATTAATTATGAAGTAAAATAGTTATTCTTGATATAAAGTAAAATCAATAAATAATTAATATGCTACCCAAATCAAATTCTTAACCAAAAACTAACTCAAACAAATATTATACATTATAAACGAAAAAAAAGTGCATATATCATATAATCTAAATGTTAATATTTTTTATTATTATATTTTGTTAATATTTTTTATTATTATATAATTATGATAACTGAAAAAAATATAAATCACATCATGTTTAACTAATTTATATTATAAACAAATATTTTCAAATCTTAGAATAAAAAATAAATTAGAATTATATATTAAAAAGAAAATTGAGGTAAATCCTTAACCCTTTTTAACTTTTCACATATATATTATATGCCATAAAGGAGAAGTAAATCCTTATGAGGTGACTATTTTAACATAGATGTTACATATACAATTAAGTAAAAGTGTATTCAAAGTTCAATTCTTACCTTTTTACATATATATTATATGCCATACAGGAGTAAATCCTTATTGCGGTGCCTATTTTAACATAAATGCTAAAGGTACAATTACGTAAATGTGTATTCAAAGTTTAATAAGGTAAAGAATTAAAAAAGTTATAACATGTGATTTTAAAACAAAAGTTAATATTTTTTACATATATTATATCTTCATAAAGTACAAGTAAATCTTTAACGAGGTGACTTGTTTAATATATATTTAAGTAAAAGTATATTTAAAGTTTTATTGCATCGAGAGTAGAGTTGACTAGGAGTGAGAGATGTCACTTTAAATAACATTTCAAAAATAAAAAGTAAAAAAATGTTAATTAAAAAAATTCATGTTGACTAATAAAATAAAAAAAATCAAAAGTAGTTAGGAATCAAATTTTTCGTCATTGATTGATTAGACAAAAAGATGAAAAGAATATTATTGAAGCACGTTAAATTTTTGTGGAATCTTTTTTTTTTAACTAACTAATTCAAAGAGTTGTGCTACAACATTTTGGACGAAATCTTCTAATTGTATAATGGAGTTTGAGTATGTGTAATCATTAAAAATCAAAATATGTTTTGTCATTTTTAAAAGGTATTTCTTACAAAAAGAATTTAAGAAACCAGATGATGAACCAACAAAATAATAAGTATCGTGAATGGCTTTTGATAAGAACTTATTAGAGAATTATGAAGAACTTTATGATCTAAAAGGATAAATTAAGAAGAATTAATATTTTAAGAAAAAATTGTCACGAAAAAGACAGAAATTTTATACCCAAGGAACCTAAATTGGAGGTTGTTTTAATAAATCAAAATGTTAAAAGATGAGAAGTTCTAGAATCAAGATCTTAATAGGAAAATCGATAACTCACAAAATGATGACAATTTTTTATACTTAAGGGATCATAACCAAAATTCACTTACACAAATTAAGAAGCTAAAGAGTGATAATAAGTTGCCACAAAAATATTTGCAACAAATAACACACAAAGAGCATGATTAGTAAATAAATAATGACTAATCCAATTGAGGTAGATGAATTGTTACAATTAAAATTCCAGACTTTGGATTAGGGAACCAATATAGATTCAATAAATATTAAAAAAGGCTTATATTGCAATCTCATCACTAGATGCATTAAAAGACAAAGTTCCAAACACAAGAAACAATATACAAGGATGCCTTGTTGCCTATAAATGATAAAAGTCATCATATTAGTTAATGAGCTAATCAAAGACAAAATTAATATGTGAAACTAAGTGCATATCCTATTATATTCAAGAGAAACTCAAGTGTGGAATCTTATCACTTATTGAATCACAAAAGTCATCACCGCATAATTTTGAATAGAATTGAACACAATTACCACCTTTCATCTTACCCACAGAGAAGTACCTTTCCCATTGACTGGACCTAAACTATATTTTCATCCCCAATTCTACCCAGATTAAGAATCAATTCACCACCTTTCTGCATAATGAATAGAGAATATATCAAGGTGTGGGAGGGAGATTATTAAGAGTGCGAACGACCTGGGTTGTCCATTCAGTTTTTCATTCCACTCAAAACCATGATTCCCCCCATAACTAGTTCATACGACCTTACTTGCGCATTTAAAACCCACTCGAAGTTCTTCATGTAGACCCTCTCTGAACCACCTATCTTCCTCCCTTGTCCCTTTGTTACATCATATTGGAATGCCTTGGGCAAGAAGCCTCCATCGACCTAACCTATCAATTCATTATTCGCTCACCTTTGGTCATGCTCCTAGCCAATGTGACAAAGGGAGAGCGAGAGCCCCTTGCAGTCCCCTAAGGTTCCCCACAGTAAAATAGTAAGTTAACAAAAACTAATTTATCTATCTTGTTTTATTTTTAACTTACAACTACTCCAATTTGGAATTGTAGTGCAAATGATAACACATAAATCCTCTAAATAGGCAAAAGTTACATTAATTAATTCATTATGAAGTAAAATACTTGCAATTTACTCAATTATTGATTAATTTGCAATTATTAAGAAACTATTATCTAAGTCATTGTTCCATATTAACTTAACAATACATAATCCAATATATTTTCTATTATAAGTATTGTAAATGATAACACATCAATCCTACAAATAGTTAAAAGTTATATTAATTAATTAATTATGAAGTAAAATAGTTATTCTTGATATAAAGTAAAATCAATAAATAATTAATAAGCTACCCAAATCAAATTCTTCACCAAAAACTAACTCAAACAAATGTTATATATTATAAAGGAAAAAAAATGCATATATCATATAATCTAAACATGTTAGATTTTGTTGATATTTTTTATTATTATATTTTGTTAATATTTTTTATTATTATATAATTATGATAGCTAAAAAAATATAAATCACATAATGTTTAACTACTTTATATTATAAACAAATATTTTCAAATCTTAGAATAAAAAATAAATTAAAATTATATATTGAAAAGAAAATTGAGGTAAATCCTTAACCCTTTTTAACTTTTCACATATATATTATATGCCATAAAGGAGAAGTAAATCCTTACTGAGGTGACTATTTTAACATAGATTTTACATATACGATTAAGTAAAAGTGTATTCAAAGTTGAATTCTTACCTTTTTACATATATATTATATGCCATACAGGAGAAGTAAATCCTTATTGCTGTGCCTATTTTAACATAAATGCTAAAGGTACAATTACGTAAATGTGTATTCAAAGTTTAAGAAAGTAAAGAATTAAAAAAGTTACAAAATGTGATTTTAAAACAAAAGTTAATATTTTTTACATATATTATATGTTCATAAAGTACAAGTAAATTTTTAACGAGGTGACTTGTTTAATATATATTTAAGTAAAAGTATATTTAAAGTTTAATTGCATCGAGAGTAGAGTTTACTAGGAGTGAGAGATGTCACTTTAAATAACATTTCAAAAATAAAAAGTAAAAAATGTTAATTAAAAAAATTCATGTTAACTTATAAAATAAAAAAATTCAAAACTAGTTAGGAATCAAATTTTTCGTCATTGATTGATTAGACAAAAAGATGAAAAGAATATTATTGAAGCACATTAAATCTTTATGGAATCTTTTCATTTTTTTACTAACTAATTCAAAGAGTTGTGCTACAACATTTTGGACGAAATCTTCTAATTGTATAATGGAGTTTGAGTATGTATAATCATTAAAAATCAAAATATGTTTTGTCATTTTTAAAAAGTATTTCCTACGAAAAGAATTTAAGAAACCAGATGATGAACCAACAAAATAATAAGTATCGTGAATGGCTTTTGATAAGAACTTATTAGAGAATTATGAAGAACTTTATGATCTAAAAGGATAAATTAAGAAGAATTAATATTTTAAGAAAAAATTGTCACTAAAAAGACATAAATTTTATACCCAAGGAACCTAAATTGGAGGTTGCTTTAATAAATCAAAATGTTAAAAGATGAGAACTTCTAGAATCAAGATCTTAATAGTAAAATCGATAACTCGGAAAATGATAACAATGTTTTACACTTAAGGGATCATAACCAAAACTCACTTACACAAATTAAGAAGCTAAAGAGTGATAATAAGTTGCCACAAAAATATTTGCAACAAATAACCAACAAAGAGCATGATTAGTAAATAAATAATGACTAATCCAATTGAGGTAGATGAATTGTTACAGTTAAAATTCCAGACTTTGGATTAGGGAACCAATATAGATTCAATAAATATTAAAAAAGGCTTATATTGCAATCTCATCACTAGATGCATTAAACGACAAAGTTCCAAACACAAGAAACAATATACAAGGATGCCTTGTTGCCTATAAATGATAAAAGTCATCATATTAGTTAATGAGCTAATCAAAGACAAAATTAATATGTGAAACTAAGTGCATATCCTATTATATTCAAGAGAAACTCAAGTGTGGAATCTTATCACTTATTGAATCACAAAAGTCATCACCGCATAATTTTGAATAGAATTGAACACAATTACCACCTTTCATCTTACCCACAGAGAAGTACCTTTCCCATTGACTGGACCTAAACTATATTTTCATCCCCAATTCTACCCAAATTAAGAATCAATTCACCACCTTTCTACATAATGAATAGAGAATACATCAAGGTGTGGGAGGGAGATTATTAAGAGTGCGAACGACTTGGGTTGTCCATTCAGTTTTTCATTCCACTCAAAACCATGATTCCCCCCATAACTGGTTCATATGACCTTACTTGCGCATTTAAAACCCACCCGAAGTTCTTCATGTAGACCCTCTCTGAACCACCTATCTTCCTCCCCTGTCGCTTTGTTACGTCATATTGGAATGCGTTGGGCAAGAAGCCTCCATCGACCTAACCTATCAATTCATTATTCGCTCACCTTTGGTCATGCTCCTAGCCAATGTGACAAAGGGAGAGCCAGAGCCCCTTGCAATCCCCTAACGTTCCCCACAGTAAAATAGTTAGTTAACAAAAACTAATTTATCTATCTCGTTTTATTTTTAACTTACCAACTACTCCAATTTGGAATTGTAGTGCAAATGATGACACATAAATCCTCTAAATAGGCAAAAGTTACATTAATTAATTCATTATGAAGTAAAATACTTGCAATTTACTCAATTATTGATTAATTTGCAATTATTAAGAAACTATTATCTAAATCATTGTTCCATATTAACTTAACAACACATAATCCAATATATTTTCTATTATAAGTATTGTAAATGATAACACATCAATCCTACAAATAGTTAAAAGTTATATTAATTAATTAATTATGAAGTAAAATAGTTATTCTTGATATAAAGTAAAATCAATAAATAATTAATAAGCTACCCAAATCAAATTCTTCACCAAAAACTAACTCAAACAAATGTTATACATTATAAACGAAAAAAAGTACATATATCATATCATCTAAACATGTTAGATTTTGTTGATATTTTTAATTATTATATTTTGTTAATATTTTTTATTATTATATAATTATGATAGCTGAAAAAAATATAAATCACATCATGTTTAACTACTTTATATTATAAACAAATATTTTCAAATCTTAGAATAAAAAATAAATTAAAATTATATATTGAAAAGAAAATTGAGGTAAATCCTTAACCCTTTTTAACTTTTCACATATATATTATATGCCATAAAGGAGAAGTAAATCCTTACTGAGGTGACTATTTTAACATAGATGTTACATATACAATTAAGTAAAAGTGTATTCAAAGTTGAATTCTTACCTTTTTACATATATATTATATGCCATACCGGAGAAGTAAATCCTTATTGCTGTGCCTATTTTAACATAAATGCTAAAGGTACAATTACGTAAATGTGTATTCAAAGTTTAATAAGGTAAAGAATTAAAAAAGTTACAAAATGTGATTTTAAAACAAAAGTTAATATTTTTTACATATATTATATGTTCATAAAGTACAAGTAAATTTTTAACGAGGTGACTTGTTTAATATATATTTAAGTAAAAGTATATTTAAAGTTTAATTACATCGAGAGTAGAGTTGACTGGGAGTGAGAGATGTCACTTTAAACAATATTTTAAAAATAAAAAGTAAAAAAATGTTAATTAAAAAAATTCATGTTGACTTATAAAATAAAAAAATTTAGAACTAGCTAGGAATCAAACTTTTCGTTATTGATTGATTAGACAAAAAGATGAAAAGAATATTATTGAAGCACATTAAATCTTTGTGGAATCTTTTCATTTTTTTACTAACTAATTCAAAGAGTTGTGCTACAACATTTTGGATGAAATCTTCTAATTGTATAATGGAGTTTGAGTATGTGTAATCATTAAAAATCAAAATATGTTTTGTCATTTTTAAAAAGTATTTCCTACAAAAAGAATTTAAGAAACCAGATGATGAACTAACAAAATAATAAGTATCGTGAATGGCTTTTGATAAGAACTTATTAGAGAATTATGAAGAACTTTATGATCTAAAAGGATAAATTAAGAAGAATTAATATTTTAAGAAAAAATTGTCACCAAAAAGACAGAAAAAAATGTTAAAAGATGAGAAGTTCTAGAATTAAGATCTTAATAGTAAAATCGATAACTCAGAAAATGATGACAATTTTTTACACTTAAGGGATCATAACCAAAACTCACTTGCACAAATTAACAAGCTAAAGAGTGATAATAAGTTGCCACAAAAATATTTGCAACAAATAACCAACAAAGAGCATGATTAGTAAATAAATAATGACTAATCCAATTGAGGTAGATGAATTGTTACAGTTAAAATTCCAGACTTTGGATTAGGGAACCAATATAGATTCAATAAATATTAAAAAAGGCTTATATTGCAATCTCATCACTAGATGCATTAAACGACAAAGTTCCAAACACAAGAAACAATATACAAGGATGCCTTGTTGCCTATAAATGATAAAAGTCATCATATTAGTTAATGAGCTAATCAAAGACAAAATTAATATGTGAAACTAAGTGCATATCCTATTATATTCAAGAGAAACTTAAGTGTGGAATCTTATCACTTATTGAATCACAAAAGTCATCACCGCATAATTTTGAATAGAATTGAACACAATTACCACCTTTCATCTTACCCACAGAGAAGTACCTTTCCCATTGACTGGACCTAAACTATATTTTCATCCCCAATTCTACCTAGATTAAGAATCAATTCACCACCTTTCTGCATAATGAATAGAGAATACATCAAGGTGTGGGAGGGAGATTATTAAGAGTGCGAATGACCTGGGTTGTCCATTCAGTTTTTCATTCCACTCAAAACCATGATTCCCCCCATAACTGGTTCATACGACCTTACTTGCGCATTTAAAACCCACCCGAAGTTCTTCATGTAGACCCTCTCTGAACCACCTATCTTCCTCCCCTGTCCCTTTGTTACGTCATATTGGAATGCGTTGGGCAAGAAGCCTCCATCGACCTAACCTATCAATTCATTATTCGCTCACCTTTGGTCATGCTCCTAGCCAATGTGACAAAGGGAGAGCCAGAGCCCTTTGTAGTCCCCTAAGGTTCCCCACAGTAAAATAGTTAGTTAACAAAAACTAATTTATCTATCTCGTTTTATTTTTAACTTACCAACTACTCCAATTTGGAATTGTAGTGCAAATGATAACACATAAATCCTCTAAATAGGCAAAAGTTACATTAATTAATTCATTATGAAGTAAAATACTTGCAATTTACTCAATTATTGATTAATTTGCAATTATTAAGAAACTATTATCTAAGTCATTGTTCCATATTAACTTAACAATACATAATCCAATATATTTTCTATTATAAGTATTGTAAATGATAACACATCAATGCTACAAATAGTTAAAAGTTGTATTAATTAATTAATTATGAAGTAAAATAGTTATTCTTGATATAAGGTAAAATCAATAAATAATTAATAAGCTACCCAAATCAAATTCTTCATCAATAACTAACTCAAACAAATGTTATACATTATAAACGAAAAAAAGTACATATATCATATAATCTAAACATGTTAGATTTTGTTAATATTTTTTATTATTATATTTTGTTAATATTTTTTATTATTATATAATTATGATAACTGAAAAAAATATAAATCACATCATGTTTAACTACTTTATATTATAAACAAATATTTTCAAATCTTAGAATAAAAAATAAATTAAAATTATATATTGAAAAGAAAATTGAGATAAATCCTTAACCCTTTTTAACTTTTCACATATATATTATATGCCATAAAGGAGAAGTAAATCCTTACTGAGGTGACTATTTTAACATAGATGTTACATATACAATTAAGTAAAAGTGTATTCAAAGTTTAATTCTTACCTTTTTACATATATATTATATGCCATACAGGAGAAGTAAATCCTTATTGCGGTGCCTATTTTAACATAAATGCTAAAGGTACAATTACGTAAATGTGTATTCAAAGTTTAATAAGGTAAAGAATTAAAAAAGCTATAAAATGTGATTTTAAAACAAAAGTTAAATGTTCATTAAAGTACAAGTAAATTTTTAACAAGGTGACTTGTTTAATATATATTTAGGTAAAAGTACATTTAAAGTTTAATTGCATCGAGAGTAGAGTTTACTAGGAGTGAGAGATATCACTTTAAATAACATTTCAAAAATAAAAAGTAAAAAAATGTTAATTAAAAAAATTTATGTTGACTTATAAAATAAAAAAATTCAAAACTAGCTAGGAATCAATTTTTTCGTCATTGATTGATTAGACAAAAAGATGAAAAGAATATTATTGAAGCACATTAAATCTTTGTGGAATATTTTCATTTTTTTACTAACTAATTCAAAGAGTTGTGCTACAACATTTTGGACGAAATCTTCTAATTGTATAATGGAGTTTGAGTATGTGTAATCATTAAAAATCAAAATATGTTTTGTCATTTTTAAAAGGTATTTCCTACAAAAAGAATTTAAGAAACCAGATGATGAACCAACAAAATAATAAGTATCGTGAATGGCTTTTGATAAGAACTTATTAGAGAATTATGAAGAACTTTATGATCTAAAATGATAAATTAAGAAGAATTAATATTTTAAGAAAAAATTGTCATGAAAAAGACAGAAATTTTATACCCAAGGAACCTAAATTGGAGGTTGCTTTAATAAATCAAAATGTTAAAAGATGAGAGGTTCTAGAATCAAGATCTTAATAGTAAAATCGATAACTTAGAAAATGATGACAATTTTTTACACTTAAGGGATCATAACCAAAACTCATTTACACAAATTAAGAAGAAAAAGAGTGATAATAAGTTGCCACAAAAATATATGCAACAAATAACCAACAAAGAGCATGATTAGTAAATAAATAATGACTAATCCAATTGAGGTAGATGAATTGTTACAGACTTTGGATTAGGGAACCAATATAGATTCAATAAATATTAAAAAAGGCTTATATTGCAATCTCATCACTAGATGCATTAACCGACAAAGTTCCAAACACAAGAAACAATATACAAGGATGCCTTGTTGCCTATAAATGATAAAAGTCATCATATTAGTTAATGAGCTAATCAAAGACAAAATTAATATGTGAAACTAAGTGCATATCCTATTATATTCAAGAGAAACTCAAGTGTGGAATCTTATCACTTATTGAATCACAAAAGTCATCACCGCATAATTTTGAATAGAATTGAACACAATTACCACCTTTCATCTTACCCACAGAGAAGTACCTTTCCCATTGACTGGACCTAAACTATATTTTCATCCCCAATTCTACCCAGATTAAGAATCAATTCACCACCTTTCTGCATAATGAATAGAGAATACATCAAGGTGTGGGAGGGAGATTATTAAGAGTGCGAACGACCTGGGTTGTCCATTCAATTTTTCATTCCACTCAAAACCATGATTCCCCCCATAACTGGTTCATACGACCTTACTTGCGCATTTAAAACCCACCCGAAGTTCTTCATGTAGACCCTCTCTGAACCACCTATCTTCCTCCCCTGTCCCTTTGTTACGTCATATTGGAATGCGTTGGGCAAGAAGCCTCCATTGACCTAACCTATCAATTCATTATTCGCTCACATTTGGTCATGCTCCTAGCCAATGTGACAAAGGGAGAGCCCCTTGTAGTCCCCTAAGGTTCCCCACAGTAAAATAGTTAGTTAACAAAAACTAATTTATCTATCTCGTTTTATTTTTAACTTACCAACTACTCCAATTTGGAATTGTAGTGCAAATGATAACACATAAATCCTCTAAATAGGCAAAAGTTACATTAATTAATTCATTATGAAGTAAAATACTTGCAATTTACTCAATTATTGATTAATTTGCAATTATTAAGAAACTATTATCTAAGTCATTGTTCCATATTAACTTAACAATACATAATCCAATATATTTTCTATTATAAGTATTGTAAATGATAACACATCAATCCTACAAATAGTTAAAAGTTATATTAATTAATTACTTATGAAGTAAAATAGTTATTATTGATATAAAGTAAAATCAATAAATAATTAATAAGCTACCCAAATCAAATTCTTAACCAAAAACTAACTCAAACAAATGTTATACATTATAAACGAAAAAAAATACATATATCCTATAATTTAAACATGTTAGATTTTGTTAATATTTTTTATTATTATATAATTATGATAGCTAAAAAAATATAAATCACATAATATTTAACTACTTTATATTATAAACCAATATTTTCAAATCTTAGAATAAAAAATAAATTAAAATTATATATTGAAAAGAAAATTGAGGTAAATCCTTAACCCTTTTTAACTTTTCACATATATATTATATGCCATAAAGGAGAAGTAAATCCTTACTGAGTGACTATTTTAACATAGATGTTACATATACAATTAAGTAAAAGTGTATTCAAAGTTTAATTCTTACCTTTTTACATATATATTATATGCCATACACGAGAAGTAAATCCTTATTGCGGTGCCTATTTTAACATAAATGCTAAAGGTACAATTACGTAAATGTGTATTCAAAGTTTAATAAGTTAAAGAATTAAAAAAGTTATAAAATGTGATTTTAAAACAAAAGTTAATATTTTGTACATATATTATATGTTCATAAAGTACAAGTAAATCTTTAACGAGGTGACTTGTTTAATATATATTTAAGTAAAAGTATATTTAAAGTTTAATTGCATGTAGAGTTGACTACGAGTGAGAGATGTCACTCTAAATAAACATTTCGAAAATAAAAAGTAAAAAAATGTTAATTAAAAAAATTCATGTTGACTTATAAAATAAAAAAATTCAAAACTAACTAGGAATCAAATTTTTGGTCATTGATTGATTAGACAAAAAGGATGAAAGGAATATTATTGAAGCACATTAAATCTTTGTGGAATCTTTTCATTTTTTTACTAACTAATTCAAAGAGTTGTGCTACAACATTTTGGGCGAAATCTTCTAATTGTATAATGGAGTTTGAATATGTGTAATCATTAAAAATCAAAATATGTTTTGTCATTTTTAAAAGGTATTTCCTACAAAAAGAATTTAAGAAACCAGATGATGAACCAACAAAATAATAAGTATTGTGAATGGCTTTTGATAAGAACTTATTAGAGAATTATGAAGAACGTTATGATCTAAAAGGATAAATTAAGAAGAATTAATATTTTAAGAAAAAATTGTCACGTAAAATACGTAAATTTTATACCCAAGGAACCTAAATTGGTGGTTGCTTTAATAAATAAAAAATGTTAAAAAATGAGAAGTTCTAGAATCAAGATCTTAATAGTAAAATCGATGACTTAGAAAATGATGACAATTTTTTACACTTAAGGGATCATTACCAAAACTCACTTACACAAATTAAGAAGCTAAAGAGTGATAATAAGTTGCCACAAAAATATATGGAACAAATAACCAACAAAGAGCATGATTAGTAAATAAATAATGACTAATCCAATTGAGGTAGATGAATTGTTACAGTTAAAATTCCAGACTTTGGATTAGGGAACCAATATAGATTCAATAAATATTAAAAAAGGCTTATATTGCAATCTCATCACTAGATGCATTAAACGACAAAGTTCCAAACACAAGAAACAATATACAAGGATGCCTTATTGCCTATAAATGATAAAAGTCATCATATTAGTTAATGAGCTAATCAAAGACAAAATTAATATGTGAAACTAAGTGCATATCCTATTATATTCAAGAGAAACTCAAGTGTGGAATCTTATCACTTATTGAATCACAAAAGTCATCACTGCATAATTTTGAATAGAATTGAATTAGGGTGGTATGAATCTCAATTGTACTCAATGCTACGTAATTCATGCTATATCATATTGTCAACCATAAGAACTTCAAGAAAATAAATTCATTAGAAGGCATTACATGCTAGGACAAATAAATAAAAACTTGTCCATAAAATGCTTTGAGGACAAAGCATATTAAAAGGATAGGCAATGTAATTAACATTATATATACTTACACTTGACTGACAATATTGCGTCACACTCTGTCACATGTAAACGTAGACCCACCCCTTCCCTACCTAACACAATAACTATCTCAACTACCTCCCTCTCGAAATCATTAAATGATTATGGCACATTAGTCAACTTAACATATGATGGCTCATCAGTCCTCTCTAGGACACTTGGATTTCATTTATCGGTTTCATGGATTCAATACATCCTTTCCTAACCTTAGGATAATCACACCCCTTGCTCTTGTTTCCTTGCACAGTCAGTTGTGGATTTATTAATTATTATCATGCACATGTACATCACATTACAATGTTACTATGCTTGACCATCATATGGTTCACTAACCACATTGTTGCTAATACATACACATACACAGTCGAGGAATCCATGGTAGGGCCTTTGCCTTGAGCTCCTCACCATGTATTATTTACAATAATCAATGATATTTCATTATTTACATAGTTTATGTCAAGGGTAAAGAATAGGGACATTACAGAACCCTCCCCCTTGAAACAACACTACCCTCAATGCTCCTTAAAACTTAACAATAATGGGTATTCCTTCCTCATGGAATCTTCTAGCTCCCAGGTAGCTTCATCTGGGAAAAAGTGATTCCACTGCATATTTACCTGGCCAATGGCCTAGTTCCATATAACGGTCTCCTTCATACCCATTATGCGCATAGGCTCCACTTGGAACTCTCCCTCAGGTTCCACCTGGATCACATCCCAATCAATAATGTGATTAGGATCATGTATAAGTCACCTGAAAAATAGTAGTCGAAGAGGACCATGTAGCTGTCCGAGGGAGGGTCCGTTGGTTCTCCTGATGATCTTCCTATTCTCTAACCACACTGTAATTCCCTCCTCTGGCCGAGTTTGACGAATTAGACTTTGAGGGAACTTGTATTGAAGTGACCCGGTTAAATAAACTTGAAAAATGTGTTATGTTTTATTACTTGAATAAAAACTATTGATTGACAAGCAAATGATGATTATGCTCGATTGATTGACAAATATGAATTAAAGATTATGTTATGAATAAATGAAAGTAAATGATGCTTTGTATTCCATATATGTGAATAAATTCTACTTATTTAGCTAGAAATGAATAATGATGAAAAATGCATGATGATATACATTATATGGTGCAGCACTAATAATGTGTGCTTTGAGTGTGTGTAGTGACATGTAAAACAAATTACCGACTGACTCTCAAATGGAATCAAAGGGGGTCGTAAAGAATGGGAAACATACATAGGGGTATGACGACTGACTGTCAACTTTGAAATAGCATTCTACGCATGAGTATGAAATCCCTATCAGATTTACTCAGGTCGCGTGTGTCATACAAGAGAGGCCATGATGATTTGGTCGTGTACGATGTGTTGAGGGGCGCACAATAAGGAAGATATTATTCCTCAATCGCCATTGGTCTCCATAGAAATGTAGTCGGATGATTACGGTAACAACTCCCGATCGCTACATCACACTCCCCACATGAGGACATGGACAATAAAGTTGTCATAAGGACCCTTAGACATGGTACCTAGACAACAACAAGAAATGGAACTACTTGCATACTTGCACTAAACATTAGACACATATTTGAATTATGCATATGATAAAGTTAGATTTGAGAATAATTAAATGAAAATGTGTTTAAATTTGAGCAAATATTAAGGAGGGGATATTTTGAGGTAGACTTCATGTGCACCCAATGATTTAGGAAGACATGCATTGAATAGATATAAAAAATAAATAAATAAGAGATACCTGATTTTGGAGCAAATCTAGATTGGTATATATTATTGAGTTTAACTCCACATGCACCCAGTGATTTAGGGATGGGGCTTTTAGACTAAAGAGACAACTAAGATCAAATTGAGGAACTTATGTGCACTATCATGTGAAGGTGACACATGGTTGAATGAGAATGAATATGGGAAAATTAATAAAATAAGTAATTTTGCATGAGACGACACATGTCGTCAAGGATATTTCTATTTAAGAAAGAAGGAATGAAGAGGAAAGGCACCTCTTGCTCCCTAATTCTGAATGGATTCTGTATTGGAAATTTGAGAATAGTGTGATCTATGTGAGTTTGGTTGAGAATTACTTTGGAGATTGGTAGGTCTCTTGTGAGTTTTGGGGCTTGTATGTTCTTTGTGACACCCTATTTACTCGTGGGAATGGGAGGAAAAAGAATACTCCCAGTGTGGTAGGAAGGTCAACCGAGGAATCCTTCAGTAAATAGTTGAAATCTTGGATCAGATTAAGTGGCAACCCCTTTCGTAACTTCTTCAACTATTGGATTGTCACAGACATGTTTTTCTTGTCTTTAAGTTTTCTTTTGTATTGAAATTTATGCAATGATTTTATTGGGTTTAGTGAAGCGGGTGATCTGCATTTGTCGTTTACATTGAACTTGGAAGATGTACTAAATCTAGATCAAATTTAATGTGCAAACCCTCATTTGAAAATATTAAGTTGCGGGAAGTACGTATTAGCTTTCTTTTATAAAAACAATTATTACACAGTTTCGTTCTACAATTTATATTGAGAATTAGTATATGTTTAAATGTTAAGTAGAATTTAGTTAGGGCTTCGGGAGGAGCACTACATTTTGGTATCATAGCAAGGATGATCCCTACAGGACCTAAAACTCATCATTTTATGCATACTAATTTTGTTCTTAAAATCATAAGTTTAGTAGATTTACAATTTTTATTATAACTGAATGAGAATGATTCTTTGGTTACCTTGTTAAATATTATTATGCCGCCCTTCATTTGTTCTCGTTTACATGGAATATACATACATATATCTATATATATATGCACTTATGTCTACTGTGAAACTCTTTTTTTTGGCAAGGGCATCTAAGAGAGGCATGATGAAACCATGAGAAAAATGAATCATAGAAGTTGTAAATATAGATGCAGAGTGAGTTTCATATCTCCTGGATGCAGGGATAGCATGTCCATATCCAATGGAAGAGGGGCAAGCGGATCTGCTAGAAGTGGACCGAGTTGGATATTTTAGATGAATTTGATCTAGTAACATATCCAGTAGAACCATTAGCATCCAAGGAAGCAATACGAACATCTCCAGGTAGCATGCGGAAGAACTTCTAGCCAGCCTTTGAGCCCACAACCGTGTTAAAATATAGAACACAGATAAAAGAGGAGAAACACAATGGGCAATGGCTTGCCTTCTCATTATTAAGCATAAGCTTATAAAGGATTACATCACACCCAAAACCACGGGTAAATACCATGGGTCAGTAAATATTATGGGACATCTAAGTGTCCTAGTCAAACTAACCAACTAACCACTCAACTAATTAATGTACCAATAACGGGTAGTGGACCGGTGAGATTACAATTCTTAACACACCCCCTTAATCTCAACCGGGACATTATTCAGTACTATCAATGCCTAAGTGTTGTGCCTGCTGGTCTATGTCTCAATTAGGCATACATTTCATCCAAATAAACGTAAGCTTTACTTTCTTCCTTGGTGTGTACATGGATTACTTCTTCTTTGTCTTCTTAAACTTGATGCTAAGTAGGTGTTCTTCAGCATATTCTTTGGCTTCTGCAAAATACATAGTTTTATTACTTTTCATTGGTACTAGAACATAGTGCAAGTCTTCTTCTTCTTCTCTTTCAACATATTTTATGTTGTTGTCCAACTTACCTGCACACTCAAATTTTTTTTCAAAAAAAAAGATGAATATATTTCAACTCTTCTTGGAGAGCATTCACATCTTCCTCTTCTTTTGTTTCAATTATTTTCATCTCTTCTTGGAGAGATTTCACTTCTCTGTGTTCCTCATCTTCGTATTCTTCATATTCCTCATCTCCCTCTTCTTTTATTTCAATGACAACTACATCATCATTCTCATTAATTGTACCATGTTAAAATATACAAGACATAAAAGATGAAACACAAGTGGGCATATTCATTGCCTTCTGATTATTAACTTCAAGATTATATAGGATTACATCACATCAATACTACTCTCAAATACTATGGGATAGTAAATACTATGGGACAACCAAGTGTCCTGGTCAACTAACAAACTAAACTAATTAACCAACTCATAACCGTTGAGATCACAATTCTTAACACACCCCCTTAATCTCAAATGGGATGGTATTCTTAGCACTATCAATGCCTAGGTGCTTCCTCTGAAACTCAAACGCAGATGTTCCCAAAGGTTTGGTGAACATATCAGCGAATTGCTCCTTAGAGCCACAAAACATCAAAGTAATCTCTCCATTATTGACTAACTCATGTATAAAGTGATAGCGAATGTCAATGTGTTTACTTTTTCTATGAAACACATTATGTTTGGACGATTGTATGGCTGAAATATTGTCACAATAAATAGGTGTTGGCTCTGTTTATGTGTGTCCCATATCCTTCAAAAGTCTTATTATCCAAATTGCGTGGCATGTTGATGTAGTTGCTGCTACATATTCTGCTTTTGCAAAAGACATACTAACAATGGGTTGTTTGTAATGTCCCCATTTTGACCCCCTTTGTATTAAATCGTAAATGATGTAAATATTGTAAATTAATCATGGTAAGGAGCTCAATGCCAAGGCCCCACCCTTGATTTAGCGTTGATGTATCGGCAATTAAAGAAATAGATGCCTATGGTTCTTGTGCTAGATAGGCACAATGTAAATAAGACATCATGTAAATACGAATTTTAATGAAAATACCCACAACTAGCTATGCAATGCAACAAAGAGATGGGGGCATGATTCTATAAGGAATAGGGAGGGAAATTATTCAAACCCTTGAGCCAATGGTATTAATCCATGTGTCAATGAGGAAACCCATAAAACACCAACTACCCATTTTGGGATTTTGGACCCAATCATTTAATTCTTCCAGAAATTGGTTGAGGTAGTTAATGCCTTGGGAATGAAGAGGTATGGCAGCCAATTTCGTGTATGGGCAAGCCATCAACCTGGAAAATCGTGTTTTTTCTCCTTGGGCAAGAAAACACCCACGAAATGATGCCCAAATCCTTTCTGAACAGAGAGTCTTTCCTCTCTCACGCAGTCTGAACTACTGGGTCTTTCCTCATCACATTTTTACCAAATTTCCTGCATTTTTCCATGCTTGGGAGCTCGTTTTTGCATATACAGTAGCTGGGAGAGAAGGGCCACAGTTTGGGGACTGTGATGGAGGTTGTTTTTGCCCCAAAATGCCTATGGAATTTTTTTTGAAAACAATTTCTGCTCTCCAGGGTTGTTCCCCAATTGCCATTTTCATTTTTGGGCTTTCCCACGTTTTTTTCTAAATTGGTAGAAACCCCCCCCCCTCTTTGGGCAAGCCACTGAAGAAACGTTTTTCCTCATACCCAGCACTTGTGGGTTTTGTTGTTATCTACATCCCTATTTGAATTGGAGACTGTAATCAAGAGATTGGAGTGGTAGTGGACAGAGAGGGCTTGATAAACCTAGTGGGGGAGATAACCTCTCAAGAAGATTAAGAGGGATTTGGATACTCTTCTATGCACACCCTGAGAGCACTAGATGGAGAAGGTATGGCTTGAGGGACTGTACAGCAGTGAAAAGAATACTTCCTTGTGCTGGGTGTGTAGGTATTGTGGGTACCAAGCTAGATAGATCTTGTAAGGTTACCCCTGGCTCTGTGCTTGAGCTCACTAGCTTAGCCACTCTTCCTTTCCATATCCTAGCATCCTGATAAACCCAATTGTAGATTGGCTTGGCTCATCTTGGTGTATGCTTAACTATGTGTGAGTCTGTTGTTCCCTGGTTCCTTGTAGAAATCATGCCTAGCTCAGGGGTGGCAGTTGCATCAAGAGGTTGATAAGCACAACTGACCTATGGTTGGGTGGAACGTTGCAGTTGCATAGCCAGTTACTTTGGACTACTGTTATAAGATAAGTACTCTCTTGTGTTAACTTTGCATTTATTTATTTGATGAATATCATGAATATATTATGGATGTGTCATTGATATTATTTTCGCTGTGTTTTTCTTATAATTACACACTCCATATGTCTTTTATATTATGTAAATGCTTGGTTAAAAGTTTATGGGGCTAGATGCCCGGTTTAGGATCACGATCCTCTCTATCATGCTGGTATGATAGGAGGGGACTTTACATTTTGGTATCAAAGCTGCTGGTTGCAGCATTGGACCTCTATAGGCCAAATCCAATCACAACCACTTGGGAAGGTCCCTTCCTGATCACCACAGGTCTCAGCACTGGGCCTAAACATGCTAAGTTGGATAGATTACAGAGGTAAGATCACCTCCTGCTGAGCAGCAGTCATCACTGAAAGAAGGGAAGATTTCAAAAAAATTTCCTAAGAGTTTTGGAAATTTTTGTTTAAGTTTGTTTCGGGAAGAGTTCGGGAAATCGTTCCGAAATTGCGGAAGAGTTCCGCGAACTGCCCCGAAACTGCGGAAGGAATTCTCTTCCGAAATTGCGGAAGGAATTCTCTTCCAAAACTGCGGAAGGATTCCGTAAGTTGTTCCGCAACGCGGAAGAATTCGGTGAATCTTCCCGCAACTGCGGAAGAGTTCCGCGAATCTTCCCGCAATTGCGGAACAGTTCGGCGAATCTTCCCGCAACTGCGGAAGAGTTCGGTGAATCTTCCCACAACTGTGGAAGAGTTCGGTGAATCTTCCCGCAATTGCGGAAGAGTTTGGTGAATCTTCCCGCAACTTCGGAAGAGTTCTGCGAATCTTCCCACAAACCGCGGAAGAGCTCCGCGAATCTTCCTGCAATTGCGGAAGAGTTTCACGAACTGCTTCGAAACTGCGGAAAGAATTTCTCAGTGTCTTCCGAAACTGCGGAAAGAATTTCCCAGTGTCTTCCGAAACTACGGAAGCATTCCGCGAATGGTTCCGAAACTGCGGAAGCATTCCGCGAATGGTTCCGAAAATGCGGAAGCATTCCGCGAATGGCTCCGCAACTGCGGAAGCATTCAGCGAATTGCTCCGCAACTGCGGAAGCATTCGCCGAATTGCTCCGCAATTGCGGAAGCGTTCGGCGAACCGCCCCGCAACGGCTGCATGATTTGTAAAAGCCACAAGGGGGAAAGCCCCCTTGACCCCCTTTTTTCCCCTCATATGTCGTTGATTGTGAGAAAATTAGAGGATTCGACAAATTGTCAACATAATATTTTCCCACGTGCATGAAGTAATTTATGAATTTTCGAGAATATAATGCAGCTAACAATTGTGTTGATGAACACATTTTACAGAATCACAGTTATCTCACGGAAGCACTCTAGATAGTACAATTGGAAAGTTTTGAATCTTGGTTGGACCAAGAAAATCAACATCATGGATGATGCACAGGATCCCTATGGGCCTGAGACAGATGCCATGGGGGAGAACATACATGTTGAAAATGCTGAAACAGAATCTAATGGGATAAGAAATCAAGAGACTCCTCTAGGTATTGCAGCCACCATGAGAAGCCTAAGGGTGGAGTTGCAAAGTTGCAGAGAAGATACTGAAAGGATGATTAAAGCTTAGGAAGAACAAAATCAGTTGAATGCAGCTATGCTACAGAGTTTGACGGACATCCAAAGGCAAATAAACTCTGGGCATCAGACATCAAATCTAGAAAGGGGTGGAAGTAGTTCTAGGAGGAATTCCCGCAAGAGGGCCAGTAGCCTAAGAAGAGTTTCTACAGACACAACATATAGTCCAGAAATCTCTTCTAATGAATCATCTGACTCTGAAGAATCCATCGAGGGTTCAAGCTCTTCATCGCATAGGAGTAAGAGGAAGAAGCACTACAAAAACAATTCACATGGGGAATTTAAGAAGGCAAAACCTCCTACATTTGATGGAGAGGTAAAGTCCGGTCAAGAAGTTGAAGCTTGGCTTCTTGGGATGAGAAAGTATTTCCAAGTCCAAGACTACTCGGGAAATATGAAGGCAATGGTAGCCATCTTCAACTTGAATGGAAGAGCATCTATATGGTGGGAACATATCAGGCGAGTGAAGAACATCAACGAAAGGAAGATTGTGTGGAAGCAGTTCAAGAAATACTTCAAGGAGAAGTACCTCTCTGGTAGGTACTATGATGATAAGATCAAAGAGTTCCATGAGCTGAGATTGGGACAATTGACCATGGAAGAAAATGCAAATAAGTTCTTGGAGCTGCTGAGGTATGTCAGGTATATTCGAGATGATAAGGTGAAAATTCAGCATTTCCTAAGTGGACTGCCCCAATCATATAAAGATAGAATTGAGTTTGATGAACCTCGAACTCTAGAGGAGGCCATAAGAAAGGCCAAGTATTGCTTTGATCAAAACAGAAGCAAACCAGAATTCCATAAGGCATGGAAGGATAAGAAAAATGAAAAGTTTGATCAAAGGAAGAAGGGGTTCAAGCCTCCTCAATTCCGGAATCAGCAAAGACAACCATCACAGGTTGTGACTAAGCCAACTAGGATGATGGGAGACAAGCCAAGAGATCCAAAGGAACCAAGAGAACCACTTCAATGTTGGAGTTGTGGAGGAGACCACATGCTTAGGAACTATCCACATCGGAATGGAAATCCAAATCAAGTTCACAACATCCAAGGAGCTGGAATTGTGGGTCAAGTGGCGAGAGCAATCCCTAGAATCTATGCAGCAATAGAAGACCGCCAGGCAGATCATCAATCAATTGTGGTTGAAGTTGAAGGTAAGATTGCTAAGCAATCTATTTCTATTTTGATTGATCCTGGATCTACTCACAGTTATGTCACTCCTAGAATTGTTGAGGTTTGTGCTTTCAAGAAATTAAAGCATAGTAAATCATGGTTAGTTCAACTAGCCATTGGAACCAAGAGAAAAGTTAGTGAAATAGTAGAGAAATGTCCATTAGAGATGGATGGGCTATTCACTTATGCAGATCTGAATATTTTACCACTGGGTTCCTATGATATTCTCATTGGAATGGATTGGTTAGAAGCACACAGGGTTAAACTTGACTGCTACAATAAGACATTTGAATGCATGGACGAAGAAGGAAATCTGAGGGTTGTAAAAGGAATTCCAAAGGTGACTTCTGTTAGATAGGTTTCAGCCATGCAGTTGAAGAAGTTCTATAGGAAGGGATTTCAATTGTATGCAGCCCACATTGTAGAGGCAGCAGAGAATGAAACTCTGAAATTGGAGGACTATCATGTATTGCAAGAATTCAGGGATGTTTTTCCCGATGAGATTCCAGGACTCCAAAGAGAGACATTGACTTTACAATTGAACTTGTGCCAGGAGCGGCACCAGTGTCTAAGACACCCTACAGGATGAGTACACCGGAATTGCTAGAATTAAAAATGCAATTACAAGAGTTGCTGGAAAAGAAATATATTAGGCCAAGTGTGTCCCCGTGGGGAGCACCGGTTCTATTTGTGAAAAGGAAAGATGGAACACTCAGGTTATGTATTGACTACAGGCAGTTGAACAAAGTCACTGTGAAGAACAAATACCCATTGCCCTGAATTGATGACCTTTTTGACCAAATGATAGGAGCAAAGGTATTTTCAAAGATTGACTTGAGGTCTGGTTACCATCAGGTAAGAATCAAAGAAGAAGATATTCATAAGACAGCCTTTAGAATGAGGTATGGACACTATGAGTTTGTAGTGGTACCATTCGGTCTCACAAATGCACCAGTTACATTCATGTGTCTCATGAATAATGTTTTTAGCAAGTATTTGGACAAGTTTGTTCTTGTATTCCTAGACAACATTCTCATCTATTCCAAGAATGAAGAAGAGAATGAAGAAAATTTGAGAATGACAATGCAATTACTAAGGGAGCATAAGCTGTATGCAAAGTTGAGCAAATGTGACTTTTATAAAGATAGAATTCATTATTTGGGTCACATCATCTCCGACGAAGGAATATCTGTAGACCCTGAGAAGATTGAAACCATTATGAACTGGCCAACTCCAAGGAATGTGACTGATGTGAGATCTTTTATGGGCCTTGCTGGTTACTATAGGAGGTTTATCAAAGGATTCTCCAAGGTTGAAAACCCGATCACTTCTTTGCAAAAGAAGGGGATAAAGTTTGAATGGTCACCAAGATGTGAGGAAAGTTTTCAACGATTGAAGAATCTTCTTACAAGTGCACCAATTTTGAAAATTGCAGACCTAGAAAAAGACTTTGTGGTATGTACCGATGCATGCAATCAAGGACTTGGAGGAGTTCTTATGCAAGACAACCACGTGATATGCTATGAGTCAAGAAAGTTGAAGGAGCATGAGAAGAACTATGCTACCCATGATATAGAACTTGCAGCCATAGTACATGCTTTAAAGATGTGGAGGCATTACTTGATGGGAAGAAAATTTGAGTTAAGGACAGACCATTGTGGTCTGAAATACTTGTTTGATCAGCCAACTTTAAATGCTAGACAAGCTAGATGGTTGGAATTTTTGTGTGAATTTGATTTTGAAATCAAACACATAAAAGGGAAAGAAAACAAGGTGGTTGATGCACTTAGCAGGAAGGTACATGAAATGTATGTGGCAGCACTTAGTACTTGCCAACCAGATTTGAGGCAGCAGATTGTTAACCATATTGTTGAGGATGAAGTGTATGTGCAGATAAAGGACAAATTGCAGTAGCAAGACCTTGGCAAGAAGTATGAAGGCTATCATTTGGAAGAAGGCGGACTTCTTACTTATAAGAATAAAGTCTATATTCCCAATGTGGCAAATTTGAGGAGGATCGTTATGGATGAAATCCATAAAGCTCCATACTCTGTTAGGAACCCATGTCTTTACTTTGTTAGTATGTTGTTGTTGGACGCATATGCTTTGTAAGTAGTCCCGTAGTATTTGTTGATCAATAGTTTATGTTATTGTTGTTGGCACATATGCTTTGTAAGTCGCCCGTAGTATTGTTGATCCATAGTTGTAACGGCCCATGGTTTTGACCCATAGTATTGGCGCCTAGAATTAGTATATAAGTGTGTGTTGAGACCTATGAAGGCACCGTGAAGTTAATTGTATTGAGCTTGCTCAAAGGAGGTTGCCCCCTCGAAGTGGCCTGTGATCAATATAAAAGTGATTCTGAGTTCTGTCATTTCTGCTATTTCGCATATTCTTGTTAATTAATTGTTGCAGGTGCATCACATACTCTGGTCACCCCGGATATCAGAAAACAATTGCTACAGCAAGAAAATATTATTTCTGGCCAGGCATGAAGAAGGACATCGCTGAATACATTTCTAAGTGCATGGAATGTCAGCAGGTGAAGAGTGAACACCAACATCCAGCAGGTTTATTGCTTCCAGTGTGAATTCCAGAATGGAAATGGGAAGTAATATCCATGGACTTTATTACAGGATTTCCAATGACTGTGAGACAACATGATTCCATCATGGTTGTGGTGGACAAGCTAACAAAGGCAGCACATTTCATACCGGTTAAGTCCACACATAAAGCCGATGCCATTGCAAATATTTTCATGAAGGAAATTTTCAGATTACATGGGTTGCCTAAGGCAATAATTTCTGACAGGGATACCAAGTTCGATTCCAATTTTTAGAAAGGTCTCTTTGCAGATCTGGGTACATAGCTAAGCTTTAGTACCGCATACCATCCTCAAACAGATGGGCAAATAGAAAGAGTAAATCGGGTGCTTGAAGACATGCTCCGCATGTATGTAATGGACAAACCATCCAAGTGGGAAGATTATCTACACTCGGTAGAATTTGCATATAACAATGGGAAACAAGCATCATTGGGAATGATTCCTTATGAGGCTTTGTATGGCAGAAGGTGTAGGACACCAGTGACTTGGGACAATCGAGTGAACAGAATTGTACTTGGGCCAGAATTGCTTAAGGAAATGGAGCAAGAAGTTGCCAAGATCAGACATAATTTAAAAGTAGCCCAGGATAGACAGAAAAGCTATGCGGATAAGCATAGGATCCATAGGGAATTCAGTGTTGGGGATCATGTGTATCTTAGAGTGAGATCAAGGAAGAGTTCCTTGAAGCTTGGGAGTTGTGCCAAGCTATCACCTAGATATTGTGGGCCATTTGAAGTGCTTGAAAGAATAGGGCCTGTTGCATATAGACTTGCATTGCCTGCTAGCACTAAAGCTCATAATGTTTTTCATGTCTCTTTGCTTAAGAAATATGTACATGATCCTAACCATGTGATTAATTAGGATGTGATCCATGTGGAACCTGAGGGAGAATTCCAAACCGATCCATTGCGCATCCTAGACAAGAAGGTAACATTGCTTCGGAACCGAGCCATCGGACAGGTAAAGGTGCAATGGAAGCACTACGGTCTCGATGAGGCTACATGGGAGATGGAGGATGCCATGAAGGTGGCATATCCATTTTTGTTCAATTTTGATGAGCACTAAGGACAGTGCTAATGTAAGGGGAGGGGAATGTAATGTCCCCATTAGTGACCCCCTTTGTATTAAATCGTAAATGATGTAAATATTGTAATTTAATCATGGTGAGGAGCTCAAGGCCAAGGCCCCACCCTTGATTTAGCGTTGATGTATCGGCAATCAAAGAAATAAATGCCTATGGTTCTTATGCTAGATAGGCACAATGTAAATAAGACATCATGTAAATACGAATTTTAATGAAAATACCCACAACTAGCTATGCAATGCAACAAAGAGATGGGGGCATGATTCTACAAGGAATAGGGAGGAAAATTATTCAAACCCTTGAGCCAATGGTGTTAATCCATGTGTCAATGAGAAAACCCATAAAACACCAACTACCCATTTTGGGATTTTGGACCCAATCATTTAATTCTTCCAGAAATTGGTTGAGGTAGTTAATGCCTTGGGAATGAAGCGGTATGGCAGCCAATTTCGTGTATGGGCAAGCCATCAACCTGGAAAATCATGTTTTGTCTCCTTGGGCAAGAAAACACCCACGAAATGGTGCCCAAAGCCATTCTGAACAGAGAGTCTTTTCTCTCTCACGCAGTCTGAACTACTGGGTCTTTCCTCATCACGTTTTTACCAAATTTCTTGCATTTTTCCATGCCCGGGAGCTCGTTTTTGCATATACAGTAGCTGGGAGAGAAGGGCCACGGTTTGGGGACTGTGATGGAGGTCTTTTTTGCCCCAAAATGCCCATGGACGTTTTTCTGAAAATGATTTCTGCTCTCCAAGGTTGTTCCCCAATTGCCATTTTCATTTTTGGGCTTTCCCACGTTTTTTTCTAAATTGGTAGAAACCCCCCCCCTCTTTGGGCAACCCACTGAAGAAACATTTTTCCTCATACCCAACACTTGTGGGTTTTGTTGTTATCTACATCCCTATTTGAATTGGAGACTGTAATCAAGAGATTGGAGTGGTAGTGGACAGAGAGGGCTTGATAAACCTAGTGGGGGAGATAACCTCTCAAGAAGATCAAGAGGGATTTGGCTACTCTTCTATGCACACCCTGAGAGCACTAGATGAGGAAGGTATGGCTTGAGGGACTGTACAACAGTGAAAGAATACTTCCTTGTGCTGGGTGTGTAGGTATTGTGGGTACCAAGCTAGATAGATCTTGTAAGGTTACCCCTAGCTCTGTGCTTGAGCTCACTAGCTTAGCCACTCTTCCTTTCCATATCTTAGCAGCCTGATAAACCCAATTGTAGATTGGCTTGGCTCATCTTGGTGTATGCTTAGCTATGTGTGAGTTTGTTGTTCCCTGGTTCCTTGTAGAAATCATGCCTAGCTCAGGGGTGGCAGTTGCATCAAGAGGTTGATAAGCACAAATGGCCTATGGTTGGGTGGAACGTTGCAGTTGCATAGCCAGTTGCTTGGGACTACTGTTATAAGATAAGTACTCTCTTGTGTTAACTTTGCATTTATTTATTTGATGAATATCGTGAATATATTATGGATGTGTCATTGATATTGTTTCTGCTGTGTTTTTCTTATAATTACACATTCCATATGTCTTTTATATTATGTGAATGCTTGGTTAAAAGTTTATGGGGCTGGATGCCCGGTTTAGGATCACGATCCTCTCTATCATGCTGGTATGATAGGAGGGGACTTTACATTGTTTCTGTGAGGCCCATGAAATCAGACTGGTACCAAAATGGAAAGCATAACCAGATGTGCTTTTCCTATCATAAATACTGCCTATATGATCACTATTAGTGTACCCTGTAAGAGTATTGTCTGGTGAATGAGTGTACCAAAGTCCATAACCAATTGTGCCTGCAACATATCTCAGAATTCTTTTTGCAACTTTCCAGTGAGAGTCTTTGGGAGAGTCCATAAATCTAGAGTTCAAACTTACAACATACATAAAATTAGGTCTAGTTGCAGTTAAATACATTAAAATTCCTACCAATATTTTGTAAATTGTAGAGTTTACTTCTGGTCCTTCATCATTCTTGCTTAACTTGGTTCCTGTAGCAATGGGAGTTTCTATTGGTTTGCATTTATCCATTCTGAATCTCTGCAGAATGTCTGTAGCATACTTATGCTGACAGATGAAGATGCCATTTTCACTTTGGTCAACTTCCAAACCAAGGAAGTACCTCATGAGACCAAGATCAGTCATATCAAACTCCTTTTTCATGACTGTCTTAAATTCTTTTAGCATCATATTTCCAGTATAAATCATTTCATCAACATAAATACATACAAGTAGAATGTTACCTTGTTGATCTGTTTTGACATACAGAGTGTGTTCATTGCTACTTCTGTTGAATCCATTGTTGATGAGGTAAGAATCAATTCTGCTGTACCAAGCTCGTGGAGCTTGTTTTAGACCATACAAGGCCTTTTTCATCTTACATACCTAGTGTTCTTGACCTTTGACAACATAACCAGGTGGCTGGTCTACATACACTTCTTCTTCAAGTATGCCATTGAGAAAGGCATATTTCACATCCATTTGATAAACAAGCCACTGGTTTTGAGTTGCTATTGCAAGTATAGCTCTGATGGTGTCCATCCTTGCTACTGGAGCAAAGGTTGCCTCATAGTCTACTCCATATTGTTGTGCAAATCCTTTTGCAAGCAACCTTGCTTTGTGCTTTTCTATCTCTGCTTTTTCATTTAGTTTGGTCTTATAGACCCATTTTACTCCAATATTGTTTTTGTTTGATTCCTTTCTATAGAATCAATTTCTTCATTCATTGCTTGTACCCATTGTTCATCTTTTACTGCTTCATCAAATGATGTTGGCTGACAGGAAAATAGAGCATATTGTAGTTGCTCATCAATAACAGGAGTCTGGTCATATAACTCCCTTAAGATTTTGGTTCTCTGGTTCTGTGGGGGACTGCCTGCTAGTGTTTCTTCTTGCTGCTGCTATTGCACCTCCAATTTGGGCATTCTGAGTGGTTTTGGTTGTTAGGATATTTAGACACTTAGGAGTTAGTTAAGATCAACTTGTGTAATAGATCCGTTAGGTAATGTGTGTTTCTTTAGTATGCATTAGTATGCATTTGTAAATACTTAATCCGACGGTCACGATATGTTCCCGACATAGAGTGATCCAACGGCTCAACTTCTCTTAGATCATACCTACCCTTGATCTATGGATTAACACCCGATTGGTCCATGATCTCTATTTAAAGAGCATGGAGGGCCATTGGAAAGTTGATTGATTATGAGAAGCTCATTTGTAACTTTCTTTCTTTTGCATAATAAATTGCTCCGTAGAAGCTATTTGGCCGAGGCCGTGGACTGTTTCCCTCTCGAGAGTTTAAACCATGTCAAAACATCGGTGTGTTGATCTGTGATCTGTTTGTGTGAAGTGGTTTCTCTTGGTGTTCGGTCTTTTGGGAGTACCCTGTGTACCTGAACATGGTATCAGAGATTTTATGAAGAGCCGCTTCCGATTATGATCTAGATCTTGAATTGTTGTTGCAGAAACTTGAAACGGTTTCTGTTTCTGGTATTTCTAGGCTGTGGGAGGTGTTCCATTACATCTGGAGTGTCGTTTCCATTGGGAAATACTTTTTGTTTGATCGAAAACGGTTCTCGGTTGCTCTAGAAACGCGTATTTCATCATATCTGAAGGTATAATGTTATAGTGACGCTTTTTTTATTTCTGTTTTAAAATTAAAAAAAAAAAAATCTCATATTTTATCAGTTTTTACTTTTATATTTTTTTAGTTTCGGATTGTTGCTTTCCCTATCTGTGTATGCTCTTTGTCATGCACCTTGCGTGATCTCGGCGAATCAGAAACAGAAAGGGAAAGAGTTTTTCTCGGCTGCGTATGCTCTTTGCCGTACACCTTGTGCGATCTCGGCAAATCAGAAACAAAGAGAAAACGTAGACTTTCCGAGCAAAATAACGAGATCTAACCCCACAAGTGTGGAAAAGTTTTTTTTGTTTTGGTTCATGGTGTGATTTGCAGGAAAAAAAAGGCAAGCACGGTGTTAGGAACCTATGTCAACCCTTCTCTTTACTATGTTAGTATATTGTTGTTGGACGCATATGCTTTGTAAGTCGTCCCATAGTATTTGTTGATCCGTAGCTTATATTAGTCCATAGTATTGGACGCATATGCTTTGTAAGTCGTCCCGTAGTATTATATGTCCCATGGTTTGGACTCATAGTATTGGGCATAGACTTAGTATATAAGTGTGTGTTGAGGTCATTGAAGGCACCGTGAAGTTAATTGTATTGAGCTTGCACAAAGGAGGTTGTCCCCTCGAAGTGGCCCATGATCAATATAAAAGTGATTCTGAGTTCTATTATTTCTGATATCTTGTGTATTTGCATTAATTAATTATTGCAGGTTCATCACATCTGGTATCAGAGCACTTTCTTGGGCTCGTTAGGTGGAATTTCTGCCAAAATTTTTTCGCATCTGTTGCAGCTTCGGATTTGGGAATAATCCCTATCCGCTTAACTGTGGGAAGTACTTGGGCATAATCCCTAAAACTAATTGTGAGGAGTAACACAGGAACCCCAAAGTAGCTGGCCCATTGAGAGGACCTGCCAGCGAAAAGGGTAACGACCCCTACCTGATTGACTAGTTCCCACCCGTGAGGTAAACCAAGAGCTGTCGTTTGTGGCAAAGCGGTTATCAGTTTTACCTGAGCTATGGAGTGAGGGGTACTGCCCTAATACGCAAGCCGTCAGACAGCATTGGTGGCTGAGTGAAACACCTGAACTGTTAGGAAGCCGTACATACCTGGGGTCCATATCTATTTTAAGTTGAATTGTTGCCGATCACTTCCGCTCCAGATCCAGCCGTTTCAGATCTATTCTGAAAGTCGTTCCAGATCTAGTCGCTGTTTTAGATCCAACCGTTTTCGATCCTTTCCGCGCCGTTGCAGATCCATCTGTGGCGGATCCCTTCCGCGCCGCTGTTGCCGATCCATTTCTGGAAAAAAAAAATAATAATAAATAAAATAATAAAAAAAAAATTAGTTTTTTCTCCATCTCCCTTGTTTTATTCAGTTTTTTCTCCATATCTCCCTTGTTTCACTCTGTTTCCCATGAAATTTTTGGGGAACCCCTGTCATCCCATTCTGCATCTTTCATTCCTGAGGACCCTATCCCCAATTCCCCTTCCCAAAGCCCGAAATCCCACATTTGTCTATTTTTAGGATTTGCCATAACTTCCTCAGATTTCACCTAATCACCTTCAAATTTTACCATAGAGTTCCTTTCTGAATTCTGCTTCTTTGTCCCTCTCTGCCAAATTTTCTCATTCTATCACCCCGCTTCTGAAATCCCCCTTTTTGCTTTCTTGTCCTTTCGACAGTGTCCAAAATCTAGTCAAACCCCAATTACCCATTAGATTGTTTCCTCAATCCAAATTTCCCTTTACTAAATCAGCTTCTGTTTGTGTTTTTCTATCCATTCCACCTAAAAAAAAAAAAAAAAAACTGGTTATGGTTGTCACCCATGCAGGCGCACACACCATGGAGGAAGCACTTGCAGCCATCCAAACCAAACTCCAAGATCTGGATGAAAAATTTCTCAGCCTCCATCTTCAGCATTCAGCCATGAACAATACCAGATAGCCAGGATCTTTTGCATCCACCGGGTTCTCTTCTTCCAGCAATTTTCATGGGCCGAAGCTTGATTTTCCTCACTTCAATGGTACTGATTTGACTGGATGGATATATCGAGCAGAATAATATTTCAGTCTGCATAATATTTCTGATGCCCAAAAAGTTCCACTTGCATCCTTTCGTTTGGAACAGGAAGCCCTTCAATGGTACCGTTGGTACATCAAAGCTCATCCCGAGCCAAACTGGACAGATTTTTGCCAACTCATTTTGCCACGATTTAGTCCTAGTACTTTTGATGATTTCACAGGAGCACTCACTAAACTTCACCAAAGTGGCACAGTGAGAGAGTATCAGATAGAATTTGAGAAATTGGCCAATCACACAGAAGGATTGTCTGATGAATTCTACAGGAGTTGTTTTATCAGTGGTCTCAAGGATGAAATCCGCTCAGAGGTCAAAATTTTTTGTCCCAACACAATGATGAAAGTCCTAGGGTTGGCTAAGCTGGCCGAGGACAAGATCGCAGCTCAACAACGCTCCAAACCCACCTTTGTTCCCTTCAGAAATATGGGTTCCCAACGACCTCCCATCACGCCTACTCCTCAACCAACTCCTATCAAGCATTTGTCTGAAATAGAAATGCAGGCATGCCGAGAAAAGGAGCTTTGCTATAATTGTGATGAGAAATTCACTCGGAGACATAGATGTGTTCAACAAAAGCTCTATCTCTTGGATGTGGATTCTCCGCCTACCTTAGAACTTGGTGAAGAAGCTACAGATATAGTAGATGATCAGGTCGACATTCAACACCCATCTGTTGACACACCATCTCAGGACGACCCACCCGTGATCTCTCTCCGTGCTGTAACCGGCGTCACCACCCCACAAACAATGCGGGTCAGGGGATACTTCAAGAAGCTCCCTCTTACCATACTCATTGATTCTGGTAGCACTCATAACTTCATTGACCCTTGGATTTCCAAACAGGCTGATTGTTTTGTCCATCCTTGCTCCAACTTTGAAGTCATGGTTGCCAATGGGGGCACCTTACCTTGCAAGGGGAAGTGTCACAATGTGCGTATCTCTATGGAATATTATAACCTACGCTCTGACATGTTTGCCTTGTCCTTAGGCAGATGTGATGTGGTTTTGGGCGTTCAATGGTTACGCACACTTGGCCCCATCTTATGGGATTTTGCTGAACTTTGGATGTAGTTTAAAGTCAATGGGGCACAACACAAATTTATGGGCTTACAACCAGGGTCTCTCTGCATCATCAGTTCACATCGCTTGGAAAAAATCCTTAAGAAGAATTCACATGGTGTCATCGCTCAGCTCAATTCCATTCAGATGCACCCATCAATAGTCTCCACTACTTCCTTGGATAGATATGCAGGTATCTTTGCTGACCCAATGCGCTTGCTGCCTTCAAGAGACCTTTCTAGTAAGAATTTAGCCACATCCACCTCTCAGCAGGAAATGATGGCTATTTTGCATGCAGTACAGAAGTGGTAGCCATACCTACTAGGGAATTCTTTCTGCATCAAGACTGATCTCCAGAGTCTGGAAAATTTTCTGGAACAATGGGTCTCCTCCCCAACACACCTGAAATGGGTTATCCCTATGTGATCACTTACAAGAAGGGTAAGGACAATATGGTGGAAGATGCTCCTTCTCGCACAATTGATGACCCAGTTTCTCTTACAGCTCTTTCTCTACTTGTTCCAAATTGCTTGCAATATGTTCAACAGGGCTATCTCTTCTATGAACTCCATGCTTCATCATCAACAGGGCACTCTGGGTTCTGCAAAATGTATGACCGGGAACAATGTAACTTCTTTTGGCAGGGACTAAAAATGACAATTCAACAGATGGTGGCTGACGATGATACTTTCCAAGTCAACAAGGGTGAAACGACACTCCTTTCGGGATTGCTTAAACCCTTGCCCATCCCTACACAGCTTTGGCCAACTATTTCTATGGATTTCCTAGCAGCGCTCTGGTGGTACAATACCACATCTCAAAGGACACCATATGAAGCAGTCTATGGAAAAACACCGCTAGTTCTTCTTCCATACACCCTTAGCAGCTCCCCAGTTCAGGAAATTGACTCGGTTCTTCGAAACCGCGATCAGATTCTTCTCATTCTGCAGGACAATCTTCACATGGCCAGAATTCGCCTGAAACAACAATCCAATCAGCACCGTTCTGAGCACATTTTCCACGCAACTGACAGGGTTCTTCTTCATCTACAACCTTCCAAGCAATCCTCCTTGACACTCCAAAGGTGTCAGTGGCCCGAAATGCAACCCGAGGATGCTACCAGGGAACCACTCCTTCAGATTCTGCAGCAATTTGTCCAACCAAAGCTTTGAGAACAAAGCTTTTTCTAAGGGAGAGGGGATGTTAGGAACCTATGTCAACCCTTCTTTTTACTATGTTAGTATATTGTTGTTGGACGCATATGCTTTGTAAGTCATCCCGTAGTATTTGTTGATCCGTAGTTTATATTAGCCCATAGTATTGGACGCATATGCTTTGTAAGTCATCCCGTAGTATTATATGTCCCATGGTTTTGACTCATAGTATTGGGCATAGACTTAGTATATAAGTGTGTGTTGAGGTCATTGAAGGCACCGTGAAGTTAATTGTATTGAGCTTGCCCCCTCGAAGTGGCCCGTGGTCAATATAAAAGTGATTCTGAGTTCTATTATTTCTGATATCTTGTGTATTTGCATTAATTAATTATTGCAGGTTCATCACCCACGAAAATCGAGCAAGAAGAATTAAAAAAAAAAAGCCCCCTTCGTCCTTCCCATATTTTACATACATTTTAATCTAGCTCACTTGGTTCAAAGTTGCTTTATTCCTTAATAAGTCTTGAGTTCAAATCTTAGGAAATTATTTTTAAAAGAAAAAGTGCATGCAATTTATATTTTCAAGTTACTTTATTGTAAAAGTGCATCGCACTTAAATAATAAAAATAAAAAATAAAAAGTGAGTCACTTATGTTCTTTTTTATTGCTGTACTATTTAAAGTAACATCATTGTAAAAGTGATTCACTTAAAGCAACTTTCTTGTAAACTGATTGTAAAAGGTTTATCTTGGGAGAGGGGGGTCCTTTTTTTTAGCTGGTTATTCTCTATCTGCCACGTCACTATTGGGGACATCTTCAACATTTTCTTTGTTCAAGCATAACTTCATCATACGGAGTCAGCTTTTAGTGCCATTTTTTTTTAAACCGCCTATTTTTTCGAGCTCTTCGCATCCATACTATTGGCTTCTATTTATACAGCCTTTAATTTACAAATATGGCTACCCCTTGTGATATTCTACTTACCAGTTCCAACTATTTCTCATGGAAATCTCGTATGGAGGATGTTCTACGAAATAGAGGACTTTTCAGAATTACCTCAGGGAAAGAAACAGAACCTACTGATGATGATAAGAAAATCAAATGGGAAAATATATGTGATGAAGCTCGTGGATTGATTGGGATGTCAATCTCTACTGATTTACGATTCCACATATCTGGAATTGATGAACCTGATGCTGCTTGGGACAAGTTGGAATCTGTGTTTGGTAAAAACAATGAAATTCGAGGTCACCAACTCAAAAATGAGTTGATTTATTTAAATCCAAGTGATTTTTCATGCATACAAGATTATTTATCTAAATACAAAACTCTTAAACTCTTATGTGAAGAATGCAAGATTAAGAGGGAAGGAAGACAAATAATGCATTTATCATATTCTTTCAAAACTTGGACTTGCATATTCTGTTTTTGTATCTACATTTTACTCCATGAAAGAATCTTTGAATGCAACTAACTATCAAGAGCCTAGTCTTGAATCCTTTTGTGATTCCTTGATTACAGAGCAAGATAAGCTCATCCATCTTGGAATAATTAACAATGTAGATACATCTGGGAAAGCCCTATTGTCCCAACAGAAAGAAAAGTCCAAGCCTCCCAAGAAACAAAATTTTTGCAATAATAAGTCAAACAAGGGTCCCAAACCCTCTCAATCAGCTCCTTCTTTAAAAAATGACAAAGGATCTAAGCCAAAAGGCAAGAAGACTGAGCATCATTTCAACTATTGCGGGAAAGATAATCATGATGAATCTAAGTGTTTCAAGAAGATGGCAGCCTTGGAAGCAGCAATGAAGAAGCACCACATCAGCCTAGATTCGCTTTCAGAATCTACCTCTCATGGACATGCACTTTGTGCTTCTAGTTATTCTTATAATGCATCTTCTTCTTCTACTAGTTCAAATGAATGGCTCATTGATTCTGGAGGATCTTATCATATGGCTAAGGATCAAGCCATCTTTTCTACTATGCATGAATGTAACACCAAACAAATATTTGTTGGTGATAATAGATCTCTAAGTGTTGTAGGAGCTAGAACAATTCCAGTAGATAATGGTCATTTTAGTGATGTACTATGTGTTCCAAGAATTTCCTCCAATTTGTTATCAATCTATCAGATCACTCATTCTGGTGAAGGTAAAACTGTGACGTTTACACCTCACCAAGTTGTAATCTAGGATTTTAAAGATCCTCAACAGGTCCTAGCTACCGGAATTGTTGATGATATTACCAGGTTGTACAAATTTAACAACTTTGGGTCATCACCTTTTCCTTCAGTTTTTGTTGCTCATAGTGATAACTTCAGCAAACTTTGGCATGAGCGATTTGGTCACTTAAATTATCGCTCATTGCAACAACTATGTAAAGACAATATGGTGACAGGTCTTCCGATGGTATCTTGCAGGGATGGTGTTTATTCTGGTTGTGTTCTCGGAAAACATCATCGGGACAGTTTTGACAAATGTGCCTCTTGGCATGCCTCGGTTCCCTTGGAGCTTGTGCATAGTGACTTGTGTGGTCCTCTTCCATCTGCTTCATTTTCTGGTTTCAAGTATTTATTAACTTTCATTGATGATTACTCCAGACGCACTTGGGTTTATTTCCTAAAACTTAAGAGCGAAATATTTAACATGTTCTTGGCCTACAAGGCCCTTGTTGAAAAACAATTTAGTCATCAAATTATTAAGTTAAGATCTGACAATGGAGGATAATATGTTAACAAAAAGTTCACTACTTTCTGCACTGAACAAGGAATCCAACAACAACACACTATTCCATATACACCACAACAAAATGGTGTAGCTGAACGGAAGAACCGCACTTTAAAAGAAATGGCTAATTGTATGATCCAATCTAAGGGACTAAGTCTTCAATTTTGGGCTGAAGCCATTAATTGTGAAAATTACATAGTTAATCGCACCCCCACTAAAGATTTATAGGGTATCACACTGGAAGAAGCACGGAGTAAAACTAAACTTGATGTAAGTCACTTTCGTGTGTTTGGTAGTGAAGCATGGGCTCATATTCCGGATGAAAAACGGAAAGCATTGCGGCCTAACAGTGAAAAGTGCATATTTGTTGGATATTCTGAAGATGTAAAAGGTTATAGACTTCTTCAACCACATTCTCATGATGTAATCATTAGAAGAGATGTTAAATTTGATGAAAATCTATTGGCCTGCGAGCCTAACTCGGTGATTGTGCCATCTTTGGCCTGCGAACCTGATTCGACGATTGTGCCTTCTTCTTCTTCCAACTTCCTTGACAGGTTTCCAACTCCAGTTTCTGATGATGACAGTGGGGATGAAAATACACCTCCGCCTACTCATGTTCCTCCAGTTGCACCAGCACACGTGCTTCCTCGATGGGTCCGCTCAACATGTGAAGCAGTTGGTGATCTTGCCGGTGATCCTAGAGATCAACGTCGAACACGTTCTCAGTTTCAGCGAACCTCTTCTCTTTTGGCTCAGGTTTCCAAGAATCATGATCCAACAACTTTTGCATAAGCTTTAGGAAATCCAGATTAGGATGCAGCTATGGATGAAGAATATCATTCCTTAATGGCGAACGATACTTGGGATCTTGTACCTCTTCCAAAAGGAAGAAAACTTGTCAGATGTAAATGGGTCTACAGAACTAGGTATGCATTAGATGGAAGTGTTGAAATACTTAAGGCAAGGTTAGTTTCCAAAGGTTTTTCTCAAGTTGAAGGGATTGACTACAATGAAACCTTTGCTCCTGTCGCAAAAATGAACTCCATCCGCCTTGTTCTTTCCCTTGCAGCCTTACATAACTAGGAAGTCCATCAAATGGATGTCAAGTCTGCCTTCTTACATGGTGATTTACAAGAGAAAATTTATATGGAACAACCTCCTGGATATGTTAGAATAACTCTAGCCTTGTCTACTGCCTTAAGAAATCCTTATATGGCCTTAAGCAAGCCCCTAGAGCTTGGTATGCCAAAATGGATAGCTTTCTCCTTGACACTGGTTTTTCTAGATGCCATTCTAACCCCAATGTCTATACCAAGAAAGTAGGAAACCATCTCATCATACTTGTTCTCTAGGAAACGTCGACGAATATAAAATGTCGATTGTGGAATATCCGACAACCCACTCAGACCTTATTCTTACTGGTAGTGACCCTAAGCTTATAACCCATGTGAAATCCAGTCTTAAGAAAAATTTTGAAATGTCAGACTTAGGACATTTGCATTATTTTCTTGGTCTCCAAGTCCTGCAAACCAAAGAATGAATCTTTCTTTCTCACTCTAAGTATGCTTGTGACCTTATTCATCGCTTTCACATGGAAGATTGTAGACCAGCCCCTTCTCCCTTCCAGTTTGGAGTCAAACTTTCTGCCACTTGTACTTCACCTGAAGTAGATGCCACCTTGTATCGGCAGCTTGTTGGTAGTCTCTTATACTTGACTCATTCCCGTCCTGGCCTTTCCTTTTCCGTTGGTCATGTTTCTCGTTATATGCAAACACCTCATGAAAGTCACTGGAAAGCGGCTAAAAGAACACTTCGATACATTCGAGGTACAATTCAGTTTGGAATTCATTATAGTACAAGGAGGAAACCTTTGTTGGTTGATTTCACTGATTTGGATTGGGCCGGCGATCCTGATGATCGAAAGTCTACTACACGTTATGTTTTCAGTATGGGATTTAGACCTATCACTTGGGCTTGTAAGAAACAACAAGCTATTGCTCTTTCTTCAACAAAGGTAGAATATCGAGCAACAATTAATGCTAGTCAGGAAGCTTTATGGCTTCGATAGATCCTTTCAGATTTTGGATTCGAGCAGCAGCAACCTACTCCACTTTGGTGCGATAATCAAAGTGCCATCAAGCTCGCCAAAGATCCAGTTCTACATAAACGCAGCAAACACATTGAGCTACATATGCACTTCATCAAAAATCTTGTTCATGATCATGTTCTTGAAGTGCTCTTTTGCCCTACAGATGATCAAGTTGCAGACATCTTCACCAAGTCTCTTACAGAAGCGAAGTTTTCTAAACTTCGATCTATGTTAGGAGTTCAGGAACTTGTCATTAAGGGGGGATAGGCTCTAATGCCTCCTTTCTTCTCCTAATAGTGTCACTTTTGTAAATTCTTCAATCCTATCCCAAGTTGTATAATAGATCCATTAAGTAAAGTGTGTTTCTTTAGTATGCATTAGTATGCATTTGTAAATACTTAATCCGACGGTCACGATATGTTCCTGACATAGAGTGATCCGACGGCTCAACTTCTCTTAGATCATACCTACCCTTGATCTATGGCTTAACACCTGATTGGTCCATGATCTCTATTTAAAGAGCATGGAGGGTCATTGAAAAGTTGATCGATTATGAGAAGCTCATTTGTAACTTTCTTTCTTTTGCATAATAAATTGCTCCGTAGAATCTATTTGACCAGGACTGTGGAGTGTTTCCCTCTCGAGGGTTTAAACCACGTCAAAACATCGGTGTGTTGATCTGTGATCTGTTTGTGTGAAGTGGTTTCTCTTGGTGTTCGGTCTTTTGGGAGTACCCTGTGTACCCAAACACTGGTGGTACTAGACTGTCTTTCTGCTGAATATCTATTGAATCATTATGAGGATCGCTCCAACATTTATCTTCAAGAAATTCGACATCTCTTCTCACCACAAGATTTTTGGTGGCAGGATTATATAGTTTGTAAGCCTTATGATGTTCACTGTAACCAGTGAAGATACATCTTTCACTTTTCTTGTCAAGCTTTTTTCTTAATTCATCGAGTATATGTGCAAATGCCACACATCTAAATATTCTGAGATGTGAAACACTAATTTTAGTGCCACTCCATGCTTCTTCAGGAATCTTATCCTTCACACTCACTGTGGGAGATCTGCTCAGTAAGTAAACTAAACATGAAACAGCTTCAACCCAATAATCATCTGAAAAATTCTTGTATGATAACATACTTCGGCCCGTGTTCATGATGGTCCGATTCTTCCACTCAGCAACCGCATTCTGCTATGGAGTGTATCTGGTAATGAACTGGTGTTGGATTCCGTGCTGCTTATAGAAATCTGCAAAATCATGTGAGTCATACTCACCTTCACCATCTGATCTGAGTATTCTGATGGATTTACTTGACTGTTTTTCAATTAATGCTTTGAACTCTTTAAATATAGAGAAGGCATTTGATTTGTGTCTAAGAAAGTAGATCCAGACTTTCCTGCTATAATCATCAATAAAGGTTAAAAAATACAGACTACCTCCTATGGACTGGTTTTGCATGGGTCCACATAGGTCTATGTGAACTAACTGAAAGTGTTCTTTTGCTCGAGATGTAGAAGTGGGGAAAGTGTCCCTTTGGTGTTTCCCTAAGATACAGTCTTCACAAGAATTGGACTGTTCATTCATAACTAGTAACTCCTTGACCATGGAGTGTTGTAAATAACTGAGACTCCGAAAGGGTAGATGACCATACCTACAATGCCACAACCGGGTTTCATCTAGACTGGAAACAGTATGTGCATATGAATATGACATGATATCACTTCTCAGACTGAGTGGGAAGATTCTACTCTTGGTCATTTCTACTTTTTCTAAGAGTCTTCTATTGGGGGCTTTATCATATACAATACAATATGAATCAATGAAACTCGTGTCATACTTATTCTGAATCAGTTGACCCACACTGATCAGATTGACTTTCAGATTAGGAACATATAATACATCATGTATTAGCTTCTTTTCATTCTTTTTAGTAAGGACAGGAACAACTTCTTTTCCTTGAGCAGGAACACGATAATGATCACCAAGTTTGATATTTGAATTAATATATGAATCTAGATAAGAAAATAATGATTTGTTACCTTCCATATGATTGTTGCAGCCACTGTCTAACAACCATATATTTGAGTGATATTCTTCTTCAGTTTCTTGGCATGAGAGAAACATGACTTCTGATCTTTATTCAACATTGGAGACATGGGCTTTGCCACTGTTCTGATCTGCTTGCTTCTATCTGCAGTATCATTCATAGTGGCCATACTTCTTTTAATAGTTGCATTGAATGTTGGACATATTTTGTCCATTTCTTGCCTCTACCCCTATGGTTGTGAGAGTTGTGAGAGTGATCACAATGATCTAAATGTTCATGAGCATTTATATCCTCTGTATAATAAGAACCTCTTCCTCTTCTGCCTTGTCCTATGCCTCCTCTGCCTCGACCTCTGATGAATTGAGCCTAAGTGTTGAATGCATTTGACAGAGGCTCTTCCTCTTGACTGAGTCGAGCTTCGTGCGACAGAAGGGACCCTATTAACTCTTCTAGGGTAAACTTGGACAGATCTTTAGATTCTTCTATTGCAGTAACAACCATAGCAAACTTCTTAGTGATACATCTAAGAATATTTTGAACAACAACCTTTTGTTCCAAGGCCTCGCCATAGGTTTGGAATTGAGTCACAATACCTGAAACCCTAGTCATGAACTGATCTACAGTTTTAGTTTCCTTCATCTTAAGACTTTCAAACTAAAGTCTAAGGGTTTGTAGTCTTACTGTTTTAACTTTGTCGGTACCTTTGTATGCAGTTGCAAGGAGATTCCATTCTTGATATGTCGTGGTAGCTCCTGAGATCCGTGGGAAAATGGACTCTTCAATGTAGCTTTGGATCAACCATTTTTCAGTGAGATCTCGATCTCAACATTCTTCAAGGGATTTCTTGAGAGCATTAGTCATAGAAGCCACAACGGTCGCTGCAGGTTCTGTGAACTCTTTTTCAACCATATCCCAACACTTGTTGAGTTGGAGAAACGTCTTCATCTTGATTGACCAAAACTCGTAGTTGGTGCTAGTTAGCATTGGTTTGGAGATCTGTTTCATGCTGGTACTTGCCATTTTGTATGACTATCTGTAAACAGAGTGCCGCAACTTCTTTAGTTAACACAGTGCGCCAGAGAAAAATTCGTGTATGTGAATAGTGTTTGGCGCGATTTTCCTTAGCATAAAGTGTGCCGGCGGCTCTCTTTTCCTTAACAAAAAGTGCGTCGGTGGCTCTCTTTTCCTTATCAGAAAGTGTGTTGGTGGTTCTCTTTTCCTTAACAAAAAGTACACCGGTGGCTCTCTTTTCCTTAACAGAAAGTGCACCGATGGCTCTCTTTTACTTAACAAAAAGTGCATCTGTGGCTCTCTTTTCCTTAATAGAAAGTGAGTCAGTGGCTCTTGTTTCCTTAATAGAAAGTGAGTCAGTGCTTCTAAAGGAAAAATAAAAAAATATTTGATGCGGCCCCAAAGCTGTGAAGCTTCTCCTCCACACTGATGTGTTCTGTCTTGATCTATGCGTGTGTGCTTTCCACTATGTGAAAAGGATTACCCAACAACAACGGGTATGGATCAGACCATACACTCTGATACCATGTTAAAATATAGAACACAGATAAAAGAGGAGAAACACAATGGGAAATGGCTTGCCTTCTCATTATTAAGCATAAGCTTATATAGGATTACATCACACCCAAAACCACGGGTAAATACCATGGGATAGTAAATACTATGGTGTATTGGAGAAAACTCACTATGGCTTGGGAATACCACAACAGACAGATGACTACCAGAAATCTACTCAATTCTCAAAGCAATGCTATTATAAATGACAATGTTAAAATAATAGAGAAATGTAACCAACCTCTATCCAACGTTTGATGTAGATCCCTGTTGGAGCTTTCAATCCGCGCACATCCAAGAACTTGTAATCTGCAAATTAGTCTTGACAACCAATATCTAACAAGTACATGTGATATATAAATAACATTAACATTATCAATAACAATGGTCCATAATATCATAAGCAAATGTAACCCAATGTATAATAAATGACATTCACACCATGAATGGACGAGAATATGAGTATTTCTATTAATGAACAAGAAGAAGTACAAAGTGATACGACCTCTTACCGGCAACCAATCTGAACCAAGATCTAGATCAATCCACTTGTGCCTCCACCACTTCAATCCTCCATGAATGGCAAACTCAAACTAGAAAGGAGTTCGGAAGGTGAACATAACTGGTTCACAACTACAAGGATCAATGAGTGTAGACTCAAGATAGGGAAAAAATCCACTAGAGTTCCTTTACTATTCTCTTATTCCCTCCCGTCCATAAGCCATATGTGCTCAATATATAGTCCTCTCAAAGGTAGGTGAAATGACACATCGAGGCGTTACTTGGGCAGATGGAGAGCCAAAGGTCACCCAATGACCGCTTTTTGGGAGTAAAAAGTGATAAAATAGTGGTTTTTACCATTTTACATGCTACCCGAGGGCTATAGAGATGCAACTCGTGGGTATGCCTACTATAGTGATGCAATAGGCGGGTAGGAATAAAAATAGGGCAAACTGGTATCACTGAAGGATAAAAATGGATCTGAGTCACTGGAATGGATCCTACAGGCCAAAGAATGCTGATGCTCATAGGGTGGAAGATTTCTGTGTAACAGATGCCCCCTAATGTGTGAGGTCAGAGACTGAAATGTGCTACGATGGCCAAAATACATTATAAAACTCAGAAGTGGAGTGATGGAGACACAAGGGGAAAGAACAACTCACTTGTCATAATACAATCGTATCTCTGAATACATGTCGGTATAGTACAACAATCTGATACAATGGCCATGAATAGGCAGTACATAATGGATACATGTCATAAATGATCATAGCCATGATCCCTCTACAGTAAGATATGGTCTTTTGCTGAAAAGAAGACAACTGGTGCAAACTGGAGGTACAAACTATTGAAATTTGAGAGGTGATATCTCAGATATAAAGTCAAAGTCATATGTAGCATACTGAATGCCACAATCGCCTGGGGTCTTCTACACAAGTTTTCAACAGTTGAAGTCCCATCAAGTGAATAAAGGGAGTTGGGGTCGAACCTGATGAGACATCATCTGATTACCGGTCAATGATGTATACCGTTAATAGACGCGAGATAACCCACCAATAATGAAAATGGGCATCAAGGCACAGAGCACAATCATCAGAGTGTGAATAAATGGGTTGAAGTTGAACACTAAGACGAATCCATCGATCAGGGGACATTGATGTATTCCCAAAACTGTCAATGGCGAGAGAACCTGCCACTAATGACTACAAGCCTCAAGGTACTCAACCGAGCTCTAAGCCTCAAGTCTCGAAATAAATGAGTTGAATTCGACGGAATGAGACTTGCTGGAAGGAGGGAATTAAGGCATCCCCCATCAACCAGCACGAGTTACCAGCAATGCTGAAAGATTTGGAAGATCGCAGGTGAAACAGACTGACTCAATAAGGATGGTCGACATGCAATAGTCAAGAGATCTAAGGAGTGGCCGACACTGGTTTCAGGACTTCCTTTGAACAAGAGCATGAGCAGATGGATAGACTCAGGAAGCATAGAGTTGACATAAACTGTGCAATGCAGGAGGCATTACAGAGGGCTCCATAATGACTGGAAGCTTAACCAATCGGTGGAGAAAACTGAGAAACAAGTACAGCTCCTAAGGCCCAACTATAGTCCCGACTCATAATGTACGGAGTGGAATGAATGCTCTGTTCAAAGGCGACAGAACAGCTGCCAACAAGAAACAGTGACCATAATCCCGTCCGGCTTTTTGGAATATTTGCTTTTTTTGGTCGGTGGGATTTTTTTTTTGGTCAAGCCCTAAATGGCTTCGGCGCTACCCGCGGGCTATAAGTATGCGGGTTTCAGGTAGGGCAGCAAACGCATAGTCAAAAAACTGACTGCCCGCGTCTACTTGCCGCTATATACAATTTAGCCCGCGGGTACGGCCATGAAGAAGTTTTTTAAACATGAAACTGACTAAAAATTTCTTGCTTTGCACTCCAGGATGGTTCTAGAGTGGAGGAAAAGAGAGCATGACCAGGTAGATGAGGCCGTGCACAATAATTTGCAAGCACAACAAGCATTGCAAGCATGTGGCTTATATAAATACTAGAGTCTCGGGGGTTTAAGATCCCAAAACCTACTACTTTGTCATTTGATCAACTACTGGGATGTGGATGCTCAACACTTCATCCTCAATGGGCAAACGCTGACACTGGAAGTAGAGGATATCTATTTCATTATCGGTTTGTCCCGTAGAGGGGAAGTAGCTAGTCTTCGGTCACGGACCGTGGGTGGTGGGATCACTGTGCAAGATTACATAGTGCGGTATTGTCCCACCAACACACGAGCAGTGGGAAGCCAAGTGTTGGTCAACCTCATAATGGACTTGAGCACAAAGATCATAGTGGTTACTCTGGTGCGGATCACGGGATCCAAAGCACTACATCAGGCATCCAGACCGGTGATGTTTTACGCATCACAATGCTTGCAGCCTACTGTATTCGACTGGTGTACTACTCTGCTGGTGTCTATGAAGACACAACTGACAGAATGCAAAGAGGGTAAGGCAAAAAAATTTGGGTATGGTAGCATCCTCTGCAGTTTCTTCTTTGAGAGAGTTCCAGGACTTAACCCGAGGGTGGATGTCTCTCCTCACAGTCTCCGAGATCCAGCCCTGACCCGGTGGGCTGAGATACTGACACGATAGGGTGGTGGCCGTATGGCATCACCATATACTGAGGAGTTCTTCCACTGGTGGAACCGGCAGTTGATCGCGATAAAGGACTATCCCTATGCGGGGATAGACTTCAGACAGGACCGTGACATGCCGCTCCCACCAGGCGCAGCCTTCGGAGACATCGGTGAGTACTCTTTTGGTTTTGTGTTTTTAAATTTTTATGGATTTTTTTATTATAGTTGAAATGCAAAAAATATTTTTGGTGGTAATGTCATGTGCTAATGGGTGACTATTTGCTCGCATACAAAGGCCCAGTGAGACCAGAGGGCTTCCCGAGACAAGGTCGTCGGGGTAGAGATGAGGTGGCAGCAGATGCCGCAGCAGGGCGCACACTCCAGACGTTGCGGCGCAATGTATCATGGATGTTTGCTCGAGTTCCACTGATAGAGATGGCCCAACTACCTGAGGCCATGCAGCGCTAGGTAGTGGGTATTCTCGAGGAGTGGGTGCGGTTGCTGTAGTGGATGGCCAATGTAGCACAGTACTACTATGAGACACATCCCATCGAGGCGGCAGCTAGACCTCCTCGGAGGGAGTAGATATCCCAGGGTCTCATCATTTTTGTATTGATATGTATATTTTTGAGGGCTACGGGCTCCAGTTTTGTATGACACTACCATTTTTGGACATATTTATATATATACAACTTTGGTTCTCGGTTCTACTACACGTGTGTATGTACAAATGTATGAATGTCTTTGTATTTATGTGCTCATGATGAATGTGACAAATGCCAATCTAATACATAGTTAGCGTATGCATCAGATATATAATTATGACTTCTCGGAATATGAATATATGTAATGGAAACAAAATGTCTCTCCAAGAGTCGTACCTTAAGGAATATCCATAGTAATGTAGGGTCTCGTACATGGTACTGCCCATTCAGCTGAGACACAACTAGTTGTGAATCCAGGCAGACTTCTAAAGACTGGATGTCATGTGAAATGGCATACCGAAGTAGCTCAACAACGGCACTATACTCATCCACATTGTTAGATGTAGGACTGAGACAAGTACCTCCTAAGGACACAACTAGGTGGTCAGGTGAGAAGATAACCCAGGCAACAGAAGCAAGCTGCTGCGTATGTCTCTTAGCACCATCTGCAAAACCTAAGAATATAGGACATCCCGTTGACATCTGTCAATCAAACAGAGGCTAATCAGTACACCTGACAACCAAAAGGAAATCTAAACTATGTACAGAAAAACTATACAATAGTGTACAAAAGTATCAGCCTGAACCAGAGGTTCCAGCATAATACCGCTTGAGGTGGAGCCCATTTCTAGGCTCCTTCAAGACAACTCCCTCGTAATCTTCTAACTCATAAAATCCTTTTTCAAGGACACGCCTCACAATGTAAGGACTGTGCCACATGGGATTGAACTTGCCTGCCCCCAGGGGTTCTTTAGCTTAGTCATACAAGAGTACCAAGTCACCTTCAACATATTGCCAGGGACGAACAGACCTATCATATTGAACCTTGACACGACGCTTGTTGACATCAATGGCCACAGCGGCATCTCGACGAGGCTCGTCAAGTTGCTCGAGGTGTACTAAACGTTGCTCAATCTGTCGTATCAGGGAGGAGCTCTATGGCTAGCTTGAGCAAAGGGATTTCACATTCAATCAGTAAGAGTGACTCCACACCATGAACTAACTAGAATGGTGAGAACCCAGTGGCAGTCTTAACTGCGGTTCGATATGCCCACAAAGCAGGATATAACATGATATTCCAATTGGACTTGCTTTGTTGGATGGCACGTTGGAGAATGGTCTTTGTTAAGTCAGTAATTTGTTTCTTCAATTTTTGTTTGATTTGCATTTTATTTCAAGTTACTCATTTGCTTTAGTTTTTGTTTTTGCTTCTTTTAAAGGAATTTTTGGTTGTTATGAGAAATTTCTGAATTTAGCCTTTATATTTTTACTTTATTTTTTTTGAGCCTTTACATTATTGAGGGGTTTTTAAAAAAAAGTGGTCATCATGTTTAGTAATGGACTCACAAGTCATATTATGAGTATAATCATCATTCAAATACATGCCAAAGCATAGATCATCACTTAACTTGCATGCAAAATGACCAAAAGTTGAAAAATAGCGCCAAAATGCAGTTAATTTTATTCTTGTAGCGCTGGAGCCCGAAATTAACAAAGAGCGCGCTACAAGAATATCGCGACTCTCATTTTCTCCAATTTTTTAGCCGAAGTTTAGCACGATCTCAGTTCTGGAGTGACTAGTTACGTGATTTGAGGATTTTATTACGTGCTATGTCAGTTTCCATCATGTGAACAGGTGATTTTGATTTATGGAAGAAATCGTGGTCATCATTACTCCAAATACAATTCAGCTTGTCAGAACAGAGGAGTATTTTCAGCGAGATATTACAACACAACAGGCTATCGTTCCACTTGTCCACCTTGCAGGAATTGGGATTCCAAACTTACAGCAGAGAGCAATAAAAGCACTTGAAAGTGTTTCTGTCAGCTGGCCAAATGCAGTCGCAGATGCTGGTGGCATTATCGAGCTCTCGAAGTTCTTGTGAAGCTGTTATGATCAGGCAGTGAGCAGATAGTTGTAGTATCTCTTAATGTACTAATTGTTTTAGAGAAAGACGATGCATCAAGTGCTGAACTAATGGCAGATGCTGGTGCCGTGGAAGTACTTTTGGATCTTTTAAGGTCTCATCAATGTGAAGAAGCAGCGGCCCAGTTACTTGAAGATCTATTTAATAATACCAAAGTAACAGACATGAAAGTATCAAAGTTTGTTTTTTCTCCTTTGTCACAATATCTTTTTGATCCACAGACCCGAGTCCAGCCTGCCAAATTATTGGTTACTCTTGCACTTGGTGATCTTTTCCAGCATCATGGGCTTGCAAGAACAACTGATGCAGTGTCAGCTTTCCGTGCATTGGTTAGCTTGCTTGAAGGTCAGCCAACTGAATAAATGACAATGGTGGCCGTATGTTCATTACAGAACTTAGTCATGCACAGTAAGACAAACAGGGTATTTGGCACAGAATTCTGCCCTATTTTTCCTGTTTTGAGTGATTGAATTCAAATGCAGACCGCGATCTGATGGAGAGGAATTTTTGAAAACCAAAGGTGGTTTTTGTTCATAAGATACCCATCTATAAAAACCTCTCTCATTTTTGCAACAGCTGTCAAGGATTGAAAGATTCAGTTTAATCTTTGCAGCCTATTTTCCAGGGATTTTAAATATTTAATATTTTCCTGTTTTAGTGTTCATTTTGCGGGGCCGATTATGATTGATTGGAGATGAATTTTGAAAAAACAAGAGAGGTTTTTGTCCATCACGGACCCATTAACAAAAACCTCTCTCAGTTTTTACACAGGTGTCACCAATTGAGAGATATGGAATCTTCTTTGACACCTATTTTCCAGAAATTCGCCACATTTGCCAGGAATCCGATTTGCTATTTTTAGTCAATTAGTTGAGTTAGTTAGTTAATGTAACTGCTGGGTAGTTTCAATTTCGACCTAATGAAGGGGAGATGGAACTAATTCTTTGTAATTATAAAAAAGGGACAAAGGGACTGAAGAAGGGTTCTGATTTTTGGGAGCATCAGGAGGTCTGCAGACTGTGTTGTATCTTCAGACTTGTTCAGAGATAAGTACTGTGACTCTTATAAGCATTTGCTGATGAAATAATGAAATATATGACTGTTTCCCCTCCAGTTTGTCTGTGTTGGCTTTGTTATTGAGCTTGTTTAGCTTCTTAAATGATAAATTCATTGCTAGTTAATGTGTATTTTCTGGTAATGCTTATCCTTTATGTATGAACCTCAGCATATTATTTCTGTGGGATTTCTTGTGATATGTTATGCATCTTTATCAGTTTATGTTTATGATTTAGTTGTTACTTTTCTTTTGAATGCATTCCCTGACTGTGCCCAAAGCTTACAACCATTTAAATCATACCAAAAACCCTAAACTTTGTTTTATTTATTGAGTTTTACTCTCAAGATTGTGTTGGCTTGTTTCTCTGGCCTTAGAAACAATTTCTGGCACAAACAGTCTTCAAAGACTTATTTACTGCTTCAACCTGACCATTCGCTTGAGGATAGTAGGAAGACGAGTGTTCCTGACAAAACCCAAGCTTGAGGGACAAATCCTCCATCATCTTATTTTGAAAGTCACTGCCATGGTCAGTGACAATCTCCTTCGGGATACCGAATCGAGTAATAATCTGGTTGAACATGAAATGGGCTGTAGTAGCACCGTCGGATTTTACGGTAGGCATGGCCTCAGCCCACTTGGAAAAATAATCCATGGCCATGATAATATGGTGATGCCCCCCTGTGATGCACTTGCAACAATTACTTAATAAAAATATGCGAAATAGCAGAAATGACAGAACTCAGAATCACTTTTATATTGATCACAGGCCACTTCGAGGGGGCAACCTCCTATGAGCAAGCTCAATACAAATAACTTCACGGTGCCTTCATAGGTTTCAACACACACTTATATACTAATTCTAGGCGCCAATACTATGGATCAAAACCATGGGCCGTTACAAACTATGGATCAACAATACTACGGGCGACTTACAAAGCATATGCGCCAACAACAATAACACAAACTATTGATCAACAAATACTACGGGACGACTTACAAAGCATATGCGTCCAACAACAACATACTAACAAAGTAAAGACATGGGTTCCTAACATCCCCTCCCCCTTAAAAAAATCTTTGTCCTCAAAGCTTTAGATGTGGAAATTGTTGTTGAATCTGAAGGAGTCGTTCCCATGTAGCATCCTCTGGTTGCATGCCGTGCCACTGAATTAAGACCTCTGTGATAGAGCGAGAGTGAAGCTAACACGTGCGTCGATTGAGGATGGCCTCTGGCTCCAAAAGGATGGATCCTTCATTATCCAGTTCGGGTAAAATCGTTTGTCCACTGATGTTGGTGCCAAGAACTTTCTTTAGACAAGAGACATGAAAGACTGGATGAATGCGGGAAGAAGGAGGAAGTTCCAATTTATAAGCAATGGACCCAATCTTCTGAAGAATACGATATGGCCCATAGAACTTTGGAGCGAGCTTATGACGCCCTTTGAGTTTCAAGGATGATTGTTTGTACGGCTGGAGACGAAGAAAAACCATATCGCCGACTTGAAAAGTGCACTCAGAACGGTGCTGATCAGCTTGTTGCTTCATGCGATTTCTTGCCATGTGAAGATTGTCCCGCAAAATGCGCAAAATCTGATCGCGGTTTCGAAGGACCGTGTCAACTTCCTGAACTGGTGAACTGGTGGGGGTGTATGGGAGAAGAGCTGGAGGTGCCTGACCATAGACTGCTTCATATGGGGTCATTTTAGAGGCAGTGTGGTAAGAGGTATTGTACCACCATTCAGCGAGAGGGAGCCATTTTTCCCACTGATGTTGTTGTTCAGAGGTGAAGCAACGAAGATAAGTTTCCAAGCATTTATTGACAATTTCATTCTGACCATCTGTTTGTGGGTGATATCCTGAACTCATCTTCAGTTTGGTGCCAGTGTGGCGAAATAATTCTGTCCAAAAATGACTGGTGAAAGTCGCATCACGATCCGAGACAATGGAAGAAGGGATGCCATGAAGACGAAATATCTGGTATAGAAAAATTTGAGCGACGGAGGAGGCTGTATAGGGATGGCTGAGAGCACAAAAATGACTATATTTGGAGAGGCGATCAACCACAACGAGAATCACTGTCTTCCCACCAGATTTAGGGAGCCCTTCAATGAAATCCATAGAAATATCTGTCCAAATCCGTGTAGGTATGGGCAAGGGTTCAAGCAATCCTGGAAGGAGTGTTGTTTCACTCTTATTGCGCTGGCAGGTATCACATTCGGCCACCATCTGTTGAATTGTCCTTTTCATGCCCTGCCAAAAGAAGTTACGCCGTGCTCGTTCATACGTTTTGAGGAACCCAGAACGCCTTGCCTATGGAGAAGCATGGAGTTCATAGAAGACAGCCTGTTGAAGATCTATGCTTTGGGGAAGCACCAGACGACCCTTGTATCGTAGAGAAGCACCATCCCAAGAGTAATGTGGTAACACAGAAGGGTTGTTGTTCAAGCGTTGGATGATTTGAGATAAGGAGGAGTCATTGACATAACCCTGTTGAATAGATTGCAACCAATTTGGAACAGGCATGGAAATAGCTGAAAGAGAACCTTGGGCATCAAATGTGCGAGAAAGAGCATCTGCCACAATATTGTCTTTACCCTTCTTGTAAGTGATATCATAGTCATAACCCATGAATTTTCTAACCCATTTCTGTTGTGCCGGGGAGGAGACACGTTGGTCCAAGAAATATTTTAGACTTTGGTGATCAGTCTTGATGCAGAAATGATTTCCTAATAGGTATGGGAGCCACTTCTGTACTGCATGAAAAATAGCCATCATTTCCTTCTCATAGGTAGAGGCAGCTAAATTCTTACCTGAAAGGGCTTTGCTGGTGAACGCAATGGGGTGTTCATCTTGAAGGAGAATAGCACCAAGTCCATTGCCGCAAGCATCACTCTCAATAGTGAAGGGCCTAGAAAAATCGGGCATAGCTAGCACAGGTGTAGTACACATAGCTTGTTTTAGTTTGTCAAATGCACACTGAGCCGCAGGTGTCCATGTGAAGGCATCCTTTTTTAATAGAGCAGTTAATGGAGCTGCAATCTTCCCATAATCCTTGACAAACTTGCGGTAGTAGCCAGTCAACCCCAAAAAACCACGAAGGCTCTTGAGTGTCTGACGATGCGGCCAATTGTTCACGGCATCGATTTTGGCAGGATCCACGCGAACCCCTTGTGCTGAGATAATGTGCCCGAGATACTCAACTTCCTTCTGTCCAAAAACACATTTAGACTGCTTGGCATGGAGATGATGGTCAGAGAAAAGTTGCATGACAAGATCCAGATGTTGGAGATGTTCATCCCATGTTTTACTATAGATGAGGATATCATCAAAGAATACTAGAATGAATTTCCGCAAGTAGGGTCGAAATATTTTATTCATTAAGGCTCGGAATGTGGAAGGAGCATTAGTGAGTCCAAAGGGCATGACCAAAAACTCATAATGGCCATCATGTGTGCGGAAAGCTGTTTTAGGGATATCATCCTCATGAACCCGAATTTGATGATACCCAGAACGAAGATCCAACTTGGAGAAAAAGTGAGCCCCATGAAGCTCATCAAGAAGCTCATCAACAACAGGAATTGGAAACTTATCCTTGATGGTGAGGTGATTAAGTGCTCGGAAGTCGATGCAGAGGCGCCATGACCCATCTTTTTTGCGGACAAGAATAACTGGAGAAGAAAAGGAACTAGTGCTTGGGCGAATAATACCTTACTTCAATAAGTCCCGAACAAGCATTTCAATCTCTGTTTTTTGGTGAAATGGGTAGCGATAGGGCCTAATGTTGGGAGGAACGCTACCAGGAAGGAGATGAATACGATGGTATTCTAGCCTAGAAGGTGGAAATCCCACTGGTTTAGCAAAGACACCTGTATATCGATCCAGAATTTGTTGTAGATCCAAAGGAGTAGTGGAGATCGCTGATGGTTGCATCTGGATGGAATGGATCTGAGCGATGACACCATGTGAATTCTTCTTGAGGAGTTTTTCCATGCAATGTGAACTGATGATGCTGAGAGATCCTGGTTGTAATCCTGTCAATGTGTGTTTGTGTCCATTGAGGGAAAACTGCATCCAAAGTTCGGCAAAATCCCATAAGATAGGGCCGAGTGTGCGTAGCCATTGAGCGCCCAAAACCACATCACATCCGCCTAAGGGCAAGGAAAAAATGTCAGAGCGCAAGGTATAATCTCCCATAGAGATACGCACATTTTGACACTTCCCTTTGCAAGGTAAGGTGCCCCCATTGGCAACCATGACTTCAAAGTTGGAGCAAGGATGGATAAATCAATCAGCTTGTTTGACGATCTGAGGGTCAATGAAATTATGAGTGCTACCAGAATCAATGAGTATTGTAAGAGGAAGCTTCTTGAAGTAACCCCTGACCCACATTGTTTGGGGGGTGGTGATTCCAGCTAAAGCATGGAGAGATATCTCTGGCTGGTCATCCTGAGACGGAGGGTCAATAGGTGGTTCCTGAATGTCGACCGGAGCATCCAGTGTTTCTAGATCTCCGTCACCCATTTCAGAGGCAGGCGGAGACTCCACATCCAGGAGATAGAGCTTTTGCTGAACACATCTATGTCCCCGAGTGAATTTCTCATCACAATTATAGCAAAGCCCCTTTTCTCTGCGTGCTTGCATCTTTGTTTCAGACAAACGCTTGATAGGAGTCGGTCGAGGAGCCTGCGGTATAGGTGGTCGCTGAGAACCCATATTTCAGAAGGGAACAAAAGTGGGCTTGGATCATTGTTGGGTTGCAATCTTGTATTCTGCCAACTTAGCCAACCCTAGTGCTTCCATCATTGTGTTGGGACAGAACATTTTGACCTCAGAGCGGATGGCATCCTTTAGACCACTGATAAAACAACTCCGGTAAAATTCATCAGACAATCCTTCGATGTGGTTGGCTAGATTCTCAAATTCGGTTTGATACTCTCTCACAGTTCCAGTTTGGCGAAGTTTAGTGAGGGCTCCTGTGAAGTCATCAAAAGCACTAGGACCAAATCGTTGCAAAAGGAGCTGGAAAAAGTCTAGCCAGTTGGGCTATGGATGAGCCTTGATGTACCAACGGTACCATTGAAGAGCTTCCTGTTCCAAATGAAAGGATGCCAACGGAACTTTGTTGACATCAAAAGTATTATGCAGACTGAAATACTGTTCTGCACGATAGATCCATCCAGTTGGATCGGTACCATTGAAGCGAGGAAAATCAAGCTTCGGACCACGAAAATTGCTGGAAGAAGAGAACCCATTATTTGCTGAAGACTCGGACTGCCGTTTGTTGTTCATAGCTGAATGTTCAAGATGGAGACCGAGAAATTTTTCATCCAGATCCTGGAGTTTGGCTTGGATGGCTGCAAGTGCTTCCTCCATGGTTTTTGCTCCTGCACAGGTGACAACCATAACTAGGATTTTTTTTTTTTTTTTTAACAGACTGGAGCGGCTATGGCTCGGAAGGAATCTGGAACAACGCCGAACAGCTGGATCTGGAACGACTTGCAAAATGGATCTGAAACGGCGCAGCAGTGTTCGACAATAGTTCAGCTGAAAGTAGATATGGACCCCAGGTATGTGCGGCTTCCTAATAGTTCAGGGGTTTCACTCGACCACCAATGTTGTCTGACGGCTTGCGTATTGGGGCAGTACCCCTCACTCCATGACTCCGGTAAAACTGATAACCGCTTTGCCACAAACGACAGCTCTTGGTTTACCTCACGGGTGGGAACTAGTCAATCAGGTAGGGGTCGTTGCCCTTTTCGCTAGCAGGTCCTCTAAATGGGCCAACTACTTCGGAGTTCCTGTGGTACTCCTCACAATGAGTTTTAGGGCTTATGCCCAAGTACTTCCCACAGTTAAGCGGATAGGGATTATTCCCAAATCCGAACCTGCAATAGATGCAAAAAAACATTTGGCAGAAATTTCACCCAGCGAGCCCAAGAAAGTGCTCTGATACCAGATGTGATGCACCTGCAACAATTACTTAATAAAAATATGCGAAATAGCAGAAATGACAGAACTCAGAATCACTTTTATATTGATCACAGGCCACTTCGAGGGGGCAACCTCCTATGAGCAAGCTCAATACAAATAACTTCACGGTGCCTTCATAGGTTTCAACACACACTTATATACTAATTCTAGGCGCCAATACTATGGATCAAAACCATGGGCCGTTACAAACTATGGATCAACAATACTACGGGCGACTTACAAAGCATATGCGCCAACAACAATAACACAAACTATTGATCAAAAAATACTACGGGACGACTTACAAAGCATATGCGTCCAACAACAACATACTAACAAAGTAAAGACATGGGTTCCTAACACCCCCAGACGAAGTTGGTTTGTAATCCATGAAATATACCCCCCACTTGGTGAAGGGACCAATAGTGACGACTGGATGGAGGGGTTCTGTATGCGAGTGTATGTTCCAAGAAAACACCTGGAAAGGGTGACATCTCTTCATAGCGTTAATACAATCTTTAAAGATAGTAGGCCATAAATAACCAGCTCGCATGATACGCTGGGCTGTAGCAAGCATGGATAAATGACCACCACACGCCCCCGCATGGAAATACTTAAGTATCCGTTCCACTTCTTCGTGAGTCAAGCAACGATGGAGAATGGAATCCTTTCCTCGGCGATACAAAGTGTCACCGACAATAGTATAATCTTTAGCGTGATGTCTCACACATTGTCGCTCGTCTTGTGAATAATGTGGAGGAAACTTCAAAGTTTGGAGATACACAATGATATCCCCATACCAAGTGTCCTCGATTGAGATGAGAAATAAGTGTTCATCCACAAAGGAATCTTCATGAATGACATCCTCATCAACCCATGGAAGGTCTGACATAAGCTCAGCGAACACCAATTATTTCACCGATTTTGCAGAAGCAAACTCGAGATCAAATTCCTAAAGGATCACAATCCATTTATTATACTTACCCCCGATAAGGCGTCGTGATAGCACAAACTGAAATGGATTGATGTGAGCTACAACGGTGGTTGTTCAAAGCAAAATGTAATGCCATAACCGCTGGACTGCGTGAATAGTCGCAAGTGCCAGCTTTTCTTTGTGTGTGTACCTTAGTTCAGCGTCTATTAAATTTCAACTAAGATAATAGATAACATGCTCGACAAGCACATCATCTATCTGAACCAAGACCATGCCAATAGTCTCTTGAGATGCGGCCAAATAAAGAATGAAATCTCGTGTAAAGTCCGGCAGACTAAGCACAGGGGCCGATACCAAAGCTTTCTTAATGGCATCAAAAGACTGCTGGGCTCACTCATCCCAGATAAAAGGTGTGTCTTTCTTCAATAGGTGTGCGAAACCTTTACTAATACTGGCATAGTTAGCTATAAACCGACGCAGAAAAGTATCTCTCCCTTGGAGGCTCTGAAGTTGTAATAGATTACGCAGAGGAGGCAACTGAAGTATTGCCTCAACTTTGAGAGGATCGACTCTAATACCCTCCTTCGAAACTATGAATCCTAGAAGGCTACCAGTTCTAACAGCGAAGATGCATTTTTTTGGATTCAATCAAATTTTGTAGTGAATACATCGTTCGAGAATCATACGGAGGTGCTTGGGGTGGTCCACTCTCTTGCGAGAATGGCCAGCAAGATCATCCAAGAAAAATTCCATAATCATCTTAAGATCATGAAAGGCATAGGTCATGGCTCGCTAAAAAGTAGCTCTGGTGTTCTTGAGGCCGAAGGGAATTTTCCGGTATGCAAAGGTTCCCCATGGACAAATAAATGCCGTTTTATGTTGGTCCACGGGTTTGATTTGAATCTGATTATAACCCGAGAATCCGTCCATGAACGAAAAAATATCACTCCCCGCACAAGCATCCAATATCTGATCAATGAATGGCGTGGGGAAGTTGTGTTTCGGACATGCACGGTTCAAATCTCTGAAATCAGTGCATACACGGATCGTTCCCTGCTTCTTATCCACAGGAACGGGGTTCGACACCCATTCGGTAAGGGGAACGGGGTAGATGAAACTAGCTTTGAGCAGTTTCTCCACCTCTGCTTTAATAGCAGCTGCCTTCCTAGGGTTCACAGCACGTAAGCGTTGTTGAACCAGTTTAGCATCAGGATACATTCTAATCTCGTGTTCAACAATGCGGGGGTCTATTCCTGGCATCTCCTCATATGACCAGGCGAAAGCTTCCCGGAGTTCAGTAAACAAGTCAGTGTAAATAGCAATCTCCTCAGGAGTGCAATCGGCACCGACGTAAACATTCTCAATCTTTCCGAGTGTGTAGGAAATGTTGATCGAAGTGGTTGGAGAAATATTGGCCATATTCCCCTCCAAGAAAACATCATGCGACTGCAAAAGAGCCACAGGGTGACCAACCATCTTAGCTAGAGTCATCCTAAACTCCTCTTGCTCAACGAGCTCAAGGTTGGGAAGGAAATAAGAGCAATGATGCATATCTTCCCAAGGCCTCACACTACCACACATGGCTTAGAGGATAGCTTCATCGGATGGCAAAGTATCATCGAGGCAATCGTGAGAGCAAGACGAGTTGGCTGCCCAAACTGGCAGCGTAACGGGATCTTCTTCAACTGTCTGGGAAGAAGAGAGATCCAGATCCGCAGTGGTTTGTTGGATATGATCGTAAGTGAGCTCTGCTACAGATAAGGGCATAGACATCCCGACGTGCACAATGTCTCCAGACATAGAATCCGCAGATGGTAAAATCCATGGATCATCACAATAGGAAGTCTGGAATGGCATACTATTTGAAGGAGGACGCGCACTGTCGAAAATGGTTCCAATAAAATTCACAGGTGAGGAAAGGTTAAAAGTTCCCATCAATGAGGGGTGCATCCAGACACCTATGTTCCTAGTTGCCGACTGAGAATCAAAAACTTGCGGGACTATATATCCCGTAGATGCTGTGGAAGGAGCGCCAACATAATCTAGCTGATCGATAGTCACAATCTTTCCCTCATGGGGAAAGCAAATAACTCAAAACACAGTAGACGCGACAGCTTTCATAGCGTACATCCAGTTCCGACCCAGTAAAAGGTTGTAGTCGATGGGCGCATCAACCACTTCGACTTCAATAGGAACGGACTTACCTCCCAAGGAGACAACAAGGGAAGGGATAATTCCATGCGACGTAAAAGACCTACCGTCGAATGCAGTGAGTGTAGTTCTAGATGCGAGTAGAGGAGGAGAGCCAAGAGCTTTCCAACAAGTCAACAACATTACTGACGCGGAAGCACCTTCATCAACCATAGTTCGTTTGACGAAGCTTTTAAGGAAAACCACCTGGATTTGAAAAGCCATGTGGTAAGGTAAGTAAGGCTGGACATCAATAGTGTCAAACTTGATAACACTAGGACTTCCCCCATCTTGAACTCCTAACGCACTCAAAAGGGCATGCTTCTAAGAAGGATAGGCTTGTAAAACCTCAAGAGCCGACATGGCACACAAAGTTTGGCCCAAATCTTCTATGATGGAGTAGTCCTGGGTGGCTCAAGCATTAGGATTATGCGTGGAGCACTTAAGAACAGCTTTCAGTATCCACGGCATAATGGAAGGCTTCTCGATATGCAGGGGATTATCAGGAGGAGGGGGAGGCTCATTCCCCAAATTCGGTTGTGGTGCACCATAATCACGTTGATGAGTAGCAACACAAACCTCCGACTGAACCATATTCACACATCCATAACCACTAGTATTGGAAGAAGCCATTTCATTAGTACCATAACCAGTGGTGGGAGCATGCGAAGCCATGTTTTGGTGATGAGGAAGGGGATCCTTCAACACAGCTGGGATCTGTGGCAAATGCTTCGATGCTTCTTCAATTCGAGGACATAAGTGAGTAAGATGATCCTCCCCACAAAGCTTGCAAGGGAATTTCACCTTATGCCCAGGTTTACGATCCTCGCCAACATTACCGCCTTCCCGAGGAGAGTTGGCATTCTCTTTACGAGGAGTATTACGATTGCTATTATTATTACTTCCATTGTTTCCACCCCTACAATTATTTCTCCCCTTTTTCTTACCACCAGATTGCTGGTTACCCAATGGTTTTGTTGATTGCACATTGTGTACATCAGACGACGGAGTGGAAGTAGACAAGGTGTGAACCTGTCTGGGAGCAGACTGGTTTAGCGACAAATTTTGCATTTGATTAGCTACCAAGTCTATAGGGCGAGTGCATGCAGATCCCATGATGCCATCGGCATGTGGTCCTGGAACTAACGTGGGCTCATGTCTTGTTCTCGGTGCATCAGGAATAATGTCATACAAAATTCCAGACTGAGAATAAAGTAGATCTAACTACTAGACTTTCAAGATAGCTTGTTCCTCAGTCACAATGCCAGACATCGAAACATCCTTAGCAATGTATGGGAGTAAAGACTTAAGGAACCATTCCAACAGGAACTCTGGAGGAATGTTGGCTTTCACTAATCTCTTCCGCCAACGCCACTGTTGAACGTGGTCAGAAATATGTGTGGCCTTATTATGACGGAAGGTAGACAACAACTCAGTACCATTATCATAACGAATCGGTAACTGGAAATGGTCTAAGAAAACCAAAGCAATCTCGTTGAATCCCCTATAGGTGTTCCCGAGAAACTCCACATACCACTTCGCGGCTGCCCCTATGATGGTGCATTGAAATAATCGTAATCGAATGGAATCATGATTCAAAGAGTTGGAGGAGCACCAAAGGTGAAACGTCGTGACATGATCTCCCGGGTCCTCACCACCTTTCCCTTCAAAATTTGGAATGTCTGAAGGGAGCTTGGTAGGGACCGGGGGCCAAGTAGGGTCGTGACACATCGAATCATTCGTGAGCTTCGAAAGATCTGGGAGATTCAAGCGTGAAAGGAACGGGAGCTGCAATTGGAAAGCTTGATTATAAGCTCCCATAAAAGGTTGGTTAAATGGAACTGTGTTGTAAGATGGACCAAAAGCTTGACCATGAGGATTAAACTGTTGATAATGAGGACCTGACGGCCCATAAGCTTTCCCATGGCCATAATATGGATAACCTCCCCCTGCCTGACCCATTTGAGAGTAAGCAAGGATATGTGCATTTTGAGCACCATATTGGGGTGGTGAGTGATACTGGTGGCCAACACCGACTGTGTTGTAGTAAGGGTTTCCACCATGAGTATGGGGCATGTATGTACTATTCATAGTGGGAACTGTGTTGTATTGACCGTAATGGTATGGTATGTTCCCACCCCCAACATTAGGATTAGCCTGAGCAGTCGTGTGGTGAACAGAAGCATGAGAAGCATTCCCGACTCCAATATGGGCGTGAATAGTAGCAGGGTTAGTGGTGTGATGTCCATGTGGATAGGAAATATTCCCACCTCCTACATTAGCATTACTAGTGGCGGCAATGGACGCAAAAGTATGCGGCATGTGTCCACCCTCGTGGCTGGGAGGAACGGTATCATGTGCAAAAGTAGTCCTGGGTTGACGAGTAGCGATATGTGTATTAGGTGGTGGATGGCGAGTCGTGTTTCGAACAACATTCTGACTAGGTTGGGTATTCCTAGGAGGTGGTCGTGTTCCAACATTGGCATGGTTAGGAATCTGACCAGTCCCAATACTATTTGAGTGGGTGGACAACGTAGTGCTCCCAGTGGGTATAGTATGGCTAACACTTTGACTAGTGCCAGCATGAGTACCAACCGTAGTGGAAGGTTCGACAGTAGTGTAACTAGGAATACCAAAAGAGAGTGCAGTGGGGTTGAACATAGGGCCAGTATCATCATGAGTCTCAGGTCTCCCATATCTATAGTTGCATGGAAATGAAGGAACAAAAGGCTCGTCCTATTCTTCCTCCTCGGGTAAGTCGAGCATCCCGTAAAGACAATTATTAGGATTCGAAGGATTAAATGGATCCCAGACAAGTGGATTAGGCCAAACAGAACTACGTTGAGTCTCAGGTGGATCACCTCCCCAACCCTCACGACGAGTATGGGGATCGGAAGTATGTTCAACTCTACCTGAAGGAGTAGAAGGGTCTTGCCCGATATCGGGATATGCAGCCATGTAGTCCTCAACGTAAGTCACGTAAGAATCCGAAGACTCAGAGGGATCCCTCCGACGTCCTCTAGCAATACGATGTGTAACCTCGAGTGGCCTTAATCCAGCCAAACGATGGGACCGGCGGAGAGTAGGGCTCCGCGCCACGTTCTCTCCAGAGAAATACACAACGTCACCTAAAGGCCAACTATCGATAAAACACAGTAAATCAAAAGAACACACCTAGAGAAACTACAACCAAGAGTAGTCAAATAGAGTGGCTAAATGAGCTCCCGACACTAGAGCCGGTATGTCTCACCTAGGAGAGGCTTGAGACTCCCAAACTATAGCCGGAGGTAACATAATCAGTTATAGAGACACCCGGGCTTCACTGTGTCGATAGGGTCAAGTCCATTACACGAACACAACTATGTTGTCCAATCCCTATTTGACTCAGGACACAAACAGCATAACCACTGCAAGTACCCTGTGCGGTACCTAGGTAAAGCAACTATGTTCACCGCAATATAACCAATGCTCAGGGAGACAGTCGCAGGTGGGACCCATCGTATGGGCAGGGTAGCTCAGCCCGAAGCATAAGAGGATGAACCTCTGGTACCGCCAGATATGAACAAATCCTGGATATATCTCCCACGTTCAGCCGGTATCAGAGGGATATCTCCTCAACCAACCTCCCGTGACCTTGTGCTTAACTCTGGATTGAGTAGAGCTTCCTGAGAACACCGATCTATACCATGGATTCCTCCACTCCCTAGTCAGACACCTAATGTTTCGTTCAGTAGTCTTGGATTGTTAACTCACAATGATCTATTCCAAGACTCTAAACCTATGCTAGTTGGTGTACCCTATAAATAAAATCAGTCCAATCAATTTTATGATTAAGCGTTAATTTTAGTGGCTGTGATTACTCAAGGGATATGGTCGTGAAACTAGTGATGTGTAGACTCAATAGTATGCAACATCATCCAATCCTAGACTCATCTATCCAATAAAGCAATGTCACTAACATGCAAAATCAACCAACAATTCCAAAATAAATATGCAATATTTTATCTTTTCAATGCACAAGTAGAACCTAAAACGAAGGCAACAAGCACTCAATTCAAAATGCAGTACATGGAAATAAAATATTTTTGTATTTTCTCTTATAAACAGAAAGGAAAATGCAAAAAACTAAATGAATATTTTTGTATTTTTTCAATATAAATGAAATGAAAAAATGCAAGCAAAATCCTATTATTCAGTCACTGAAGTGCCAAGAAGATCACTAAGACAACCCAGCAAATCCTAAATAGCAAGACTCAGCCAAAGGAATGAGCTCAAAAGGAAAAAACCAAGAGGTTAAAACCAAAGATTGGTAAAAAACCAAAAGGGATGAACCAAGAGAAACGAAGAGATCCGGTCACAACCAAGGCATGAAACAGTTAAGAAAGAGGCCAACAAAGACTCAGGAACCAACCAAAATCACCCAGCAACAACCAATAGCCATAAACCAACAAAAGCCGGAGTTACATGCTACTATCGAAGGAAATCCTGTGGGTACCCACGAGCAGTAGAGTAAACAGAGGTGGGTAGACGCAGGCAGAACTAAGCTAGCTCGCGAGTGAGGAAAGGAAAATAGGCAAATAAAGAGTCCAGAGGCTCAGAAAAAGCAAGTTTTCTATAGTGTATCTCGATGGCCAATCAGTGACACAGAGCTTCGATAAACAGCAACTCTAATTATGGACTAATGCTCAAAAAATTTCCCAAACATGGATGTTTTCTCCAGCGGAGTCGCCATTTCTGTATTGGAGAAAACTCACTATGGCTTGGGAATACCACAACAGATAGACGACTACTAGAAATCCAATTCTCAAAGCAATGCTATTATAAATGACAATGTTAAAATAATAGAGAAACGTAAGCAACCTCGATCCAACGTTTGATGTAGATCCCTGTTGGAGCTTTCAATCTGTGCACATCCAAGCACTTGTAATTTGCAAATTAGTCTTGACAACCAATATCTAAGAAGTACATGTGATATATAAATGACATTAACATTCTCAATAACAATGGTCCATAATATCATAAGCAAATGTAACCCAATGTATAATAAATGACATTCACACCATGAATGGATGAGAATATGAGTATTTCTAGTAATGAACAAGAAGAAGTACAAAGTGATACGACCTCTTGCTAGAAACCAATCTGAACCAAGATCTAGATCAATCCACTTGTGCCTCCACCACTTCAATCCTCCATGAATGGCAAACTCAAACTAGAAAGGAGTTCGGAAGGTGAACATAACTAGTTCACAACTATAAGGATCAATGAGTGCAGACTCAAGATAGGGAAAAAATCCACTAGAGTTCCTTTACTATTCTCTTCTTCCCTCTCGTCCATAAGCCATATGTGCTCAATATATAGTCCTCTCAAAGGTAGGTGAAAGGACACATCGAGGCATTACTTGGGTAGATGGAGAGCCAAAGTTCACCGAATGACCGTTTTTTGGGAATTAAAAGTGATAAAATAGTGGTTTTTACCATTTTACATGCTACCTGCGGGCTATAGGGATGCAACTTGCGGGTACACCTGCTATAGTGATGCAACAGGCGGGTAGGAATAAAAATAGGGAAAACTTGTATCACTGAAGGATAAAAATGGATCTGAGTCACTGGAATGGATCCTACAAGCCAAAGAATGTTGATGCTCATAGGGTGGAATATTTCTGTGTAACAATGGGACATCCAAGTGTCCTAGTCAAACTAACCAACTAACCACTGAATTCATTAATGTACCAATAACGGGTAGTGGACCGGTGAGATTACAATTCTTAATAGACGTGAGCATTCATGGCTCATATCCAGATTTAGGTTATACTGCAAGGGCTAGGTTACTCGGAGCCGATGTTATCACCGAATAAAACATAATCTAGAGAAAAAAAATAACAAACATAATCTTCACTATTCTGCTTATCTTCTTCATCCACACAAGGAGTATGTGTAGGTTTAGTCAAATTGCTTCTGCTCTTCCTTTTATTGAAACCTAAGGGATTCTTGGTTGCCCACTACATCTTCTGGATTCTGGGTTTGGCACTTTCTTATTTTCATTGTTCATAGTAAAAGAGAATGGAATTCCTCACCTCCTCGTTCTATTGTATCCTAGAACCTACACTTTGTCCTAGAAATTTAGTGGGCAATCAATTACTATATATGTGAGATCCACTAATGCATGGCATAGAGAGTTAATTAAATAATAGTGTTGATAAGAACCTGCAACAATTAATTGATCAATACATGATATAAAAGATCACATAATATTTTTATTGATTGCAGGCCACTTCGAGGGGGCAACCTCCTTTGAGCAAGCTCAATACAAAATAACTTCACGGTGCCTTCATTAGCCTCAACACACACTTATATACTAAATCTAGGCACCAATACTATGGGTCAAAACCATGGGCCAATACAAACTATGGATCAACAAATACTACGGGCGGCTTACAAAGCATATGCGCCCAACAATAATAACACAAACTATGGATCAACAATTACTATGGGACGACTTACAAAGCATATGCGTCCAACAACAATATACTAACAAAGTAAAGAGAAGGTTGACATGGGTTCCTAACATCCCCTCCCCCTTACAAAAAGCTTTGTCCTCAAATATTTAGATGTGGAAATTGTCGCTGAATTTGAAGGAGTGGTTCCCATGTAGCATCCTCTGGTTGCATTCCGTGCCACTAAATTAAGACCTCTGTGATAGAGCGAGAGCGAAGTTGGTGAGTGTGCGTATTGAGGATGGCCTCCCGCTCCAAAATGATGGATCCTTCATTATCCAGTTCTAGTAAAATAGTTTGTCCTCTGATGTTGGTTCCAAGAACTTTCTTCAGACAAGAGACATGAAATACTGGATGAATGCGGGAAGAAAGAGGAAGTTCCAATTTATAAGCAACGGACCCAATCTTCTGAAGAATCCTATATGGCCCATAGAACTTTGGAGCGAGCTTATGACGCCCTTTGAGTTTTAGGGAGGATTTTTTGTAAGGCTGGAGATGAAGAAAAACCATATCACCAATTTCAAAAGTGCGCTCAGAACGGTGCTGATCGGCTTGTTGCTTCATGCGATTTCTTGCAATGTGAAGATTTTCCCACAAAATGCGAAGAATCTGATTGCGGTTTCGAAGGACCATGTTAACTTCCTGAACTAGAGAATTGCTGGGGGTGTATGGAAGGAGAACTGGCGGTGCCTGACCATAAACTGCTTCATATGGAGTCATTTTAGAGGTAGTGTGGTAAGAGTAATTTACCACCATTCGGCGAGAGGGAGATACTTTTCCCACTGATGTTGTTGTTCAGAGGTGAAGCAACGAAGATAAGTTTCCAAGCATTTATTGATAATTTCAGTCTGACCATCTGTTTGTGGGTGATACCCTGAACTCATCTTCAGTTTGGTGCCAGTGTGGCGAAATAGTTCTGTCCAAAAATGACTGGTGAAAGTCGCATCATGATCCGAGACAATGGAAGAAGGGATTCCATGAAGACAAAAGATCTGGTCCAGGAAACTTTGAGTGATTGAGGAGGTTATATAGGGATGGCTGAGAGCACAAAAATGACTATATTTGGAGAGGCGATCAACCACAACCAAAATCATTGTCTTCTCTCCAAATTTAGGGAGCCCTTCAATGAAATCCATAGAAATATCTATCCAAATCCTGGTAGGTATGGGCAAGGGTTTGAGCAATCCCGGAAGGAGTGTCGTTTCACCCTTATTGCGCTGGCAGGTATCACATTCAGCCACCATATGTTGAATTGTCCTTTTCATGCACTGCCAAAAGAAGTTACATCGTGCCCGTTCATACGTTTTGAGGAACCCAGAGTACCCTACCGATGGAGAAGCATGGGGTTCATAGAAGACAGCCTGTTGAAGATCTATGCTCTGGGGAAGCACTAGATGACCCTTGTATCTCAGGGAAGTACCATCCCAAGAGTAATTTGGTATAGAAGAAGGGTTGTTGGCCAAGCGGTGGATGATTTGAGATAATGAAGAGTCATTGACATAGCCCCGTTGAACAGATTGCAACCAATTTGGAACAGACATAGAAATAGCTGAAAGAGAACCTTGGTCATCAAATGTGTGAGAAAGAGCATCCACCACAATATGTCCTTACCCTTCTTTTAAGTGATCTCATAGTCATAACCGATGAGTTTGCTAACCCATTTTTGTTGTGCTGTAGAGGATACACATTGTTCCAGGAAATATTTCAGACTCTGGTGATCAGTCTTGATGCATAAATGATTCCCTTATAGGTAGGGTCGCCACTTTTGTACTTCATGCAAAATAGCCATCATTTCCTTCTCATATGTAGAGGCGACTAAATTCCTACCTGAAAGGGATTTGCTGGTGAACGCAATGGGGTGTTCATCTTGAAGGAGAACAACACCAAGTCCATTGCCGCAAGCATCACTCTCAATAGTGAAGGGCTTGGAAAAATCGGGCATAGCTAGAACAGGTTTAGTACACATAGCTTGTTTCAGTTTGTTAAATGCACACTCAGTAGCATGTGTCCATGTAAAAGCATCCTTTTTCAATAGAGCAGTTAATGGAGCTGCAATCTTCCCATAATCCTTGACAAACTTGCGGTAGTAGCCAGTCAACCCCAAAAAACCATGAAGGCTCTTGAGTGTCTGAGGAGGTGGCCAATTGTTCATGGCAGCGATTTTGGCAGGATCCACGCGAATCCCTTGTGCTGAGATAATGTTCCCGAGATACTCAACTTCCTTTTGTCCAAAAACACATTTAGACTGTTTGGCATGGAGATGATGGTCAAAGAAAAGTTGCAGTACAAGATCCAGATGCTGGAGATGTTCATCCCATGTTTCACTGTAGATGAGGATATCATCAAATAATACCAGAATGAATTTCCGCAAGTAGGGCCGGAATATTTTATTCATTAAGTCCTGAAATGTGGAAGGAGCATTAGTGAGGCCAAAGAGCATGACCAAAAACTCATAGTGGCCATCATGTGTGCGGAAAGCTGTTTTTGGGATATCATCCTCAAGAACCCAAATTTGATGATATCCATAATGAAGATCCAACTTGGAGAAAAATTGAGCACCATGAAGCTCATCAAGAAGCTCATCAACAAAAAGAATTGGAAACTTATCCTTGATGGTGAGGTGATTAAGTGCTCGGAAGTAAATGCAAAGGTGCCATGACCCATCTTTTTTGCGGACAAGAAGAACTGGTGAAGAAAAGGAACTAGTGCTTGGGTGAATAATACCTTGCTTCAATAAGTCCTGAACCAGCATTTCAATCTCTGTTTTTTGGTGAAATGGGTAGCGATAGGGACTGATGTTGGGAGGAACACTTCCAGGAAGGAGCTGAATACGATGGTCCTCTAGCTTTGAAGGTGGCAATCCCACTGGTTCAACAAAGATACTTGTATATCGATCCAGAATTTGTTGTAGATCCAAAGGAGTAGTGGAGACCACTGATGGTTGCATCTGAATGGAATGGATCTGAGTGATGACACCATGTGAATTCTTCTTAAGGATTTTTTCCATGCGATGTGAACTGATGATGCTGAGAGACCCTGGTTGTAAGCCTGTCAATGTGTATTTTTTTCCATTGGGGGAGAACTGCATCCAAAGTTCAGCGAAATCCCATAAGATGGGTCAAGTGTGCGTAGCGATTGAGCACCCAAAACCACATCACATCCACTTAAGGTCAAGGAAAACATGTCAGAGCGCAGGTTATAATCTCCCATAGAGATACGCACATTACGCCACTTCCCTTTGCAAGGTAAGGTGCCCCCATTGGCCACCATGACTTCAAAGTTTGAGCAAGGATGGATAAAAAAATCATCCTATTTGGAAATCCGAGGGTCAATGAAATTATGAGTGCTACCGGAATCAATGAGTATTGTAAGAGGAAGCTTCTTGAAGCAACCCCGGACCCGCATTGTTTGGGGGGTGGTGATTCTAGCTAAGGCATGGAGAGATATCTCAGGCTGGTCGTCCTGAGACGGAGGATCAATAGGCGGCTCCTAAATGTCGACCAGAGCATCCAATGTATCTAGATCTTCTTCATCAATTTCAGAGGCAGGCAGAGAATCCACATCCAAGAGATAGAACTTTTGTTGAACACATCTATGTCCCCAAGTGAATTTCTCATCACAATTATAACAAAGCCCTTTTTCTCTGCGTGCCTGCATCTCTGTTTCAGACAAATGCTTGATAGGAGATGATTGAGGAGCTGGCGGGATGGGAGGTCATTGAGAACCCATATTTCAGAAGGGAACAAAAGTGGATTTGGAGCGTTGTTGGGATGCAATCTTGTCTTCTGCCAACTTAGCCAACCCTAGGGCTTCCATCATTGTGTTGGGACAGAACATTTTGACCTCAGAGCGGATTACATCCTTTAGAACATTGATAAAACAACTCCAGTAGAAGTCCTCAGGAAATCCTTCGGTGTGGTTGACTAGTTTCTCAAATTCGGTTTGATACTCTCTCACAGTGCCAATTTGGTGAAGTTTAGTGAGGGCTCCTGTGAAGTCATCAAAACCATTAGGACCAAATCGTTGCAAAAGGTGCTGGCAAAAATTTGTCCATTTTGGCTCTTCATGAGCCTTGATGTACCAATGGTACCATTGAAGAGCTTCCTATTCCAAATGAAAGGATGCAAGTGGAAGTTTATTGACATCAAAAGTATTATGCAGACTAAAATACTGTTCTGCACGATAGATCCATCCAGTCGGATCAGTACCATTGAAGTGAGGAAAATCAAGCTTCAGACCACGGAAATTGCTGGAAGAAGAGAACCCATTGTCCGATGAAGACTCAGATTGTAGTTTGTTGTTCATGGCTGAATTCTCAAGATGGAGGACGAGAAATTTTTCATCTAGATCCTGGAGTTTGGCTTCGATGGATGCAAATGCTTCCTTCATGGTTTTTGCTCCTGCGCGGGTGACAACCATAACCAGGAGTTTTTTTTTTAGTGGGTAGAAAAACAAAAACAGAAATTGTTTTAGTAAATGAAAATCTTGATTTGGGAAAAAATATGAAGGGTAATGTGGGTTTTACTAGGTTTTGGACAATGTCGAATGGACATGGAGGCAGAAAAGGAGGATTTCAGAAGCGGGGTGAAAGAATGAGGAAATTTGGCAGAGAGGGACAAAGAAGCAGAATTAGGAAAATCTTTGATTTGGCAGCTGAAAATAGATATGGACCCCAGGTATGCTCGTCTTCCTAATGGTTCAGGGGATTCACTCAGCCACCAATGTTGTCTAATAGCTTGCATATTGAGGCAATACCCCTCACTCCACGGATCAGGTAGAATTGATAACCGCTTTGCCACAAACGACAGCTCTTGGTTTACCTCACGGGTGGGAACTAGTCAATCAGGTAGGGGTCATTGCCCTTTTTCGCTGGAAGGTCCTCTTAATGGGCCAGCTACTTCGGGGTTCCTATGGTACTCCTCACAATGAGTTTTAGGGATTATTCCCAAGTACTTCCCACAGTTAAGTGAATAGGGATTATTCCCAGATCTGAACCTGCAACAGATGCGAAAAACATTTTGGTAGAAATTTCACCCAATGAGCCCAAGAAAGTGCTCTGATACCAGATGAGAAGAACCTGCAACAATTAATTGATGAATACATGATATATCAGATCACAGAATATTTTTATTGATCGCAGGCCACTTCGAGGGGGAAACCTCCTTTGAGCAAGCTCAATACAAAATAACTTCACGGTGCCTTCATTAGCCTCAACACACACTTATATACTAAATCTAGGCACCAATACTATGGGTCAAAACCATGGGCCAATACAAACTATGGATCAACAAATACTACGTGCGGCTTACAAAGCATATGCGCCCAACAACAATAACACAAAATATGGATCAATAATTACTACAGGACGACTTACAAAGCATATGCGTCCAACAACAATACACTAACAAAGTAAAGAGAAGGCTTGGCATGGGTTCCTAACAAGTATGATTAGGGTAACTATGGTAATCACCATGATTAGCACTTGTACAGTCTGCCATAGTAAACTCTACTAACTATGAGTCCAGAACATGTCTCTTAGCCAGAAATCATGGCCTGCATAGCAATCTATGCAAATAACATTTCATTTATTAAAAATACCGAGAATATGTCACAGTTAGTCGTAAACTAAAATTGTATTATACTCGCTTGTCAGGATTGTGTACGTAGGGCGCATACAAAATTGACTCCCAAAATAGGAAAAACAAAAGTGGTAAGTATATTTTCAATCTATGGAATTCCATGGTTTAATACTTCGATCATTAAACTGCTTACTTTTGCTAAGGTTACTTGGAGTTCCAAGAGGTTTCAATCCAATAAGAATCCCATGGTCTCGATCAACCTATTGACCGACTGATATCACCAACAAAGTAGTTTGTGGATTCGCTTTATTTGTTGGCTCATTTATTTATATTCTTCTTGCTCGCTCTCTGTGTAGAGGTTTCGTGTAGTTTAGCTCATGGATATTGGTGGTGTATGTTTATTCCATAAAGCATTGTGTTGTGTCCCATGGAGCGTTGTGTGTGTACATATCCCAATGTGTATTGTGTTCCTATGCTCGTGGGGTGTATGTCTGTTCGTGGATGTTTTGTAATTTTGTGTTTGTGATGTCAATGAGAGTATCTAATCACTGAGACACAAGAATGGAAAAAGAATTCTCTGGATGCAATGAAATGAATCATGGGATTCGATATGCAGTATATGGTGGAGGTCATAGGCTTATCCTTCCAGTTATTAGGTTTGGTTCTTGTCGAGTCAGGTAAGTTATTCAAAGTTGTTCCTAGAATTCAAAGCTATTGAAAAATATGTGCTAAACTATTTAAACTTATGCCTAGAATATTCCTTTGCCTTTGCTGGTTCAACTCATGTGAGTAAGACTGTCCTTTATTTTTATCTTCCACGATGACTCCATCATCACCATTATTGCTACTACCTGCTTTGGACCTACAAGTGCCACTAGCACTCTCCGGGTGGGCAGAATGCTAGAGTTTTGATTGCAGTAATAAGACAAGGTAACTAGATCACTCAAAACAACATTTAATACATATTGTTTAACCCATACTCCTACTAAATGCTCAGTTTGAATAATCCGAACCAATACTTCAGATTGCTCAAATACGAATGTATTATTCCTGAAGTTAGATAAATCGAATGTCTCACCAAGCATGATCTTGCTTTTATAATGAGTATTTGCTAGGAATCAAAATTTGTTTCGATTACTCGGATCGAAAGATTCATAGTGTAATGTTTTGGTTTTGTAAGTTGAGTTTATATGAAATAAAGGTACTTGAGAGACTTAAACAACATAATCCGTATTTTTATTTCTTAGCATTATTCGATTCTACAACAAATGAGATCTACTCTGTGATTTAGGAATGACCTAAGATTCAGTTTTATCTTCATTAAGTCACACTATATTAACTTTGGGTTATTGAAACCGAACAGACCCAAATATCTTGAGCTTGTGATTGAACTGATTATTTGGAATATGATATCCAATCTATTTGGTTTAAAAGGTGAAAGGTAGTTTAAACAACCGTACCGATTTTTATTTATATCTTGGATGGAATTTAACCAGATTACTGTCACCCATGATTTTTCCCTGGAGTTTATCAACCCTTTGGTGTCTCGTTGTTGTTGACCGATAGGTGGTATTCCACTATGTTGTAATGTCCCTTTTTAGAAATTTATTAAAATGGTGAAAATTTCAATTTTTCCACTAGTTTGACCCTTAACTAGTATTGATTTCTTGATATCCAAATGGCTCCAAATGCTCCCATATTGTTACAGAAGGTATATGGATGGTATTAGGACATGATTATGAGGTTCATGGATGATTTAGAGTCTTCAAAAGACTTCTGCAACTCTCCATTTAATTCTGGCCAATGTAGGGAATTTGACTAGCAATTAGAGGTTCAATTCCCCATGGGGTAGGTGTTGTAAATGGCTCTCCAAATGCTATTGGACCCTCTCAAATTTATGAACAGAAGAAGGGGATATCTAGGGGACATCAATATGGTCTCATATGCATCACCATTCATTTTATTAAGTCTGCTACAACCCTCTCAAATCAGATACAAAAAGACTAGTTTCGACCTTGGGGGGAATGATAGGCAATCTTCTCTAAATGCTATGAAATTGAACAATATGACTCCAAAAGCTTATGCACTGAACATGAAACTTGTATAAAAGATTATTAATAGTCCATACATCATTAATTCATCATAGTTTCACATGTCCATTCAAATATATCAACACATTATTGGCATACATCAACATAGTGGGGAAAATGGCACCATTTGCTCATTAATGATTAGATTTACAAAGTTCCACTTGGAATATAGACCTGAAGCTATTCTAAATATGAATAACAGAGCATTTACATAATATGATAAAATAATGGGGCATTAGAAGCTCCCCCAAAGAGAACAATAGCTCACCAAGTGCGCCCCACATCAAGGATCATGAATATGTTGAGAAAACTAGAAATGGTTGGAGAAACAAGCTGAACTAGAAGTGACCACGAGCTACCTTGTAGCTTGCATCTACAACATAAGACTCCATTGAATCTCCAAATGAAAGGTCTGAATGGCATTTCCAATTACCAACTAGGATGGGAATCTTTCACCCTCGAAATTGGTGCTAAGGCAAGTATAGTAGCACTCCACTAGCTCTCCTCTCAAATGCAAAATCTGAAAAATGATTAAAAGCCACCATACTTCTTTGTTATTGTCTTTTATAAACTTCTAATGTCTTCCATGGGTTGAATTCCTTCCAAGAGCTTCATGCCAACTCAAGTTGGGAAGAGATTCCAATGTGTGCCACTTGTCCCTCCAATTCTAGCCTCCTCCTCCTCCACCAAATTCAAATAGGTGTCTCTTTGGCTTCCTTAAATCCCTTGAGCGCCCTCTTGGAGGCTATTTTTAGCCCTGACATGTCATATATGTCAGATGTCAGCATTCAAGTATGATTTGTGTCATAGGTTTCATAGCATCTTCATCATTGTTGTCATAGAGCTAGGGAATCTAGTCCAAGTGTCCCACTAGCTCCAAAATGCCTCTTCCTCTTCCATGGGAGTTACGCTTCCACTCCAATTCGACCTTAATTGAGTCATGCCAAGTACATTGACCTTCCAACTCCCCAAGATCATTAGATCCACCTTGGATTCGAATGGGTGAGAATCATGCCAAGTGTAGTGGGGAATCTTGCCACAAATGGGTCCCACAACCTCTTATGTGTCCTCATGGTCCAATGCCACATTATTTTCTTTGTATTATTATTTAATTGAACCATTTAATGTGAATTTGTAAGTCTAAGGTCACTTTGGGTCTTGTAGCTCCCTTATTCCAACTTTTAATGCTTCCACCCGCAACCTAGGGAACTAGTAATTTTCCTCCATGACAGTTCATTTGGATGGGTATATTACAAACTTTGAATTGGGAATTTCTCTTAATGTGACCCACCTTGTCCATTTGGATCTAATTTCACATTATTACTAACTTGGACATCATTCTTGGCAATTATTTGACCCTTAGCATCAATTTGACAAACTATCATGAGTATGGCCAAGGGGCTTAGGCCATTGTGACCCAATGCAAAATTTTGGGACATGACATGTGTACTCATACTTTGACTTAACCACACTTGTATTATCGTATTTTTAAACCAATGTAGGCTTTCTCCCCTTCCCACAACTGTAATCTACAAGTATGGTTGCATCTGTGATGAAGCTTGGGGTTCTTAGAAGTTGCAGAACTGTAGTTGGGAGTTGTGCAGGTTCTGGATCCCTGAGTGTAACTAAGAGTGTTGTGCATGCCAACCCTGTAACCTCAGTCAGACCAGACAGTCATCTAGCAATCCCTTTCCCACTCAATGGCCACCATTGTACGTTTACTGCAGATTTTCCATTTGGAAATCCCGAAAGTGGATTTAACTGCCGCCAAGCTCGAGAGGCAGGTGGCATGTTCTCCATGAGGCAATGTAGCTAGTTCATACTCCAATAGGTAAAACGAGCAAACAATTCACAAACCTTCAGGGAGTCGACGCTCCTCTAAGAAAATCTCACCCAATTGGAATGACATGTATCGTGACACCTGACACCTACTACCGAGGCTTATCATAGAATGTAAATTAATCTTATATTTTTATTTATTTAATGCATTTGAGTAATATTTATCCTTTCCAATGTTTGAATTATAGTTACTTTGGGTTCAACATAGTTTAGTATAATTTGGTGTGTGATATTCAATTGACACGCCAAAATTAGAAGAACTAAAAAAAAAAACTTTTAATAGACGCAGGATATGAGTGACCACGATACCCATGTTTCCATACTTAACAACAAATCCACAAACTTAAGCCAATCGCCAAGTTTACGACACAACTGCCCAAGCCACAACCACAACCATCCCATACACTACACAAGGCCACGAGGAATCCATTACAATCAATTATAATTATAGCCTACTCATCGCCATATGTTGATATACTAGCGGACTGCAAGCCAAAGTTTAATTGTTATTTATATCCTTGTTCCGACCGGTTAATAAATAGTGATAAACATCCTTCTCCTATGGTGCAGTTTAATAGTGATGCTATAAGTGAGACTCACATTGTCATGAACATGGAAAGAAACACGTGTATAAGAATAAAGCTCTTAATTTTAAGAAATATATATATGTGTGTGAATTAATTCAGTTACATTCCTTATTTTCCGAAGGAACGATGGTTAAACGAAGGGATTTCACAATATATATTATAATGGTTAATGATTTATAATGTACTTAATTTGAGATAAGGCTATACTTATTTCCATAAAGAAAATTACATATTAAACCAAGGAAAGGGTTATATATATATGAATGGTATATACACAATCTATCTTTTATTTAAGAGAAAAAGAATAACATATGTATAGGAATTAAGGGAATTTACGTAGATGCTTTTTGAGAAGAAATTCTTATATATATATATATATTAATATTAGTTTGTTAAATATACATATATTTATAGTGTTATCTTTTTTTAATGAATTATAATAAATGTATGTTTTGGATAAGGATATAGTGATCATTCCATAAAGACTTTTACATGATGGGCATGTTGGTTTATTTAGATAAAAGGATTCATATGTATATATAAGTACATGGGGTTTCAAAAAGAATTGAATATATATATATATTATTCTTTAGAAAGAACGACGTGTACATAATTGTAATTCTTAAAAGTGACCATATTATACCATTACATATATATATATAATGGTATAATATGGTCACTTTTAAGAATTACAATTATACATAATTGTAATTCTTAAAAGTGACCATATTATACCATTACATATATATATATATAATGGTATAATATGGTCACTTTTAAGAATTACAATTATGTACACGTCATTCTTTGTAAAGAAGAATCTACGTTTAGTGATATTATGATCTTGAGTATTGATGTCTTATTTTTATAATGAAAATTACAATTGATTTGTATGCCAATAAGCGAAGTCAGATGTTTCTATTGAGGTTATAAATTGGATTAAATTGAAAGTATAAATTAATTGTTTTTATGGAGATAATTGTAAAAGAGGGCTAACCACATGAGGCGACAACACTGATGAATATTTGAAAAGGAACTATAAACTCTGAGTTATGAAAAGCAATGATTGGGTATGTCTTTGTTCACATCAGGATAAGTCATGTGGCATACAATGTATGCATATACATCGATGGTTTCATGTGGTGATGGATATAAAGATATGACAATATAATCTTATAGATATACAATGAATGACCACAAAATTTGGTCAATGTGAGTGCGGTATACTATAATGTGAATTGATGAGGAATGCAAAATTAACGATTTTTTGTTATTTATGTGAAATGCATATACTTTCCGAGACTTCGACAGGTTGTCGAGAGTGTGAAACAGACTCAGAATATGGAAAATGAGACATCAAGGTGACCAACGTGAAGTGTTGAACACAAGTACACTGATTGTGCAGCATGATGATGCAGTTAACAAAATTGCAAAACTACAAACTTCACTTGAACCTCACATGATGATGTGGAAAGTGTAACTTGAAAAACCTACCGAAAAGGTCAAACAAGGATTATTTTTATAAAACAAAGTATGGAGACGATCAACATGATAAGTTGAACACATTTATGCTAACCACATGTTATGGTGAAACCTAGATGAAAAGACAAGTAGTCCTTGAGATGAGACTTGATGAGACTATATCGATATATAGGAAGTGACTTATGAAATATGCCAGAGGGGTCATATGATGATGGAAATGACGAAATGATTTAAGGACAACATGAGCTCCTTGACCTAGACATGATGTTATTAACAAAATGAATAAGAGTTAAAAATTAATATGTTCGACTGAGTTGCTAAGTTCCGACACTTAGAATCGTATCAAATTGAGCACCAATTGTTGGTTGTGACTATATCTTTCTTTAATTGACATGGGTTCTGCGTAGTTAGAGACCCAACAAAACCCCTTATCATTGGTCCTTTCAGCAACAACCTGCGAGTAGGTTGAGGTTTCACCTGAGGCGAAGTTATGGGGGATTATAGAAGTAAGTTTCTGTAATCAGGTGATGCGTGGTTCTGGGACTGGCTCTGGAGAACTTATCCTTACTTTGCATATACCTCCAATACTACTGCGCACATACATGTCTGCGCACCTCGTAGTTACCACAATACAAACTTCTCTGATTTAGTGTTACCTATGTAGCTGGGCATTCATCATATTCAGAATTACTTGCATAATCAGAAATGTATGTCCAACATTTAACATATTATTCTCATCAACCATACATGTGAAAATACATATAAAAGCATGAACATACATCAACATACACATAAAAAATCTCATAGATGCAATCACACAACACAAGTATCTACATGGTTCACCCCCCAGATGGGAGCTACGTCCATGGGAACTATTGTTTATATTAATGGGAAGGGTCAACAGTTCCAGTCTACGCACATAGATGCAGACTCTTCTCTACAATGGTCTCTATGCACATAGCTGCAAAGACTCTTTCTCTCTTGGATTGGCCTAGATCTAACTTACAAAAGATCAATACAACAATAACCGACTAAGACCAACCACCAACCCTTCCCTATACAAAATTTCCCCTTTTATAGATTGTGCCCAAAGGTCACATCTTTACAATAGTTATGGACCAAAACCCCATAGTACCCTTTAACCCCCAAAATGGCACGGTTACCATGCTAACCATACTTTTCCATAACTTCTTATCTACTCTGCTTGTCCTCGGTTGTCCTTTGCGCTGCTTCCTTGGCTCTGACGCTCTTTTGACATTCGCTTGCTTTGACCGCGCGACGCTGATTGTACCATGGTGCGTCCTTTGCACCATCCTGTCTCTTTAATTCTTGTTCCTGTAGCTCAACAGTCTTCCACTTCTTCCTTAACTACTCCAACTACTTCGTTGATCCTTAGTTCTTGCAACTTCTGCTCAATTTATTCCCACAGCGCAAGCGCTTCTTTCTGCAGTGGCTATAACTTCGATGATGCTTTAGCTTCCTTTGCCCTCAATGCTTCCAACTCTTTCTGAAGCTACATCTTTTCTGCGAACTTCTGGATTCTTTTCCTTGCTGGAAAATCCTTCATAGCCATATTCATAGAATCGAGATCCTTTTGCCTTTGCTGTACCTCGTCTTGGATTTTCTGCAATTCTTGTTCTTCCTGCATCGTATCACAAACCTTAGAAATTTCATCAAGCAGGCTCTGACATCTCGCCACTTCCGCAGATATTTTTTCTGTGGAATCCTTTAGTGCTTCGGCGCTTGCTTCCTCATCTTGCTGCGATGTTCCAGATTGTTGTTGAGCTTCCAACTCAGCAACCTTGTCTTTATGGGCGATCTCCATGTCCATCATTTATGCCTTAAGACTGTCCGCAATGGAACCAATCTTAAGTATAGTTGCTTCTACCTCTGACTTTTCATCACATTCAGACATCTTCGCACAAATTGTCGAGACTGCCTCTTCTACATTCTGCTACTTCACCTGCATGTACTAAAGCTCCTTAGTTTTCAGTGCCCATTCATCTTTTAGCTCTTTGTAACTTTACTCCAGTTTCAAATGTTGGTTATAAGAGACTAAGTCTCTATCTTGGATTTCTTCTATAATCCGCGTGTGGATATTATGTAACCCCTCTATGGGTAACATCCCAACATTGATGTCTAGATATGCAAGTTGATTCACACTTCATCAAGGTCATCAGTTGGAAATATAACATTAATTGGTTCAATTTTCACTAGCTGAGGTCTCATGTTAAAGGCAGGAGCCTTCCTTTTCTGTTGGCTTGATTCTCCTAACCGAGCATCAGAATCTGGTTCTTTCACCAAGTCTCATTGGACTTGTTTGACTCTTGTGACTAGACTCTTCAATTCTGCGAGGCTCTCCATTATGCCTGTTTGTGCTGCCTCTTCCTTGCTTTCTTTCGATGCAAGTGTTTCTTCAATATGCGCTGATACTCTGGCTGCAATGCACTCATAGTCATCATCATGCAGCAGTTATGCATCTAGTGGAGGCTTGGTAGCTTTCATCTTCTTCCTTTGTGGTCCTTCTAACATGGTTGTGTCGGGTTCCTTCCTTTTCTCACCTGCTCCTTGGCTAGGTTCTAGGTTCTGCACACTTGTTGTATCATCACCTTCAGATTCTGAATCCCCCACTTCGCTTTCTTCGAAAGTGGTAATTAGTGTGGTTGGTGCATCAATATTCCATTTTGGTGGCTAGTCTTCCATGATCAAGTCTATTTTCTGCACATCTAGCTGATACAATCCTTCATACCATTCAAGAGGAGTGACTATCACTCATGGTTGTATGCAAATAAAATGCAGTCCAGATTTGAACGTCATCTTCTGGATACAATGAGACGTCACTTCCTTGGTGATACGTGGATTCCTTTGAATGACGTCGCATAACTGCTCATAGTAGGTGAGAAAATGTATGTTGTTCATCCTTTGTCGATCTGGCTTTGAGTTTTGCCACAGTTAGAAAACCTCGATCCTCGACAATCCCCAAGGAATATCAGGAGACCTTGTTGGTAGTGAGGCTCCTTCCACCCTACAAAGGAAACCAATACCAGTAACCAACTGTAGTGGAATGTAACTCCGTTTTCCTATGTGTCGCGGATGTCTTTTAGAAACTCGTTCAACAGTTAGCTCACCCAATTGAACTGAAATCCATCCTTAGCCTTCGTAGCTAAGGATACTACAGCAGCTGGTACCTCATTTGGTCTGCACTTGATCCTCGGGATCCTTCCTGCGAGGAGCTGAATTGTAAAGCGCGATGCTTGATATTTGATTCCTGCGATCACGTAACCATGAATTCCTTTACTGAGTCCGAATTCATTCTTCATTCGTGTAACCAATTCTTTATCCTTGTTTTCTCTACGAACTCAGCGACAGGATCGCCAACCCTTTTGCATAGGTTTGTGATCTTGACAATGAGGTCAATGTTATTGTCCACCCTGCGATCCACAGTATTAAGCTCATTAATTCTATCAAAGTGTGGGATGCGTAGTAGATTCAGCAATCTCGATGGGTTTAATGGCGCAGCCCATGCCCGCGGGATAATTGTCGATTGTTGGGTAATTGCATCATATTTCTTGTACATATACTGATCTAGCTGGAATTATGGAAACTTGTACTGAGCATTATTTATGAGAAGCACGTCTGGCGCGTCGTTTCCCCTTGGAGGGATATACTCTGGAAATCCATATGGGTCTCTTCTGGGTCTTTGGTGGTGGAATTGGCTTTTGAGCACTCGCGGCCTTCGGATTTCCCTGGTTAGTGGCCTTGTGCTTGTCTTTATTTTGCTACGGTTGATTCCTCGATGAATATCTGGATGAGCCAACACGTTCTGGGACAAATGGCTTCACGGGCGTATTCATAACTCCTTGCAGACCATAACGTCTGAAATCACTCAAAAATTCTTCTAATGTCGACTGTTCAGACATATACTATCGGGTAACTATCGCTTTCAACTGGTTAACACTTCAAAAATTTATAGGTAGTAAAAATTGAAAATTTGCAGTAAAATGCTATGAACATAAAATAATATAATAATTAAATAATTAATAATTAGGTTAACTAAAGTTAGGTTATGAAATGAGGCGTCTCCTCAACATCAAATGCCTGAGCCATATTTAAGGTAGGGCCATCATTGTAACATATCATCTTTTATCCTATCATCTAATATATTATTCTTACTTATTTTCCAATATGAGAGTTGGATTCGACTATTAACTTAGTGAACGGATACGTTCACTGCATTTGGCATCAAAGCTAGCTTCTGATCTGGCGGGTAGCCATCATCTCAGAGTATCTCTGAAACCGAGGACCTTGTCCCACCCAAGCTTTTAGACATTCAATCCATTTACGTGAAGAAGTTGAAAAACAAAAACAAAATATCACGTGAAGGAAAAGACACTGATGGCCTGCTCCATTTCCACCCTCCATCCTGTAGTCTACAAGCGAGGCCCAAATCGCAGCCACCACCATTCTCTGCAACGCATCCAGCCACCACCATCCTGTACTCTCCTCCATTCCCAAACCGGATGTCTCTCTACCAAGCGTTGCGTCCCCTCTTCCCTCCTCGTCAACGCTCTACTCATCCAATCGTCCACCTCCGCAAGCCAACGTCCAACTGCCTCTACCAACGCAGCCACCCCGCGCTGCTCCTACCCTCTGCTGCAACCTCCTGCTGCACCTCCTCCCTCCCGCTACGCCCCAACGCCCTCAAGATCCTTCCTGCGAAGAGCTGAATTGTAAAGCGCAGTGCTTGATATTTGATTCCTGCGGTCATGTAACCATGAATTCCTTTACTAAGTCTGAATTCATTCTTCATTCGTGTAACCAATTCTTTATCCTTGTTTTCTCTACGAACTCAGCAACAGGATTTCCAACCCTTTTGCATAGGTTTGTGATCTTGACAATGAGGTCAATGTTATTGTCCACCCTACGATCCACAGTATTAATCTCATTAATTCTATCAAAGTGTGGGATGTGTAGTAGATTCAACAATCTCGATGGGTTTAATGGCGCAGCCCATGCCCACAGGATAATTGTCGATTGTTGGGTAATTGCATCATATTTCCTGTACATATACTGATCTAGCTAGAATTATGGAAACTTGTACTGCTGCAACAAATCATAATCAGAGAATTTGCAGTTGGGAATTTTACCTAGCAAATTCTCTTTAAGCCTCACATGGCTTGACAAAGGCGGCAAGGAATATCATACTGAGCATTATTTATGAGAAGCATGTCTGGCGCGTCATTTCTCCTTGGAGAGATATACTCTGGAAATCCATATGGGTCTCTTCTGGGTCTCTGGTGGTGGAATTGGCTTTTGAGCACTCGCGGCCTTCGGATTTCCCTGGTTAGTGGCCTTGTGCTTGTCTTTATTTTGCTACGGTTGATTCCTCGATGAATATCTGGATGAGCCACCACGTTCTGGGACAAATGGATTCACGGGCGTATTCATAACTCCTTGCAGACCATAACATCTGAAATCACTCAAAAATTCTTCTAATGTCGACTGTTCAGACATATACTGTCGGGTAACCATCGCTTTCAACTGGTTAACACTTCAAAAATTTATAGGTAGTAAAAATTGAAAATTTGCAGTAAAATGCTATGAACATAAAATAAGATAATAATTAAATAATTAATAATTAGGTTAACTAAATTTAGGTTATGAAATGAGGCGTCTCCTCAACATCAAATGCCTGAGCCATATTTAAGGCAGGGCTATCATTGTAACATATCATCTTTTATCCTATCATCTAATATATTATTCTTACTTATTTTCCAATATGAGAGTCGGATTCGACTATTAACTTAGTGAACGGATACGTTCACTACATTTGGTATCAGAGCTAGCTTCTGATATGGCGGGTAGACATCATGTCAGAGTATCTCTGAAACCGAGGACCTTGTCCCACCCAAGATTTTAGCCATTCAATCCATTTACGTGAAGAAGTTGAAAAACAAAAACAAAATATCACGTGAAGGAAAATACACTGATGGCCTGCTCCATTTCCACCCTCCATCCTGTAGTCTACAAGCGAGGCCCAAATCGCAGCCACCACCATTCTCTGCAATGCATCCAACCACCACCATCCTGTACTCTCCTCCATTCCCAAACCGGACGTCTCTCTACCAAGCGTTGCGTCCCCTCTTCCCTCCTCGTCAACGCTCTACTCATCCAATCGTCCACCTCTACAAGCCGGCGTCCAACCCCCTCTACCAATGCAACCACCCCGCGCTGCTCCTACCCTCTGCTGCGACCTCCTACTGCGCCTCCTCCCTCCCACTATGCCCTAACACCCGCTATGCCCTAACATCCTCAGGATCCTTCCCGCGAGGAGCTGAATTGTAAAGCGCAGTGCTTGATATTTGATTCCTGCGATCACGTAACCATGAATTCCTTTACTGAGTCCGAATTCATTCTTCATTCGTGTAACCAATTCTTTATCCTTGTTTTCTCTACGAACTCAACGACAGAATCGCCAACCCTTTTGCATAGGTTTGTGATCTTGACAATGAGGTCAATGTTATTGTCCACCCTACGATCCACAGTATTAAGCTCATTAATTCTATCAAAGTGTGGGATGCGTAGTAGATTCAGCAATCTTGATGGGTTTAATGGCGCAGCCCATGCCCGCGGGATAATTGTCGATTGCTGGGTAATTGCATCATATTTCCTGTACATATACTGATCTAGCTGGAATTATGGAAACTTGTACTGCTGCAACAAATCATAATCAAAGAATTTGCAGTTGGGAATTTCACCTAGCAAATTCTCTTTAAGCCGCACATGGCTTGACATAGGCGGCAGGGGAATATCATACTGAGCATTATTTATGAGAAGCACGTATGGCGCGTCGTTTCTCCTTGGAGGGATATACTCTGGAAATCCATATGGGTATCTTCTGGGTCTCTGGTGGTGGAATTGGATTTTGAGCACTCGCGGCCTTCGGATTTCCCTGTTTAGTGGCCTTGTGCTTGTCTTTATTTTGCTACGGTTGATTCCTCGATGAATATCTGGATGAGCCACCATGTTCTGGGACAGATGGCTTCACAGGCGTATTCATAACTCCTTGCAGGCCATAACGTCTGAAATCACTAAAAAATTCTTCTAATGTTGACTGTTCAGACATATACTGTCGGGTAACTATCGCTTTCAACTGGTTAACACTTCAAAAATTTATAGGTAGTAAAAATTGAAAATTTGCAGTAAAAATGCTATGAACATAAAATAAGATAATAATTAAATAATTAATAATTAGGTTAACTAAATTTAGGTTATGAAATGAGGCGTCTCCTCAACATCAAATGCCTGAGCCATATTTAAGGCAGGGCCATCATTGTAACATATCATCTTTTATCCTATCATCTAATATATTATTCTTACTTATTTTCCAATATGAGAGTCGGATTCGACTATTAACTTAGTGAACGGATACGTTCACTGCATTTGGTATCAGAGCTAGCTTCTGATATGGTGGGTAGCCATCATGTCAGAGTATCTCTGAAACCGAGGACCTTGTCCCACCCAAGCTTTTAGCCACTCAATCCATTTACGTGAAGAAGTTGAAAAACAAAAACAAAATATCACGTGAAGGAAAAGACACTGATGGCCTGCTCCATTTCCACCCTCCATCCTGTAGTCTACAAGCGAGGCCCAAATCGCAGCCACCACCATTCTCTGCAATGCATCCAGCCGCCACCATCCTGTACTCTCCTCCATTCCCAAACCGGACGTCTCTCTACCAAGTGTTGCGTCCCCACTTCCCTCCTCGTCAACGCTCTACTCATCCAATCGTCCACCTCCGCAAGCCGGCGTCCAACCCCCTCTACCAACGCAGCCACCCCGCGCTGCTCCTACCCTCTGCTACGACCTCCTATTGCGCCTCCTCCCTCCCGCTATGCCCTAATTCCCGCTATGCCCTAATGCCCTCAGGATCCTTCCTACGAGGAGTTGAATTGTAAAGCGTAGTGCTTGATATTTGATTCATGCGGTCACGTAACCATGAATTCCTTTACTGAGTCCGAATTCATTCTTCATTCGTGTAACCAATTCTTTATCCTTGTTTTCTCTACGAACTCAACAACAGGATCGCCAACCCTTTTGCATAGGTTTGTGATCTTGACAATTAGGTCAATTTTATTGTCCACCCTGCGATCCACAGTATTAAGCTCATTAATTCTATCAAAGTGTGGTATGCGTAGTAGATTCAACAATCTCGATGGGTTTAATGGTGCTGCCTATGCCCGCGGGATAATTGTCGATTGCTAGGTAATTGCATCATATTTCCTGTACATATACTAATCTAGCTGGAATTATGGAAACTTGTATTGCTGCAACAATCATAATTAGAGAATTTGCAGTTGGGAATTTTACCTAGCAAATTCTCTTTAAGCCACACATGGCTTGACATAGGCGGCAGGGGAATATCATACTGAGCATTATTTATGAGAAGCACGTTTGGCGCGTCGTTTCTCCTTGGAGGGATATACTCTGAAAATCCATATGGGTCTCTTCTGGGTCTCTGGTGGTGGAATTGGCTTTTGAGCACTCGCGGCCTTCGGATTTCCCTGGTTAGTGGCCTTGTGCTTGTCTTTATTTTGCTACGGTTGATTCCTCGATGAATATCTGGATGAGCCACCACGTTCTGGGACAGATGGCTTCACGGGCGTATTCATAACTCCTTGCAGACCATAACATCTGAAATCACTCAAAAATTCTTCTAATGTCGACTGTTCAGACATATACTGTCGGGTAACCATCGCTTTCAACTGGTTAACACTTCAAAAATTTATAGGTAGTAAAAATTGAAAATTTGCAGTAAAATGCTATGAACATAAAATAAGATAATAATTAAATAATTAATAATTAGGTTAACTAAAGTTAGGTTATGAAATGAGGCGTCTCCTCAACATCAAATGCCTGAGCCATATTTAAGGAAGGGCCATCATTGTAACATATCATCTTTTATCCTATCATCTAATATATTATTCTTACTTATTTTCCAATATGAGAGTCGGATCCGACTATTAACTTAGTGAATGGATACGTTCACTGCATTTGGTATCAGAGCTAGCTTCTGATCTGGCGGGTAGCCATCATCTCAGAGTATCTCTGAAACTGAGGACCTTGTCCCACCCAATCTTTTAGCCATTCAATCCATTTACGTGAAGAAGTTGAAAAACAAAAACAAAATATCACGTGAAGGAAAAGACACTGATGGCCTGCTCCATTTCCACCCTCCATCCTGTAGTCTACAAGCGAGGCCCAAATTGCAGCCACCACCATTCTCTGCAACGCATCCAGCCGCCACCATCCTGTACTCTCCTCCATTCCCAAACCGGACATCTCTCTACCAAGCGTTGCGTCCCCTCTTCCCTCCTCATCAATGCTCTACTCATCCAATCGTCCACCTCCGCAAGCCGGCGTCCAACCCCCTCTACCAACGCAGCCACCTCGCGCTGCTCCTACCCTCTGCTGCGACCTCCTGCTGCGCCTCCTCCCTCCCGCTACGCCCTAACGCCCCCACCATCCGCTTGCTCACGCATCTGCTCCACCATCACCCACCACCGCCTGCACGCTTCCTCCCCACTTCCATCCGCCACTGCCCCCCACCTGTTGCGTCCAGCATCCCCTCCTTCCTCTTTGCTCCTCCACGCCAACTCCTCCTACAATCCTCCCCACTCAATCGCTCCCGCCTTCCATCGAAAACCTACAAAAAAAAAATTAAATTAAATAATAAACAATATAATAATAATATTATATTTGTTTAGATATTTTGATTTAAAAAAATAACTATATATTAAACTATATATATATATAGTTTATAAAACCATTAATATTAATAATATTATTAATTAATTAATTAATTAATAATTATTATTATATAAAAAATATATTATTATTTTGAAATAATAATAATTATTTTTTTTGAAAAAAAAGTTATTTAACATAATACAAAGAAAAAAAAGAAAGAGATAGTAATAAAAAAAAGAGAGAGAGAACTAATATTATTATTTTATTAAAATAATAATTACTTTAAAAAAAAAGAAAAAAAAAGAAAGAGATAAGAAGTATTGAAGAAGACAAAATCGAGAAAAAGAGAAAGAAGACAAAACGAAGAAGAAATACAACAAGTGAAGATCTAGCAAAGACTATCCATCATTGGATAAGTCAAGTCAAAGAAAGATGACCAAGTTTAAGAAAGACTCATCAAAGAAATCAAAGAAATCAAAGAAATCAAAGAAGATCATCCCACCGTCAAAGAAGTCAAAAACCATGGAAGCCGATTTGCGAGAAAAATTAGAAGCCACGTTAAAACGTTATCAAAAAGATAATGAAGAATTGCGCGACATAAATAAAAGTTCAGAAATAAGAATTGAATTACAAGGTACAATGAAATAAAAATCTCTGACCAGGAAAGGCGTATAGAAAAATTGTATGCGCAAATTGATGAATTAAAAGCCGAAAATAAATTCAATCAGAGGTTAGGAAATCAAGATATAAAGAAGGAAATAAATAATTACGAAGCAGAAATAATACACTTGAACAAAATCGTTAGCGACAAAGATGAAGAACTAATGTAGTTACGACATAAATTAGAAAGTCAAGAATCAGATGTCAGCCAGTGTCGACAACAGATAAAAGTTCTTCAACAACAAAATGACGACTCTAAAAAGACACATAAGTCAGAGATCGCGAAGAGTAATAAAGCATTATCTAACAATGCTGAAGAAATTTTTAGACTAAGAAATCATAACAAGATACTAGTCACAAAAATTAAGAAGTTGAAAAATAGCCAAAAGATAGAACAATCTATGGACGACATTGAAGGGAAACTTCTAGACAAGCAGGAAGAAAATAGTTGTATCAGAAGTCATAATGAAGATCTTAAGGAACAACTTAAGACATCTGAAGATGACAGAAAATCGCAAGTTGAATTGATTAAGAAGTTTCAAAATGATAATAGGTAGTTAGAAAACAAGTTGGAAAAGATACAGAACAAAAACTTAAATCCTCAAGAGATGAAAATACAACTTCCAACTCAGATCAATGCTCTAAAGGCGACATTTGTAAACGAAAATGACATCGTGAAAGTTCCCTATCGACACCCCAACCATAAAAACCGATATTTGAAAAAGTGGGAAATGTCGAAAGATAATGGTACTAATGTGATCAAATCTCCTAACAACACATCAGTAAGGAATCCCATCAGTCCACAACAAATCAATTTGGGATGGATTGATCCGTCGACATATCAGAAGTTATGTTCGACTCTTAGCAATTCGTATCGACACGTTTCGTCATCTACGACACCACATAAAATGATGCATAAACATTATAAGGCTTTGAGGACAAAGCCTTTCTAAGAGAGTGGCAATGCTATGAACATAAAATAAGATAATAATTAAATAATTAATAATTTGGTTAACTAAAGTTAGGTTATGAAATGAGGCGTCTCCTCAACATCAAATTCCCGAGCCATATTTAAGGCAGGGCCATCATTGTAACATATCATCTTTTATCCTATCATCTAATATATTATTCTTACTTATTTTCCAATATGAGAGTCGGATTCGACTATTAACTTAGTGAACGGATAAGTTCACTGCATAAAACTGGTAAGTAAGCATTCCTTAATATTTATAGGCATCTCACCACTACGGTGTGCCCAAAAACAACTATATTAGCATTAAATGCTATGTCCATTAGCCAAATCTATCGTAGATCTTGGTCCTTTCCCTTCATTGAATGTGTCTTCAACGGATGAATATGCCTTAATTGCAGAAACATATGGTTTCCAAAAATACTGTATAATGGCTACTCTTCCTACCAACAACTATAACGGTTAGCTTTCCTTAACTTCGTTAGCGGTCATGCAACTGCGAGGTTCACTGTGCATTTCTCATTGTTGACTTCTAACTTCGCAGCGCGAGCCCTCTCTGCTAGCGGATATGTGAGCTGCGAGGTTCACTGCACATTTCCCTTTCCTTGATGTTAACTTCGCAGCTTGAACCTTCTCTTACTTCGCAACTTAGATTGCTATGTGTGCATTAGAGTACAACTTCCATTTGCATGAAAACTTCTCATTTTGTCAAAATTGCATGTAGACTCTTTATTTGGTCATTCTTAGTGTCCAGTTTCAACTGCACATGACACTTCGAAAATTTTCCTCCTTATTGATCAATTGATGCCTATAGGAGTATGACTATCCCTACAAGGCTTTATTCTACTTCCATTAATGAGTCTTGGTAGGTTTTCTCCTAGCAAGGTAGCTATCTGAACTGCACCATCGTTAATAACATGTTTGACAACATATGGTCCTAACTAGTGCATTTTAAAATTTCCAAGAAATTTCATGAACTTGCTATCATAGAGGAGGAAAAGCTCTCCTACCTGGAAGAATTTGTACTTGATATGCCTATCATGCCATACTTTTTCTCTGTCTTTCTGTACTTGTTGGTGAAGACCTGCAATGAAGCGATATTCCTCTAGTCCAACTAATTGTAGGATTCTTTCTTCCATTGTCTCTTCGTCAGCCATATATGTGAATGTTGCAATTGTCAAGCTTGGGAATATGTATTCCATTGGCATAACAACTTCTTGTCCATATGCTAACTTGAAAGGTGTGTAACTTGTCAACTTCTTGCAAGTTGTCCTATATTCCCATAATACCACTGGTATTCACAAATCCCAATCACCCCTGTTTGTATTGCATACCTTGGTCAGTGCATTTTCCATCACTTTGTTAAAAACTTTAACAGTTCCATTAGCTTGTGGATGATATGGTGTGCTCTTCTAATGGTAGATCTGAAATTCTTCTGTCAGAGCTTCAATGACATTGTTCAAGAAATGAGTTCCCTGATTGCTCATTAGGATTCATGGACATCCAAACCTAGTTAATATGTTCTCAAAGATGAATTGTGTGGCAGTAACTGCGCTACAGTCCTTCACTGGTTTTGCTTCTTCCCATCTAGTTAAATAATCTGTAGCTGTGATGATATATCTCGAACCAGTTCATTTTCCTGATGGGTTAATAGGTCCCACAAAATCAATAGCTCACTTATAAAATGCTTGCAAGGTCAGTTGTGGGATCAATGGAATCTCATCTCTACGAGACGGTTTCCCTGTCCTCTGGAAAACATCACAACTCCAACAATGTTCCTTTGAATCCTTATGTAATGTAGGCCACCATAGTCCTGCTCTTAAAATTTTCTGCGCAGTAGCTCTTCCTGCGTAGTGGCCCCTAGATACTCCTAAATGTGCTTCAACAAGTATTGTCGGTTTCTCATGTTCTAGTACACATCTGTGCAGTACTTCATCCGGTCCTAGCTTGTATAATTGGCCTGCAATTATAGTGAAATCAACTACTTTTACAACCAACTGTTTCTTTTGCTGCGTAGTAAACTCTGTAGGTGCTAAGCCTGTAATAAGGAATTCAATGATATCCTTGTAGTAGTCATCTACTATATGGATAGCAAACAACTACGCATCTGGTAGACTATCTTCCAAGTTACTAGGTTCTTTGCCTGATTCGATTCTGAAGAGGTGGTCATGTCCTGAATTTAATCGGCCTAGCTTAACAATGATTTCGAAATCATACTCCTGAAAGAGTAATAGCCATCTGCATATTCTCCCCCCAACACTGGTTTATTGACTAGGTACTTCAAAGCTGAATGGTTAGTAAACATACAGAAATGTGATCCTAGGAGATAGTGTTTGAACTTCTGCAATGCATAACCATAGCCAAGCCTTATCTTTCTGTCATAGTATAGTTCATTTCTAATGAAGATAGCTTTCTCCTTGAAAATGTGATGGGATGGTTGATGCATCCCTCTCCTAGTTGAGCTAGAACGATGCCCAATGCTATTGATGAAGCATCTACATGTACATGGAATGGTTTGTTCCAGTCCAGAAAGACTAGAATAGGTACAGTGACCATTCTCTCTTTCAATGTATCCAATCCTTTCTGATAGTCTTTAGTGCATGTGAACTTCGCTTCTTTCTTTATTAATTTCTCCATAGGCGCAGTGATTTGCGCATATCCCTTGATGAACTTTCTATAGTACCTTGTGTTTCCCAATGTAGTAGACAATTGTTTCACTGAATTAGGTGTTGGTAGATTCACAATAACTGTGATCTTTGCTGGATCAACCATTAGTCCCTGTTTACATACAATGTGTCCTAATAGAATTCCATAATGAACACAGAGGATGCTCTTCTTTAGGTTCAGGGAGATCTAATGTTGTCTACACTTCGCTAACATCAGTCTTAAGTTCGCATAATGGTTCTTCAGTAAACCAAATACTGTCCAATCGTCAAAATACACTTCTAAGAATTTATGGATAAAATCCTTAAATGCAGCAACAACTACTCTGGAAAAGATAGCAGGTGCATTTTTCAAACCAAAGGGCATAACTGTGTATTGAAATGATCCCCATTCAGTAGCAAAGGTAGTCTTATGTCTGTCTTCTATAGCGATTCTGATATGATGAGATCCAGAAAATCCATTAGTGAATGAGTATGCTTCATTTCCCCCAACATTATTTGGTACTTCGTCTGTAAATGGAGTCGAAAATGGATCATGCAGCGAGGCATAATTTAACTTCCCGAGATCTACACAGATTCTGATATCACCTTTAGCTTTCTTATCCTGGATAAACATGGGACTTACCCATTATGATTCTTCTACTGGATCAATAATTCCTGCATCAAGCATCTTATCAAGCTCCACTCTTACTCTTTCTTTGTATCAAGGATTCAGTCTGTAGGGTCTTTGCTTGATAGGCTTCACATCTGGTTTGAGAGGTATTTTCATAACTCCTAAGGCACCTAAAGTGCCTTTCATTTCAGAGAACTTGGTAGGAAATAGGTCTTGGTATTCATGTAGTAAGTCTGCTATTTGTTCCATTGTTTCTTCATGCCTGTAATCCCCTATAGAAGCGAACTTCGGTTCTTCACTGGTACCAATATTGACTTTCTGGGTTTTTATAGGATTACTCACTTCTGGAATCTCCAAATCAGGTCCTTCTACTTCGCACTCTCCTTCGGACTTAGGTGTGTTTACATCATGTGGATCTTCATCTTCATCTCCATCTAATGCGACATTGTAACATTCCAGGGCATGCTCTAATTGTTTTTCCCACTCTGGTTGTTTATACACAGGGAACAGTGCATCGTTGAATACCTTATGTTTTACTATCTGCAAATCCTCATGAATACTTGGACAATCATCCTCAAAGATGAAATTTGCTTGGAAGTCCTTTTTCATACTGGACCATTATATCGTTCCTCTGCGAAGTTCTACCTCTGTGTACCAATTCTTTGGGATTTACTCCAATGTGTGCACAAACAGGTGAACCCACTCTGCTTGCGGTCTATGTGTCCATGCTTTCAAATAAAGCTCTATGTGATATCAAGGATCAGTCTGTCCATTATATTTTACTTGCACAATCTCAGTTTGTTCTGTAAATCTGATTTCCATCATGTGTTTACATTCTTCCCATGTGGTCAAGTTCTGCTTATGCGCAACCCACCATCTAGTAGGTTTAGCATGCAGTGCTATATCTAAAGCTGCTAACTTTTGTTCATCTGAGACTGATACAATATATTATTAAATAAATGCTTGATTATTACTCAACCCATCGTAAGTAGGGATTGAACTTACCTCTATTCCAATCCAACGCAGAGACTTTGTTATCTGCACACATCGTCTTGCTGATACTTCATGCATTCTGCTCTGCCAGTTCTCCAATCCCGTGTCTGACTCTGATATGCAAGAAATGTCACATCTCCAGCTCAATGTCCCATCATCTGTAGGATTGATGTAGTATGCTTGATTCACTGTCATCTTGTAGATATTATCAATATCTTGAACTCTGCATTCTTCTCTTACTAGTTCAATATATCTGGGTCCTTGTGCAAGATCCAAGGGTGTGATGACCCTGATATCCGGTCCTTCAAATATCATCTATTTTTTCTTCAAATTGATAATCGCGAGGTTATCAATTTCCCAATCTATCCCCAATAATGCAGGATATCGATTGCTATCATCTATTATCTCAATAACTTCGAAGTCTTCTTTACTTCTCACACCATCAATGTCAACAAGGACATTCGATAATCTCCCAAAAGGTAGAACCTTTTGTTGATTTTCTAGTCTCAACTGTATCGGTGACCATGATAAATTTGTCTTTTCCATCTGTTCCCATGTCTGCTTTGTCAAGATATTCACCTCTGAGCCTAAGTCAAGAATTATCTGGTCCATTTCAAAGTCTCCAATCTCCACACTTAGTCTCATTTCTCTTCCAGTCCTTCTATGACTCTTGATATGGTGAACTGCACTATGTGCTTCATGTATGGTATTACATTGCTCGTAATGAATGAATAGGTTTTGTAACTCTGCTAAGGCATTTCCATGCTTTAACAACTTCATGCAGCTCTGTAGGAACTGTGCAACAAGACTTATAGATTATGTTGCAGTACATGATCCATCATATGAAATTGGCATATCAATCACAGGCGCTGGTTCACTTTGCAATGGGATTCTTGGATTCATAGGTTCTGAGCTCTGTAAATATTTTCTAGCTTCCATGAAGACTTCTTTTTCTTTGTTAAGGTTGAAGGAAGGCATTTTTACAGATTATTTTCTTATCCAATCCCCTTCAATAGGTTGTTGTTTTGCGATGTGGTCCTCAGAAGTCGAAGCTTCAGTTTGTTTATCCCTACCTGTCATAGCTTCGCTTCGTGTCACAACATGGATGTTGCGATCTTTATTCTGTTTTTCAGCTACAATCATCTGAATGTTCTGATTCTGCGCTTTTAGTATTCTCTCTTGCGTTTTTCCTTGCAACACAGGACATGCCTCAATGACATGGTCAAATGATTTACAGTATTTACAGGTAGTACAAGGTTTCTGACAGTCTTTAGATAGATGTCCTGGTTGAGCGCAGTTATAACATACAATTTGACCTCTTCCTTGTCCTTGGCAAGTGATTCATCCTCTGCCTCTGAATCCACTGCGTCCTCTGTACGTGCCTTGATCATACTGCGCATTTTCATTATTATTCCGCGTCTCTCCTTGAACTCTATAGACATCATGTTTTCTTTCTATCATGAGATCATTAGCTCTACATTTGTTATCGTCATGGCCAACTGACTTACAGAATGTGTAGTACAGGTTCTTTAGTGTTTGCACATATTTCTGAAGAAGGTAACAGTCTTCTGAGCGATGTCCTCTACATCTGCAAATTTCACACCATGGGCCTTGCTATTGATTCAATGGGTTCGGTGCTCCACTAGCGATGTAATCTCGAAATATAGGGCAATGTTCTTTAGAATGTCCTTCTCCTTTACATTTAGTACACCAAACCTCTTCTCGGGTTTCTTTTCCTTTCTTCATGTATTGCAACTGTAATGTCAAGTTTGATAGCTGGGTCTGTATCTGAACCATTCCTACACTAGTTTCTCAAATGGGTGAGGCCTCTAGCTTCATCGCAATTTCTAAATCATATGTCTGCAAAGTAACCTTTTGTTGCATGAATGGTAATATGATATGGGGCAACATCGCAGCTATGAACCATTCTTGATGTTGTTGCAGTGCTATGTCAAACCTTACTTGATCTAACAACGCTTTAAATTTATGGTCAAATTCCCACACAATCTCCTTAGGATTTTGTTTGATTTCTTTTAGCTCCTTGATACACTGAGATTCTGACTTAGGTTTCTTAAAATCTCTTATCAGCGCAGTTCTAATCTCTACTAATGTTCTATTCTGTCCTCCAGAATATTTCATGAACCATGTCAAGGCTTTGTCTTTGAATGTAGTAACTAAATTATCTTGTCTTACAACATCATCATGTACTTGCTTAACATTCCACACTGCTTCACAGAGAAACCAATGTTGCTCTGGGTATTCTAGACCAATTCCTTTGAAAATAGGCAGCTTAATGTTGTCTGTCATCCTTCTTCTAGGAGGTGTAGTATTCTGAGATGGATTAGGTATGCTACTACTTAGATGATCCTGAATGTTAAATCCTGCGGTGTTACTGCTACTGGTGTTCTGCGAACTAGTAGTATTCCTTTTGTCAACTGGAGGTTTCTGCAGAGTGATAGGATGATAGGTGTTCGGTCTAGGCTCTGTTTTGCTATCAGACTCACCCTGATATGAATGTTTGCCACCTCTTAAATTAGTTTCTAGGGGTATGATAGGTTCAGCTTCAGGAGACCTCTTTCTAGTGCTAGGCTTATATCTTTTGCCACTTCTCAAAGTGTAAATATTTTCCTCAGTGTCGCTATCTGTGTTACTGAACATTACAGACTCAAATTACTAGGGATCTTATTGCATTATTAAGACACATTTTTCTGCTAACAACATTTTGATATTTAAACTGATATTTTTTAGGTACTTTCCTCTGAACCCTTTGAAGAAATCACCTTCTGTTGCGCTGTAAGACTTTAGAGTGTCCACAAAAAATTATGTAACATAGCCTTCTAGTACGCTATCTAGCCAAAATTCTACTGCTCTTGAAATTGGGCTATCAACCTCTTTAAGCCTCTCAATCAAATCTGGAGTCCACTCTGTAGGTTCTCCACCCTGAAAACAATTTTTTCATTTTTCAAGTCTTGATATCCACTCATGTATCTCATTACCAAAGACTACGAAGAAGACTTTGTGTATGTCATAAAATAGGTATTTATGTAACCACTCTTTTGTAGATAAGCGCGGATGTCTATTTTCTTTCTTTGCAAACTCCTTTTCTCTCTTGATCACCCAGTTTTGTATCTCTGTCTTCTTGGGATTCCAGTTATTAGATCACATCACCAGTTCAAGTGTGACAATGGAACCATTTGTTGGTTGTGACTATATCTTTCTTTAATTGACCTGGATTCTGTGTAGTTAGAGACCCAACAAAACCCCTTTTCACTGGCCCTTTCGGAAACAACCTGCGAGTAGGCTGAGGTCTCACTCGAAGTGAAGTTATGGGGGATTAAAAAAGCAAGTTTCTATAATCAGGTGATGTGCAGTTCTGGGACTGGCTCTGGCAAACTTATCCTTACTTCGCATATACCTCCAATACTATTGCGCACATACATGACTGTGCACCTTGTAGTTACCACAATACAGACTTCCCTGATTTAGTGTTTCCTATGCAACTACACATTCACCATATTCAGAATTACTTGCATAATTAGATATGTATGTCCAACACTTAACATATTATTCTCATCAACCATACATGTGAAAATACATATAAAAGCATGGACATACATCAACATACACATAAAAAATCTCACATATGCAATCACACAACACAAGTATTTACGTGGTTCACCCCCCGGATGGGAGCTACGTTCACGGGAATTATTGTTTATATTAATGGGAAGGGTCAACAGTTCCAGTCTACGCACATAGCTGCAGACTCTTCTCTACAATGGGTCTCTGCGCACACAGTTACAGAGCCTCTTTCTCTCTTTCCTTGGCCTATTTCTAACTTAGAAAATATCAATACAACAATAACCGACTAAGACCAACCATCAACCCTTCCCTATACAAAATTGCTCCTTTTATAGATTGTGCCCGAAGGTCACATCTTTACAATTGTTATGGGACAAAACCCCATAGTACCCTTTAACCCTCAAAATGGTGTGGTTACCCCACTAACCATACTTTTCCATAACTTCTTAGCTACTCTGCTTGTCTTCGGCTGTCCTTTCCGCCACTTCCTTGGCTCTGACGCTTTTCTGACAACTGCTTTCTCTGATCACGCGACGCTAACTATACCATGGTGCATCCTTTGCACCATCATGTCTCTTTAATTCTTGTTCCTCTAGCTCGACAGTCTGCCGCTTCTTCCTTAACTGCTCCAACTACTTCGCTGATCCTTAGTACTTCGCATTTACTAAGGGGACAGATCCTTATCTGCCACTTCACTTCGCTCCACGTGCTTCTCCTGGGAATTGCGGAGTTGTTTCTCCCAAAAATGGCTGATGTTAGGCCTCGCCTAACTTGTACTTCTTCCATCAAAACTGTCCTTTGACTTGGAATGCGTTACCAAAACTGTGTCCAATTGGGCTGTGCCCAACACCAACTTTATTAAAAATTTTGGGTTTGGAAGTAGACTTATGCATTGAATTTTTGACGAGGTGATATTCTCCCTTGATTTGATAATTCATTATTGTAACTTACCAATCTCTAATTACTGAAGATTATATGATGTTTACCCTCCCGTCTTAGAGGAGAGGATAGTTGAATAGCTTGGAATTCTTACTTGGATCTTGTCATGCTTAAAGCTGATTGGTTACCTATTGTGTGGAAATTTGAGGAAATCTTTTGTTGTCTAATTGGATATCACAGATTCTTGTGGATGACTATGAAGCATTGAAAATCTAAGTCAGTATTGACGACTATTAAAAAGTATTGCTAGAATTACATTACATGAAATTACTGTTGAATTGTTGAGAATGTGTTGGAACTTTGTTGGATGAGACATAAAAATCAGTAAGGATAGAACAACTAGTGTTATGGCCATGGTTATTTGGTGAAAATAGAAGAGAATGGCATGAAAAATTGATTATGAAAAGAAAGTGAAAGTACGATAAAAAATAACTTTCGGATGAAGTTTCTATAAGGGGAGGGTGTATGTAATTCCCTCCTCTGACCGAGTTTGATGGATTAGACTGTGAGGGAACTTGTATTGAAGTGACCCAGTTAAATAAACTTAAAAATTGTGTTATTCTTTATTATTTGAATAAAAACTGTTGATTGACAAGCAAATGATGATTATGCTCAATTGATAGAGAAATATGAATTAAAGATTATGTTATGAATAAATGAAAGAAAATGATGCTTTTTATTCCATAGATGTGAATAAATGCCACTTTGTAGGGACTCCGATCCTAAGCAAGTGATTTTTTTTTAATTTTTTTTTAAGGTTCCACTAAGACTATTACAAATTAGGTTTAAATATGAGCCGATCATCGCTAAACCTAAGTACGTTAGTATTGGTCATATCATATAATGATAAAATAACTCTACGCATACAAGAGAACTCTCATGGTTAAGTATAGGAATCTCCCTACTCTTTGAACACTAAGATTATAATAAAAACTCTAGAAATAAATTGTTAAGTATAAATACTCACACTTCTATTTTCTTCTCAAATAAATACCCCTTCCATTTATTTAGCATGACACATAAAGAAATTATATGAATACATCAAGGATCCTTTCTAGTATTTGAACCATACCGATATTTTAAGGTCAAATGACACCAAGTACTTTTCATGATCTCTAATCATACATTTTCTTCACCACTAATATATAAAGGGATGCACTTAATCCTCTTTACCAAGCATCACAAGCATTTATTAATTCTAAAATATCTTAGGAGAACTAAATACATGTTTTCCTATACATATTAACTCAACTCCTTAACATCTATACATTCCTTGAATACATAGTAAGATGACATATAAATTCACAACATTCTTTTTCTTTACTATATAAAAGTATATAAGTATGCCTAATTATCTCTCTCTTCTTACACCTTATTCCTAACATGTTTGCATTCCTATTAGCATTAGCATAAGAATAGAGTTCTATGCTATATGAAATTTCAATAAACAACCACTAAACTTCATGCAATAGTGATACATCTACTTAGACTTATGTATGGGTAATATCACTACATTATATATCCCTATCATTATATATCAATTATACATTCCAAGGAGGATTCATAAAGATATATTCTAACTATTGGAGCAACACACATAAGATCAAACTTAATAATAATTAAATAAAAGAAAAACTAATATAAAACTTCTCATTAAAGGACTACCTTCAACTAAGGCATAAGACCATTTTAATTCTCCTAACTAAACTAAAAAAAGTACCTTTAACTCATTAAAAAATGTAACTAATAACAATTCTTAACACATAGATTAAATATTAATTAATTCTAAGTCTTTTTCATCATCATAAAGTTTACTAAAAAATCCTAACTAGACTAGAGAGAAGGTACTTCTAAATCGTCATAATAATATAACTAAACTAAAAAGTAAATACTTCTAACGTCGTCATATAATATATATGAGTTATATATATTAGTTATATAACTCATATAACAAATATCTTTAATGCATAGAATAAGATCGTATGCTTCTAAATCATCATTCAACTCATTAAGAATCACTTCTAGTTCCTTTTTCATCATCACATAATTTAAATAAAAAATATCTCGACTAAAACCGAAGTCATATCATCGTATAACTTATTAAAATTTTAACTAATAAAACTCTTAACACCTGGATCGAATTCTTATTATTTAATATACCTTTTTGCTATACAATGCTTTTCTACAGTAAACTTTCTAAGTAACATAATTCGGGAACCTCAGTTGTAATTTAAATAATGTTGCAGAACTCGAGTTCATCCACCGGTATCCATAAATATAAGATGGATCGATGGAACTATTAAAACCTCGCCTAGTAGTAATTAGTCCAGGTCTGTGTTATTGTAGTACCCAGAAGGGAGTTTAAGTGGCGGGTGCATTATACAGAGTTTTAAGTAATGGTTTTCCTCGATCTCACAACTGAAATTCCATGAATTAATTCACCAATTGGGATCTCGATAAACTTACACACCGGTGGCAGTCACTTTCGTGACCTTCACGATCTCACTACCCGAGGTCAAAGAATTGTACAGGAAGCAAATACAGGAGTGAAACTAATTGCTAGATTCCCAGTTCGGTAATCAAATCTCAGAGTTTTAAACCGGCGTTAAATACATAGATAAACAGGGTACTAATTCAATATTCCAATTGCAGTGACAGAGTGTTGATTCAAGCTCAAATCGCAGAGATAAATCCAACGTTTAACGCGTGAGCAGAGTACTGATGTGATATTCAATTACAAAGGTGAATTCAAGGTTTAAGGCATGGACAGAGTACCGATCTAATCGGGCTTCGATATCAGTTGCTTAATCGTCAATACCAAAGATAGAATTCAGATTGGTTTCGATCTGAGAAGTGTGATAGACGTTAATACCAAAGCAGGACTCAGATCGCCGAGCATGGACAACTGGACTCACAACTGGGCTATCTCGGGTTTTGGATTTTATATGAAGGATAAATATATTGAAATCATAGATCGAAGTTTTAACAAGCCAATGCTGTCATGAAAATTAATAAACTAAAACTCAGATCAAAGATAAACAAGCCATCGCTGTCATGAAATGGATAAAATAAATCTCGCATCAAGATTGGACAAGTCATAGCTGTTATGGAATAGATAAACTGAAACTTAGATCGAAAATAATTAAAGCCAGGAAACTAAAGCTCAGATCAAAGATAAACAAGCCATCGCTGTCATGAAATAGATAATATAAATCTCGGATCAAGATTAATATGATGGTAATGAATTGGGTCAAATTTGGGTAAATAGATGACTTTAAGGAATCTACAGGGCCGTCGTTGGATGGATCGACCCTCACGCCTTTACATAGAGGATTGCAAATTTAAAAAGAATCAGAGTTGAGATGGAAGTGAGCAAACTGGGCATTCTATGGATCTAAAATATTATACAACAAGATTTTAAAATCGCAGAACGGTTCACTTCTTTTAAACACAGAGTAGTAAGCCCATAGTTTAATAGATCAATTCCTGAACTAAGGGTTTCAACTTCTCGCTGTAAGCCGGGGATCTAGTATTACAAAATTGTAGTTCTACAGGAAAACAGATCGATTCATAATCTAAAAGTTGAATTCTCATGTATTCAAAAGAATCTATTAATATATGTGTAACAAAATCAGAATTATAATTCCATATGATACTAGATCGATTCCCAAGCGCCCCTTTTTTGTTTTAAAAGAAAACGAAGCTAGAATATCAATTTCAAATACTGAAAACAATATAAACGAAAATGTTGAATCTGATTTGATTTGTTGAGTTTGAGATGAAGTAGATCGTTGTAGCAGCGGTTAATTTGATTGTCTGGTCAATTCAGCTTTGACAAAGATATCGACAATCCCTTGGTTGACCTCTCTACTGTATCGGGGTTACTTTCCTTCACCCCAAACCCCCGAGCAAATAGGGTCGCAAGAACACACAATGCAAACTTTCTGGGGACTTCCCAATCCCCGGAAAGCTAAACCCAACTCACAAAAATTCACAAGATCAATTCTTGATTCCGGTGCCCATCCAGCACTAGGGAGCAAGAGATGCTTTTCTCATTCTCCTCCCTTCTTTTATAGAAAAATTATGTGTGCCATGTGTCTTTCCATGCACATAATTTATTTAATTAAATATTTTATCTTAAGTTACAAGTGTCTCTTCCTATCACAAGTGTGCACTCAATTTCCTAAATTATCTCTTAGTTACCTCTTTGATTAACTTTCTTGATCCTAAATCAGTGGGTTGTGGGTGGAGTGAACTTTATGGAGTTTCAATTATGTTTGACTTCTCAATTCTAGTTGTTTTCCAACGGAAAAATCACCTTCCTGCTATTCCGAAGAATCAAGGAAAGCTTGAAATACAATCATTACAATAGGGCTCAACAAGAGCATCATGTCACTTACAAGAATTGAACCTGGGTGGGGAGGGTAACAATCTTTCCTCCCAACCACCCAACCTACAACCAATGGACAAAATCTTTCCTCCTCAATTCTAGTTGTTGTAGAAAGATCCATATTTATTCTATTATTTTCTTTTCTTTTTCTCTTTTATAAAAACAAATATTTTATTTAATATATTTTTTTATTAAATTCAAATCTTTTTCTTTTATTTTTTTATAATAAAAGAAAATATTTTATTCAAATAATTCTTTATTCTATTTACAATCTTTTCTTTTTGATAATAAAATAAAATATTTTATTCAAATAATTCTTTATTCTATTTACAATCTTTTCTTTTTATTTTTATTTTTCTATAATAAAAGAAAACATTTTATTCAAATAATTCTTTATTCTATTTACAATCTTTTTTTTCTTTTTTTTTAATAGTAAAATGAAATATTTTAAAATAATTATTTATTCTATTTAAAAATATTTTCTTTTTGAAATAATTAATATATATTTCCATTAATTATAAAAGAAGAGAACATTAACTTTTCTAATTTTCAAATTCATTTCTCAATCATAATAGCATAATCATCATGATAATAATAATAATAAAATATTTGAATAATTTATTATTAAATTCTCTAAAATTTCGATATGTATATTATTTAATTATGCATGTATGAGTAGTTTTCTTTTTCCATTCTTCTTTTGTCTAGGTACCTCTTCGGTGGGTCCTTCCGACAATTTCATTTTCCTTCTTCTTGTTCTTGTCTAGGTACCTTTTCGGCGGGTCCTTCCGACAATTTCTTTTTTTCCTTCTTCTTGTTCTTGTCTAGGTACCTCTTCGGCGGGTCCTTCTGACAATTTCTTTTCCTTCTTCTTGTGAGGAGAACTGTGTAGCGATCGGGGAGTCGTTACAGCAATCTATCGACTACACTTCTTGGAGACTGAGGGTTGCTGAGGGATAAGGCCCTCCTTATTGCGCGCCCCTCAACTCTTGTACGCGACCAAGTCGGTATGGCCTCGCCCATACGGCACACGCTTCCCCGGGCCAGCTCGCAAGCTTCCGACCTATACGTCGATTGCTAATTCAGGGTCGACAGTCTATCGTCGTACCCCTATGTGTTCTTTCCGTTCTTACGACCCCTATAATTCCATCGTGGGCCAGTCAATAAATCATCTTACTTGCCACTGCACACACACACACTCAAAGCACATATTAAATAGTGCTGCACCATAAAATCATCTACCATAATACCTCAGTCAGTCGAGCATATTCATTATTTTCATTTATAAATTATTTTCATTCAATCATTTCTATTTCGTTATTCTTCATTCCAGCGTATGTCATTCAATCGTTTTCATTAAATAATATTCAGAGTAAATCCCATGGTTTGTGTTTTATTCAGTGGGTTCTCTTCAAAACTAGTGTCCTCATTAGTCTAATCAGTTCAAGTACCGAGGCGGGCACTACACACTTATTTAGCTAGAAAGGAATAATGATGAAAAATGCATGATGATATACACTATATGGTGCAGCGCTAATAATGTGGGCTTCGAGTGTGTGCAGTGGCAGGTAAAACAAATTACTGACTAACTCTCAAATGGAATCAAAGGGGGTCATAAAGAATAGGAAACATACATAGGGGTACGAAGACAGACTGTCGGATCTGAAATAGAATTCCACGCACGTGTATGAAATCCCTATCAACTTTACTCGGGTAGCATGTGCCATACAGGCGAGGCCATGACGATTTGGTCATGTACGATGTGTTGTGGGGCACGCAATAAGGAAGATCTTATTTCTCAGTCACCATTAGTCTCCATAGAAATGTAGTCAGATGATTACGGTAGCGATTCCTAATCGCTAAATCGCACTCCCCACACGAGGACATGGACAAGAAAGTTTTCAGAAGGACCCTTAGACGTGGTACCTAGGCAACGACAAGAAATGGAACTACTTGCATACTTGCACTAAACATTAGACACATATTTGAATTATGCATATGATAAAGTTAGATTTGAGAATAATTAAATGAAAAAGTATTTAAATTTGAGCAAATATTGAGGGGGTGGTATTTTGAGGTAGACTTCATGTGCACCCACTGATTTAGGAAGACATGCATTGAATAAATATCAAAAATAAATAAATAAGAGATATTTGATTTTGGAGCAAATCTAGATGGATAGAAATTCTTGAGTTTAACTCCACATGCACCCAGTAATTTAGGGATGAGGATTTTAGAACAAATAGACAACTAAGAGAGAATTGAGGAACTTATGTGTGCTATCATGTAAAGGTGACACATGGTTTCACGAGAATGAATATAGGAAAATTACTAAAATAATTATTTTTCATGAGACGACACATGTCATCAAGTATATTTCTATTTAAGAAATAAGGAATGAAGAGGAAATGCACCTCTTGCTTCCCAATGTTGGATGGATTCCATAATGGAAATTTGAGAATAGTATGATCTATGTGAGTTTTGTTGAGAATTACTTTGGATATTGTGAGGTCTCTTTTGAGTTTTTGGGCTTGTATGTTCAATATAAAGCAGAGGTAAGAACCACTTATCGATCTTAGCATGCATGCTAACTAGATTAGGGACTTCCACATTCCTCTCCGTCGTATATTTTATGAGCAACTTAGAGCGATTAACCCAGTAAATCACTCCCAAGCCAAACCAAGCACATTAAGGCAGCATAATCAGGGTGTTTTGTTCTCTATCTCTTGATTAACTAATGGAGAGTACTCACAAGGTATTTTAGCAGCCCTATGTAAGACCACTTTTAACAAATAACCCTTCAAATATTTTAGTTCACAGTCGATACAGGACTACTATGATCCTTTATATCCATGGTTAGGGAATGCTCCAGGTCTTACGACTGAACCTTCTAGTGAAATATGGACCAATATCACCCTTTGAATTGTCCTTCTCTGCAATTATTTTTAGGAAAGGGCTCGTTCTTTCGGATTTGGCGGTTCTTCTTTTCTTAAGCAAAAATATGCCTCTTTTTAATTCTTCATTCCCTTTTTATATATTTCGTTATTCTAAAAAGGTAGTTAGGGTATTTTTTCTTTATTATTGATTATTATTTTTTTAATTCTTATTTATTATCTTCTTTAATATTCTTATTTTATTATTGATAAGATAATCCTTTCCCTAATGTGCCTGGTCTCCTTTTAAGTGGTTGCCTCTAAGTCAGTTAGCATGATTAAGTAGGTGAAATAATATAATATTTATTAATCCTTGATGCTCAAGAGTCTTCCCAACATCAAATGTAAACAAAAATATTTTAGGTTCACATGCTTGATGCTCCAGATCCTCCAAGCTCAACATCAAGCATATCAATGTATTTGATGGTCCAGATCCTTCTATCTCAACATCACACTTATGAAAACAAAAACACTTAAATCTTTTACATATTACTAAAGAGGTGACAAAACATGGGTTATTACATCTTCCTAGGTCAAATGAATGTGGATGAGTTGGAACTATGACATATAAAGGTGATGGTGTTGATGGCATGTTAGGTGAGCAAACTTTGGTTGTTAACACTTGCCTCCAAGTGCTACAAAACAACTAGAAAAGTGAAAATAAAATTAAATCTAACATGCAATGAACTCATAATTAACAGTGCATTTGACCTTGTTAAATCACATTAAGATGCAATTCACATTTCTCATAGGCTCAAAGACACATCAAAGGCCACATTGGTCAAATTGGAGAAGATTGGGAAACAAAAACTTGGCCAGGGGCTATGTGAAAATAAAAGGCGAACTTGTAAGTACTAAATTTTTAAAAAAAATTCATTATTTCTTTTAACTAAAATTTAAAATATTTCCTTACTAAATGTCATTATGTTGTATAATATGGTATCTAGTCGAAGGACTTCGGCGTCATGCACACCGAGGAAAAACTAAAAATGGCCTTGACGTCAAGGTATAATGCCTTGATAGAAATGAAAAAAAGGTAGAGAAGGGCCATCCATTAATGTCAATGTGGAGGTAATTATGGCCCTTCTACATTTTTTAATAGATAATTATAAATGAGTTAAGGTTTTTGGGTCATAAAATATCTGTAAAGGTATGCAAGTAGAAGTGTAGGTAGAGGTTACTGTTGACCAACCAGAGGTTGGTCATGATGTGCCGAATGCTTTTCATGATCGACAATAGGTTAATCCTACCGCACAGGTACCTGTATGAATGAGACCACAATAAAAATATATTTTTTAGTTCATGTATAAAATGAATGAGGTCACTTAACAACGGTTTTCTTTAATTGTGGATGGCATGTATCGACACACTCGACATCTTTCTAGATGACGCATATTGCATTCCGATCATGATAGCTAACCATCATATTCAAGAGGTCAAGAAGAGGATGAGGAAGAACTAGATCCCAACGCTAGAATTGCAAATCTTCTTAAAAAAATCTAGGATGAAAAATTAGTAGTGTAGTAGAGATCATGAGCACCATTGGTACTATGATGAAAATTTGTGTGGAAACTAAAAAATATTCATGAAATATATTTTTTTATTTCATAGACTATGGTTACTTTGGGAAATGCATTTCTGGATCGAAATTTATAGTAATTTGTGAAGCACATTCTAAACCATATATTGTTGATCTCTCTTGACATGGATGATAGATTGTTAATTATTTTTTCCTACTGTGTTTCTATTTATTGTATGGTTTATAGTCAGTTTTATGAAACAACAATAGTTGTTTCAGATCCATATCATTTTCATCACTTCTTGTAGTAGATTGAGCTTAATGAAATGGTGGGTTATCACTCAATTTTATTTCTACTTAGGTACCTTTCATCTCATGCAATCAAGCTCAAACAACTATAATCTATTTGTTACTTGAATGGGTATGCGTGTTGTTATTCTAAGCTACTACCTCAAATGTTTTACTTGCATGCATTAAAACATATTTTAGGTATTTGAGTATGATTGTAAAAGTATTATGGTACAAAGTTGTGTGAGAACTATATAAGGGTGCAAAGTGTGAAGTCAAAAGAACAAGAATGTGCAGTGTCATAGTAGGAAGGTTTAGCAAGACAATACAGTATCTTAAATCTTATGTCACGTACATTCAACACATTCTGCCTTAACGATTTCTGAAATACCATTTATGAAATTCTGAGTTCTTTATTGTTTCAGGCGACCAAGAATTTGCATTGATGAAGATTTAATTAAATAATATTATGGACTATGTATAAAATGATCCAACCGATAGCATGAACTTGAGTACATGTATACCTCTGTAGGAAGTTCATAAAGGCACATAGTGTTATCATTGCAAAACAAAACAGAACGGACTTCGCTTTTTCATCATGCATTCCACACAATGCAAGAACAGTAACTATACATATTTCCTTTTGCCTTTGCAACACCTTGTTGATTGTTTATGCACTGTATTTGTGGAAACTTATTTGCTGTTAAAAATGGTAGGAAGAATCCATACTTGTCCCTTTACAAGTCTTGGTGGCGAGGAGAACAAATTACAAGTCTTCATTGATAAATATGTACCTTTGTTGAAAAATTCCAAGGTATGCAAACCGTTGTTGGAACATTGTAATTTTATTTGAGGTTTTAAATTTTAAATTTATTATTGGTTTGTACTAATAGACATATGGGCATTGTGCTTGGCAGGATTCTTTAGATAAGATTCTATTTGGAGGTCATTTGATCATTGTTGACTCCCACAAAGAATCATGTACATTTATCATCTCTAAACAAATGAAGGAAATAGTGTATCAAACCTTTTTGGTGATAAAAAAATGCAAGTGGATATTTTAGCTCTAATTCAAGTTTGCACTAGATAAGACGGTGTAATGCCTACCTTGATTCACATATCATACCTCCTTTTTCAGGTGATGTTCATAAAGTGATACTTTTGTGGTTACTAGATTATTTTTTTATTTTCCAATTCATATAAGCTAGAAACATGCTTGCAAGTTAGAAAATGACAAATTTGGCATTGGCCATGGTGTATGAGAAGAGATCATGTTGAATATTCATTTAGAGGATTACATGTTCCAACTTCCAATGACTATTAGAAATATACTTTTCTTTTGATTTATGTCTTAAGTAGTTTTCATGCACAATTATAACACCCTACCACCTCTTTACTATTACCATTTGGAGGAGAAGAATGTTGACAATATTGGTTCAAATTTGCATACTTTCTTGACATATGATGACCAGTCCTTGAGGATAAGATTGACTATTAAGGACCCTATTGTTTGAGTTATATAAATATGGAAGAATTAGGAAATGAATAATTGTGTTCAAACGGTGACTAGAACCAAACTTCAAAATGGATCAAGGTAAAAAAAAAATATGCATAGATATGCTTTCCATTGTAGCCAGGCTATCTGCAAACTAGCACCAAAAACACCATGACAACACAAGTGAACACTTGTGCAATATGGGGGTAACACTCACGAAGTTCATGTTGGTTTTGATCTACTTAAAAAACTATTGTTCTTTGATATAAGTACTAGTGTTTTCCATTTTACCTCCAGTAACTGTATGTTTTGTCCTTCAAGGAGGATAAGTTCCTAATAGTCTTTACCTTCACCTAACCCTTCTCTAAAATCATTTGTCTGACTCTTTCTAGTTCTATTTTTAGATAAAGCCTAGAATCCTTGTTAGGGGTCATCCCAAATTCTTGGAAGTTTGCCATTACCAGTTACTTGAAAGAAATAATCGATGATTAGACTTATTCCTTTTATTTTTGCATTCCATGGGATGGAACCCCAAGGGAGGGGAATTTCTAATAAGAGATACTCAAACATATATTCTAATAATTTTAAGGTTCTTCGTTTTATCAATTGCTTTATTAGTTATCCAATCAGGAAAAACTAAAGTTTTGAGCATGCTTGAACCTTATTTGATTGCAAGTGTTTAAATTAAATTAATTGGATACATATATCATAATCCATGCACTTATTTTTTGTTGGTTCATTAGAATATTTTGGCCCATCTCACCAAACATTATGAAAATTCAAATTTGTATTGAAACTTATAAATTGTATTTGGTCTCCAGGAAACTATTTATTTGTCCTCTTTGCTTCCCCCACATGGTTACATCTATTGCTCTATTTTATATAAAGGTTTTACTTCTCAATATCATTTCTGGTCAATCCCTGACAATACAATACATTTATGGGGCAGTGATACAATTAGCTACTTTTTGGTTATGTATTGAATTTTAATATTCTTTCCAAGTGAAGTATGCATTGCCGAAAGTGATAGCCTTGTTAATCTTTCAGAACATCTAGATTTCTCCTTTTCCTAATATTTTCTAGTTGAAAATGACTTGCTTTTTCATGTAAAAAGGAAAAGGAAACAACGCAATTTTCATTGATATATAATCTATAGGAAGGCAATGGGAGGAGAGGGAACTGGTAATCAGGTTCTGAATCCAAAATTTTTGTCAAACGAAAGGAGGACTGGACAATGTATCCCCAAAACTACCCAAATCCCCTCCATGCATATTAGATCGAGTAAGCTCAGGGATAGAATTCAATACATGAAATATCATTCCTTAATAGGGAAGTTCATGGGAATTTTTCCTTCTGAAAAAAGCCCTAGTTTGGTGGATAAACTCCACCTGGAAACCATGAAGCCACTATGATCTTCAACTGGGATCCAAGGGATTTTTCACCATTAGATTTATAATATTGGAAGATAGAAACCAGGTGCTTGATGGAGGCCCCTATTTCTTCTATTCCATGGGTCTGTTCCTTAGGCCATGGAAAAAAAAAATTTACCCTGATAAAGAAGACATGAGGGTCGCTCCTGTCTGGATCCGACTCTATTCTCTCCCAAGTGAGTACTGGGACTAAGAAATTTTGGAATATATTGGGAATAAATTGGGCTCCTTCATTAAGGTATCAGATCAAATAAAGGCTCAAAGATACACAACCTACGAAAGGATATGTGTGCATATGGATCTATCAAAGGAATTACCAAAGGCCATCAAATTGTCATGGGAAGATGAATATTGGGTCCAAACCCTAGACTATGAAAAAATTATGTTTATATGTCGTCGATGCCATGAGTATGGTCATATGTTCAGAGAATGCGCCATGAACTCTCCTAAACCCCAACCTAGGAGAGATGAGGAAAACGTGGATCGTGGATTCACTAAGGTTCCAATGCGCAAAAGAGGTGGTAGAAAACATGAAAATATGGAAGCTCTGAAAAATATCTCAGTATTCAATCAATTTGATTCCCTAGTTGACCAGCCTGAGGATGTCACAAAAATGTCCCCTAGTGAGTACCAGTATGAACAAAACCAAAAGGATGAGGAGGAGGGGAGCGAAGTGGAAACAAACAAGAAGGAGGAGGAGGAGGGAACAAACCCAAATCAAGTTCTGGAAACAGAGGAAGAAGAAAAATATATGGATATCGGAGACTTAGATCTAGATGGCATAGAAAAGGCCTGTGAAGACGTTGAAAAAGGTTACGTTTCCTAGGAGCAAGTCATCCTGCTGAAAGAATCAATCATCAAAGCAAGGGAAACTAACCATCTGGGAATAAGTCATAGTTCCCAAAAGGATTACAAACGGAAGCATGATGAGATAGCCAGGAAGCCCGTCAGTAAATATAACAGGAAACACATAACGGCAGCAGGACTGAAATTGGTTGAATCAGGTCACTACCCTACCATTAGGGATTCTTTAGGTATATAAATACCCTTGTTCTATTCTCCAATGAATATTGTAACCTGGAACATAAGAGTTCTTAACAGTCCTCAAAAAATTAATATTTTGAGGAAACCCAGCAATAGTTTTTCTTCAAGAAACCAAATGCTTGGAGGACTAGCTCCATGTAGTAGAGAAGAATGCATGGAAAGGGAGTGAAGGGATGGGTATTGACTCAAGAGGAAAGGCGGGAGGACTTGTCATCCTATGGGATCCCAAGAAATCTATCTCTCTGGCTTCAACGGAAACCTTTGTTCCATCTCTGCAGAATTTGGAGTGATCGGTTTTCCTGTCAATGGGATCTTAAAAAATGTCTATGGCCCTCATATTCCTTGGGAAAAAATGACTTTCATTGAGTCCATTAAGAACATCCACAAATGGATGGAGGGGAGACACTGGATCTTGGGGAGATATTTCAACCTCATCACCTCCCTAGTGGAAAAGAAAGGAGGCAGACGGAGACTGGAGGAAGAATCTGTGTTTTTCATAGATAGCATTGAGGATCTTGAGCTAGTGGATGTTGTTCCTGGTTAGGGCCTTTTTACATGGAATATCAAATGAGGGGATGACTGCCATATTGCCTCTCGCCTTGACAAATTCCTTGTCTCTGATTCGGTTATGGATCTAGGGAGAGACATATCAACCTCGGTACTACTCTCTGCTGGGTCAGACCATTGGCCTGTGGAACTTTGGTGGAGTGGGTTGAGCTCTCAGTTCAAAAAACCATTTCGTTTTGAACAATTTTTGTTAGGTCACACAAATTTCAAAGAAAAAGTTGTCCAATGGTGCTCTGAATTAAGTTACAGAGAAGGTCAAAGCATGTACAAGTTTCAACAAAAGATCAAGGATTTAAAGGTCAAGATCAAGAAGTAGAATAAAGAGGAATTTAGAGATATCCTCTCAGACAAAAAATCCCTGGAATTGAGGTTGGAAGATATATAGGTCTGGGGCATGAATGATGGATATTCAAAAGAATCACTGGAGGATGAATCTAGCACATCCAACAAGTTACAAGAGAGGGAGCGATAGGAAGAAATTCTTTGGCGTTAGAAAGCCAGACTCAACTAGCTAAAAGACGGGGAGAGAAACACCAAATTCTTCCACCAGTCAGTCATCCAAAACCGCTTGCAGAAAAAAATTCTCATGATCAATAATTCTAATGGGGACAGATTGGAAACAAGGGAGGAAATTGAGGAGGAATTAGGACATCATGTGTGATCCCGTCATGGATAGAAGCAGAGACATTGAACAAATAACCCAACATATTCCTGCTCTAGTTTCTCAGGATCAAAACGACCTATTAATGAAGTCGGTGACCCTTCAAGAAGTCGAAGAAGTGGTGGATCAGATGGCCGAAGGGAAATCCCCATGACCATACGGATTCATAGTCAACTTCTTTCACCATTTTTGGGACCTCATTAAGCATGAAGTCTGGAGTATCGTGGAATATTCGAGACACACTAAGAGAATCCTCCTGGCATTCAATGCAACCTTTATTACGCTCCTTCCAAAGAGTGAGGGGGAGGACTCTCTTGGTAAATTTAGACCCATTTCCCTTTGTAGTTTCATCTAAAAATTGTAACCAAGGTTATTGCTAATCACCTCAAACCCATTCTCCTGACTCTGATTTCTCCTAAGCAGTCTGGGTTCATAGAAGGTCGCCAGATAATGGATGGCATTATCCTTATTCACGAAGTTCTCCACTCTCTCAAAATTGAGAAGATACCTGGGATGATGTTGAAACTTGACATTGCTAAATCCTATGACAAGCTTAACTGGCATCCGAGCAATGTTAAGAGGATTTGGCTGTGGTGAAGGATGAATCATGACTATGAGTCTTATCTCAACAACATTCTTCTCCATTCTTATTAATGGGGCTACATCAAGTCTCATTAATCCATCCAGGGGCATTAGACAAGGGGACCCCTTATCCCCATTTCTGTTTATAATTATGGCAGAAGGGCTGGGAAGGACCATCAAGGCTATGTAAGAAAATCAAGAGATGAAAGGGCTTCTCATTCACCCTAGGGAGGATCCGCAAACCCACAAACAATTTGTAGATGACACAATGTTGATGGGACACCCTTCGATTCAAGAGGCTCAAAATATCAAATGGTGTTTGGTTAAATTTGGCAAAGCCTCGGGCTTAGAGGTCAGTGACTGAAAATCCCAGGTATTTTTCTTTAACACCCCAAGGGTTACCAAGCGAAACATTTTCCGAATTCTTGGATTAGAAGAGAGCTCTCTTCCATCCAAATACCTCGGGGCCCCATTAGCAGACTCAATTATTCGAAAGGTTTCACGGTTTGAACTGTTGGACAAAATGAGGAAGAGATTATCCAATAGGACACTCCGTCCCCTCAATTTTTCCAGCAGAATCATCCTGGTCAAATTCGTGTTGCAAGCTATGTTGGTCTATCTATTTTCTGCTCTAGTCGCCCCGAAAGCTATTTTGAAAGAGATCAATAACATCCAATGTAAATTCCTATGGAATGGAACTAGTGAACAACGAAAATGGGCCCTGGTGAATTGGGACACCATATGCTCTCCGAAGAGCCATGGCATCTTTAATCATCGCGACCCAGAAAAGGTTAATTATGTAAGCGGGGAAAATATTTGGTGGAGATGGGATACTGACAACCAAGAGCCATGGGCCAAATTATGGCATATGAAATACACGACTTGCTAGGAAAATGGTAATCTTATCCTTTTCTCTGAAGAGAAGCCAGGTTCCCACATTTGGAAAACTGCTACCCAAGGGAGAGGCCTAGTTTAGGAAAACAGATTTTGGGAAGTTCAAAATGGTTAGTGTGCCTTAGTCTGGGAGGATTCATGGAAACAAATGCCACCTCTATATCATAGTTTGGAAACACCTCTCCTCATACTAGAATGCATCAATCAAGGAAAGATAAGGGCGAATGACTTATGGTAGAACTCGAATATTCAGTCATATTACATAGTTTGGGCCCCTAGGGCCTAGTGGGAACAAAAGGGGTCAGGGGAGGAAGTTGACATGACAGAAGAATCCCTAAATAACAGAAAAAATAGGTACCATTTAGGGGATGACATACCTCGTTGGGGTTTCAAACCAAAGGGTTCATTCACCATAAAAGAAGCATACAATATATGGATGGGATACAATAATCAACATCCAGAGAAAAAATGGAAGAACTTGTGGGATGCCAAACTGTGGCCCAAAATATCTACCTTTACATGGCTACTGATTAGAAGATGAATCCTAACTGGAGACAATCGCAAGAAAAGAGGAATGCAAGGTCCTTACCGATGCTGCATGTGCACCAAAGATGAAGAAACATTGAACCACCTCATGGACTCTTGTCCTTTTGCTGCAAATCGTGGTGTCGCAGCTTTCAGGAGATCTGATAGACTTAGAGAACACCCAAACCATACCCTTACCTCCTGGTCGAACGACCCCTTCTAGAACCCCATTGCCAATCGTCTCTGGAAAAAATTTCCAAGCTTTCTGGTTTGGGAGATACGGTGTGAATGAAATTCCAAAACATTCTAAGGAAATACTAGAACTGAAGACATGGTTTGGAACACTATAAGGAAGATGATAGAAAGTGTTAGAATGAAAACATGGGAAAGCTCATATTGGGAGGAAAATGTGTCTGAATCCATCATCCTAATGGCATGGGGTATACTGGTTCATTGCAGTGTTTTGGTTGTCCCTCGAGGGCTTTGACGGAAAATGCTAGCCCGGATTTCTAGTCTCCTCCTCCTGTCGGCTTCTTCAAACTCAATTTCGATGGGGCCTCTAAGGGGAATCCTGGGCCAGTAGGCTTCGGTAGTATAGTAAGAAACCACAAAGGGGAATTACAAAGGTTCAGAAATGGCTTCATAGGTACCAAAACCAACAATGCAGTGAAAATCGAAGGACTAATACATGGCATATAGATGGCCATCCACCACAGTTGGACCCCCCTCGTCATAGAAAGGGAATCACAGTTTGTCTTAAACATGACAACAAGGATCCACAATAGGACATCCAACACCAAAGTGGCATATTCTTAGAGATTAGAAATCCAGTTGGAGAGGTTGGAAGAGATAATGCGTCCTACGCTGGCGGTGTCGTTTAACCATGTCAAACGGAATTGCAATAAGCTGAATGACATGCTAGCTAACATTGGGACTAATACCCGTCGATCCATTAATTCAAGTGTGTGGGAAGCATTAGGTGACGAGACAACCCAAGATAGATGTATTGCGATCATGACCTTTGACACATCATGAAATTATGAAGACACAAGGACAGTAAGTGAGCCCTCCTCTAGCCATGTAAAGCTTTGGAAAGCAATCCACACGGATGGGGTATTTTGAAGGATGGTAGAGAAGCCTCTGCCATTAAATCTGGCCTAACCAAAGTCTTGACGAAGCGGTAGTATGCAGGCGAAGTTATGATTCACGAGGGTGGTGGATCCGCTCCCCAACTTGGGGTATATCTTGATAGGACCACCAAGCCCGAGCAGAGCTTAATGTCTTGTACCCAAAAAATCATGGCCCGAAATGGAAATTTCCTATATATTAGATGGAAAGGTGACGACAGTTGTCATGGAAACAAGGTTTTATCTTGCATGCACTTTGTGTTTGTCATTCTGCTAACTAGCAGAGGGTGGGAGATATGGATAGCTAACGAGCGGGGGAGGGTGAGAGCATGATGAAACGGAAAAAAATGAGGCAGAATGTGAAGGAAAAAACCACAGGGGAAGGTTGAAAGGTCACTCGGGCGTAGAAGAAATCAATGTGGGGGGCACACATCTTTGAGCTGGGATTATCGTCGGTCATCTAGAAGGAAATGGAGGATGTGGAACAGAGGTTGTGGCGGGAGATGGATAAGGACACCCTTCAAGAGGAATGCTGGAAAATGGAGGATTGGGTCATGGACCCTGGAAACAATGCTATACGTTTGAGTCTCTAAGAGTGGACTGTGGCGCTTTTCTAGGTAATGAATAAATTGATGGGGCATGTGATGTGAGGAGCGAATAGAGAAGAAAGAAGGCAATGAAACCCCTGCTCACTTGTGAAAATTTCATCATGCCGATACAAGGGAGTTGCACCTGAAAATCAATGCCATCATGAACACTCTGGGTATTCGCCTCCCAAATATTCCTTTGTCTTTTGCTGGCACTTCTCTAGTTGGTTTTGCCACTTCCCTCGGGGGACAACAAGGTTGTTTTCTGGACTTCCCGTATATTCTGCTATGAAGGTTAATGGATCTGGGGTCTGTATTATTGAGGTCGCCTGTGGGTCTAAGGTCTATTTTTTTTTTTTTTTGTCAGTCGCATTAGCTCTTGGAGGCACCGAGTAGATATTGTATTGTTAACTTCTTTCATTTTAGCTATTTTTGTTATCAAGGCATGTATTGACAGTAAGTCTAAAATCATTGTAAGGGACCTAAATTTTTGTAATCGTGGGTTGGTACTCTGAGATGGGGATTTTTCTTATGTATCACATTATTTGAGGCCAAATAGATAAAGAGTGCATTCAACCAACTAGGCATTGGCCATTTTTGTTCAGATGTAACCTTTATTCCTTCTATATAATACAAAAATCTCCTTACTTACAAAAAAATATCATAACATAAAATATATTAAATAACAAAACAATACAATATATATAAAATATAACATAAAATAAATAATATAAAATATACAAACTAACAAACACTACCTAATGATGTTTTAGGTTCACGTTGGATTTTTATGTGGTAAGGGGGATGGCGATTCTGGGAATCGCGCTGCCCCCCAAGTGGTGTTGCACCACCACTTGGGGGGCGGCGCTATTGAGAGAATCGCCCTCCCCATTCCTTCCCCCATTACCAAAAAAACCCCAACGTTTATGTGGTATTATATTTTTTTTTTGGTTTTTTTATTATTATTATATATATATATTTTAATGTTTTGTTTTTTAATTGTTGTTATATATATATATATATATTTTAATGTTTTGTTATTTTTTATTTGTTTTTTTTGTATTTTAGTTTTATTATTATTTTTTTTATTGTTTTGTTGTTTTACTTTTTATTATTTGTTTTTCCAAATATTTTGTTATAGTATTAAAGTATAATGTAATTTTTTAAAAAAATTTTAGAATAATTTTTTTTTATTTTTTATTTTTTTAGAATTATTTAATTTTTCAATATTTTTTTAATTATTTTTTTTTATTTAATTGTTTTAGGTGTTTTATGTTTTTTGGTTGTGTTTTTTGTTATTTAATTGTTTTTAATGTGTTTTATTTCTTTTTTGTATATTTGCATTCTTGTATTTTAATTTTAGGAGTTTTGATTGAATGATGTCGGTTGCTAGGGTCACAGTTTGGAACAAGATGTAATTTTAACCCCCTTCCCCAAAAAGGTGATTTTGGGAGCACCACTTTTTGTTTGAGGAGTTGATTTAAGGTTTTGATTGCAATCGCATAGGTCGGGGTTTCAAAAAAGTTGTTATTTTATCTTTGAAACAAAGGGTGCTACTAGTAGCACCACTTTTCAAATCGAGGGTTGTTTTTGTTGTTTTTAACACAAAAATATGAGTCGGGGTTTCAAACAATTTGTAATTTTAGCTTTGAAAAAAGGGTGCTACTGGTAGCACCACTTTTCAAATCAAGTGTTGTTTTTGTTGTTTTTAACACAAAAATATGATTTTTATGGCTAGAGTTCTTGTTTTGAGTATAAAGTTCTCGTCAAGTTGTATAACCTGTTTAAAACCATGTTCGACTAAAACAAGGTATTTCCATACATGTTGAACACCTTAAGAAACCACTCACACAAGCAAATCATAGATCAACACACCAATGCTTACGTGTTTAAAACAACCGGAGAGGGAAGGAGTCCATGGCCTCATCCAAATAGCTACTTGAGGCAATATATTAATGTAAAAGGAAAAAAAATTATGTATGAGTTTCTCATAATCAATCATCGAACAAATGACCCTTCGTGCTCTTTAAATAAAGATCATGGACCAATCGGGTGTTAATCCATAGATCAATAGTTGTTAAGATCGACGTGAAAATGAACAATCAAATCACTTTATCTCTAGGTTATATTGTGGCTATTTAATTATATAAGTACAAATGAATACTAAATAAACACATTTTAACTAAACGCATATTAGACCAAGTTGTTCGTAACTAACTCTTAAGTGTCTAAATATCCTAACAACATGTTTGCACAAATTTCCCCTCTTCACATATGGGCAGTCGCAAACTGCCATCTCCGATCTAGGATTGCGTACAATGGAACACATATATGGTTGTCTAGATTATTGCTTGATGTTCATAATGTCAAGGTTGGTAAGGTCATAAAGGAAGTCTATGTCCAGGATGTTAAGTGCACTCTACCATGATGTCTTGTAAATGTGTTTTTCTACAAATTTATGAGCAAATAAGTTTTCTTTCACGAACACATCAAACCAATAGTAGGATTGTACTTGCACTCTAAGTTTCCTAGTAAGCCAATCCATTCTAGAGGAAGATGCATTAAGGAGCCAACATAACATTGGCATCAAATAATTAATGCTTTCTTACATGTGTATTTTGTTGAAATTAAAATAGAATTGGTTTTATTTGTTTATACATAAATTGTCAACACATAAAAACATGGAATTGGCATTGAACACTCAACTCTCTAATGAATTGTTTTTTAATGTGATTATGGTATTTGAATGGAAGAATTGATTTCCTTGTTTGAATGTCAAAAGTCCCCACACGCTTTGACCCACGTAGTTGCAATGTTTTGCACCAGCATAGATCCATCTTAACTCTGGCTCTATCAAGTGCCGAGGAGGATCAAATCACTTAAGGTGCAAACCCATTTTAGAGTCCTAAACTTGAGGATTGTATCCCTCTCGCCACTTGATAGAGCCAAAGTCAAGAAATTACCACATTGAAATCATCTCATAGATCTAAACAATTTAAAAAATTATTTACACCATTTTAACTTAATTAGAGATATTGTTGTGAATGTGAGACATAAAACCTATAAATAGGTAAAAGTTGTATTAATTAATTAATTATGAAGTAAAATACTTGCAATTTACTCAATTATTATTAATTTGCAATAATCACAAAATTAATATCTAACTTATTGTTCTATTATTAACTTACTAATACATAATCCAATATGTTTTTCATCACAATCATCCACGTTACAACTATTCCAATTTCCAATTTGGAATTGTAAACAATAACACATAAATCCTACAAATAGGCAAAAATCGAATTCATTCATTGATTATGAAGTAAAATATTTATTTACCTAAATTTAATAGTAAAAGTGTGTTTCATATTGTAAAATATAAGTAAATCCTACAATAGGCAAAAATTGCATTAATTAATTAATAATGAAGTAAAATACTTGTAGTTTACCTCATTAATTTGCAATTATCATGGAACTAATATATAATTTATTGTTATATTTTAACTTAACAATGCAAATCCAATATATTTTCCATCACAATCATCTACATGCCAACTATTCCAAATTAGAATCATAAACAGTCACATAAATCCTACAAATAAGCAAAATTGCATTCATTCATTCATTACGAAGTAAAATAGTTATTCTTATTCAATGAATAACTAAATATATATAAATTAAAATTGAAATTCGATGTATATTTATATAAATGTATTTTGCAATCTACCCAATTTAAATTTGAAGCCGACATTTGTTTGGTTTTATAATATTTTTATATATTTAGTATTTTGAACCGATATGGTGTGACAGACGTGACATATCTCATCCACTTTGCGCTGTAGAAAGCACCTCTCGGTGCAATGGCATATAAACATAAGAAATAACCCTATTGGTGTCCATTTTGTCACTATTTTTTATCATCAAATCTACTCTGAATGGCGTTAATTTCACTATTTTTGATATAATTAATTTCACTATTTTTGATATAATAAGTTATTCTTTTAGCCATTCATCCCATCAAATAGACCAGGTATGCATGTATTCATTATCATATGAATTTTGGTCAAATCTCGTTATATTATGATTTATCAATGATTAAAGTGACATTTCCAGTTATGCATGGCATCTAGTTTTGATTTACAGGATGCGGTTTCTCAAACGACCCTTCATTCAGACTGTGTGTTTATATTTCCAATGTTCAGCCGTGTCCAACTCGTCATTCAGCCTTGCATTCAGCTCGCGAAATCCACAGTTGGCATGCTTCGGGCTATTAAAGTAAAAAACGGGTACGCGGGTTCTGTTAGCCATGTGATGGCCATGGTTAATGAGCTCTCGTTCTAGAAGATTCGTCCCCAGGCCTGCTAAACTTGACAACACATCCTACCTCCACGTCAACACTCTAGACACCAGTTCTCTCGTCTGTTCAGCCTGGAATCACGCACGTTCATTCACTCAAGTGTTCTGGAAGAGTTCGTTCGCCCACGCTCTACTGCCAACACAATGCTTCACCCACGTCAATGCTCCAGCAGCCCTCTCCTCTGTTCGTTCAGTTCGTCAGCGCACTACCTCTCTTCCCACATCAAAGGAAGATCGACGCTGCAGCTGACTCGTGAAGGAATCGGCCCCGTGAAGCCTGGTGTATGCTCCCTGCGCTATCACGCATCACTTAAAGCAGCCAGTTACAGCCATAAACGCCTCTGTTATTAGAGAGGTCGACTCGGTTGACCTTCTCATCCATTGTAAATGTATAAATAGATGCTTTTTAGTCAAGTCAAAGTTAGTAAGTTAGTCTGTAGATAGAGACAGAGTTAGAGTTAGAGATTATCAAGAGCCGATAGCAGATGTTTTGTAATTTTCTCAAGTTAATGGAAGTTCCAGTTTGTTGTTGTTCTGAGTAACTAAACCGATTTAGTTTTCCATCTCTGATTGCTGGGAAGGGCCCCTCATCAACCGGAGGTTTCATTCTTGTTTTCTGCATTTTCTTTCCTGCAAATAGTTAGTTATTTTCCTATACATGTAATTAATTTCGTTTTTTCTGTACATGATATTTCTTTCTTCTCTATAATTTATATTGTGCTACTAACATAGTTTGTGTTCACAGAGTTGGTAAATGGTCGACCAAAAGTATAGCTTTGATAGTTTAATTTCAATCTTTTGTAATTAGATAGTTATCTTTAGCCTTCTGCAAATTAGATAGAGTTAGTTAGTTGTTGTTCCTAGCTTAGTTCTGATTAAAATTAGTTTGATTAGCTTCTTCTCTGTAGCTGTAGGTTAATTCTCTTCTCTCATCTCAATCTTGCTTTAGTATAGAATAGGAATAGTTTATCTCTCCAACAATGATTAGAATAAGTTGCTCTCTATTATTGTAGCTTCTCAACAAGTCTTCTCACTGATTTCTTTGCATTGTAGGTTCATCTACATTCGCCAGTTGATGTTAATATCATCAAAAATACCTTTTTCCTTAGTTTAATTCGTTTTTCCTCCATTCAGACTGTCATTTGGACTGTCATTCGGACTGGCATTCGGATCATTGTTCGGACTTTTAATCTTTCTGCACTATTTTTATGCTCATTTGAATTCAGTTTCTTAGTTTTCTTAACTGCAATCTTTCCTGCTCTTAATTAGTATTCTTAACCATAATTAGGCCCTTGTTTTATATTCCATAAAGTCTTAATTAAAGTCTTGTTATCATTCTTAGTTTGCTTTAACTGTCTTTTAAATTATGTTTTTCATATTTAATTTGCTAATATGTTGCTGTTTCATAACTTATCATTTTTATTCCTAGTTTAGTTTATTACATGCTCTTAAGATTTAGTTAGACTAGAGTTAATAATTTCATTCTTCAAATATTCTAGTTTTGATAATTTCCTTCATTAAGATTAGGATCAGTTTCTTAGTTAGACAGATAATGAAGATGTTTATAGAATAGAATTTAGATTCAGAAATTAATATCTTTATCAAGTTTTCTATTTGCTTCTATATAAATATCTTTATTAAGTTTTCTACTTGCTTCTAGTTTTCATTAGTTTCATATTATTCTGCTCATGTATAGTAGATAGATCAGAATGTTTAAAGTTAACTACAATTGGTCTCTTTTTAGTTTACATCTCTTTGTTGAAATTAGATTAGATTTACTTCCATTTTGTTTTGCTATTGCATTTGAAAGCCATTATGATACATTCACTCCAGTTCCTGCTACATGAGAATATAGATTAGTTGTTGAAATTATTTAATAGTTTGTAATTTGCTTTGATTAGCATAGCTTTCTGCTTATATAATTTATCATTAAATTAATCCATTTCATAGGTAGGTCTTTAATTTATTTATAGTTGTCTTTCTAATTCTTAGATTAGAATATGAAATTAGGTAGTTTCCATTTTTAATAATTAGTAGTTTTTCTTTTTAATCAATTTCCCTTATTAAATTATAAAGTAGAGTAGTATGATTTGATACTATTCGAGTCTGTTTGTTTAACTAAGTTTGATTTAGTTCTTTTTATTGTTTTTTCTGAAGTTTGATTCGGTTTTTAATTTGGAAAGATCTTTCAATCTTTTCTTTATTAAATATTTTTAAGGTCTAACAAGCCGAAAATATTAGGTACCATTATACCTCAGCATATACTTTGCCTCAACTCTAAGATTACCAACCCCGGTCGATAACTAAATATTATGTGTTTTCTTTGAGATAGCTCACACACCCAACATTTTGGCACCATTGCCAGGGAGTTGTAGAAGATAGGTAGAATTCAGTCATAGATAAGTTGAACTCTCTTTTGAAATTTAGTTATATTCTTTCCTTTGAAAATAGGCTGGTGGCGGGTGAGCGGTAAGACGAGAGGTAAGAACCTGTGCATCTATTATAACATGCATCCCAAAAACCTAGCAATAGTAGTTATGCAGTTAGAACTTATTTCAGTTATAATTTGTTTTCATGAATAGGTCTAGAGATTCACAAGGTAGATTTATTAAAACTAGTTCCCTTACTAAAATTCCTACTAACCTATATGGGGGGGGGCATGCCACCCCAACTACTAACTCAGCAGAAAGGTATCCGAATACACCTAAAGGGGATAGTCCTACTTGGAAAGCAAAGGAAATCCTTTTTGGAAATCAATTAGGGGAAAACATAGGGACATCAGAACAGTCTGTTCATAAAGAGATTCCAGTAGAAGAACCTCAAGCTCATATTGAGACTGAATGTAGACAAGAGGAGACTCAAAAAGATAAAACTTCAGGACCTCTCAACTCTACATTAATCCAAAAACCCAAAGACACTACTTTTTCAATAGTAGGTGGTCCAAACTTGGTAGATTTTGTCGATCATGCACAAGTAGACGCTCTTTTTGAGAGCTTTGTGAACATAGTTATTTCACAGATTGATACAACAACAGTAGGACCTCCAGAACTGGATTCCCACGTAGCTAGTAATTATCCTCCTAAAAAGAAGAATACTCTTCCTGAAACAGAACGTTGAGACATCCCATATTCACCAAGAAAGGAGCCACCTAGATTTTCTCTCTTTGGAAACAGAATCTTCATGGGGGATGAAAATGAAGATCGTGTCCGACAAGATGAAGAAGATGGAGAAGTTAGAACTGAAGGTACCTTCGGGTTTCCTATCTTAGACACTGCACAAAATGTTACTATGAAAAACATCCCTCCCTCCTCGCTACCAACCTTCTATGGGAAGAGTAGTGAGGATCTAGACACATTTTTATTCGAGTTTGACATTTTGTGTAGGAGTTATAATTACCTACAAGATGGCCAAAAACTAAAACTCTTTCTTGCCACATTAAAAGATTCTTCTATTCGATGGTTCATGGGATTAAGAGAATCTAGTATTAGAACTTGGGAAGACATGAAGAATGCATTTCTTTGAAAATATCAGGATTACTGTAGACCTAAGGACTCTCGCAATGATATTTTTAAAATTCAACAACTTGAAGATGAGAGCTTAGAATACTATCTCGAGAGATTTAACTATGTGTTACACAAATCCAAGTATAGTGATATTTGAGAAGATGCAATAAGAACACTCTTCCTCAAAGGAATCTCAGAAGAATTCTTAGATAACCTTAATCTTATGGAAGCAAGAGACATTTCTCATAAATCTTTTGCAGAGATTTGTGAACTATGTAGGAATTACTCTAGGAGCAGAGGGAAAGGTGGAAGACACTTTCGAGAATCTTATGCTAGGAATCCTAAAGGAAACACATCCGGTCTTGGTGGAGTTACAAGGGTAGAGTTGGGAAACCTATTGCAAAATTTCAAAACAGATATTTTAGGAGCCATGGGTTCTCAATTAGATGCACTACAAGCTAAAAGCAGACAAGATGAAGAGCGTGCAACAATGAGTGTTTTATGTCCTAGGTGTAGAACTAAACATCCTCAATGTGAATGTCCATTAAATAATGTTTCAGTCTGTCACATATGTATAGAAGAACATCCAATCAATGATTGTCCATTGTTTCCTGGATTGCAAGCTGTATACAAGAGTGGAAATTTTAGTGAAATACCTAGGAGGCCTTGGAAACCTAGAGATCAGCCATCGTATCAAGATTCATCACAAATTCCACCTTATTACTATCCTTATCAAACTCCTCAACAATGGAATACTTTAGGTTGGCAGCATTGGCCACCGCAGTACCCTCCTCAGAATGCTCAACAGCAGCAATAGCCACATGGATGGAGAGGGAAAGCTTATGCTCAAACACCTCCTCCTATGCCTACCTATCCTTACCCACCTAATATTCATCAACTTCTACCTGGATTTGTATCTCCTTCACTACCCCCTATCCCGAATCAACCTCACCATTTCCAGAATATGAATCCTCCACGACCCACAATATTACTTGCACAACCGATACTGAATCCTAACAACAATCCAACCCAAGCTCTTAATAACATTGGGTTGTTACCTCTTCCATAATATGCCATTTCAACCGCACCAATACATGAGATACAACTGCGGTCTGGAAGAGTTTTACAAGATAGGCCCAAGTCGTCAGTTGTTATCCAAGAAGAAAATGAAGAAGAAAACATACCTACCGAAGTTTTGAATGATGCCATTCTTGAAGATGTGGTTATTTATAAACCTTCAACACACAACCATCCACGCAAAGAAGTAATTCCAGGGGAAAAATCACCTCCATATCCGGAGCGTCTAGTACTAGAAAAACCCGTAACTTATCCAGAGTATGATATCATTAACGAATTGAAAAATATTTGCATTAAGATCCCTTTGTTACAAGCCATTAAGGATATACCAATATATAGGAAGGTAATAAAGGAACTCTATATTAAGAGACCAGGGAGAAAACAAAAAGACCCTCCAACGATTCATGTAATAGGAGAAATTTCAGATTGCATAGCAAACCAACCTAGAATCCCAAAGTATTCAAACCCAAGAAATCCTGTGGTGACTGTTATCATTAATAACACCGCCATATGAAACACACTTATTGATCTAGGAGCTGCTATCAATTTGATGACTACCACAGTTTTAGAAACTCTCAATTTAGGACCATTCCTCCGCCCTACCCCAACAATGCTAGAATTAGCAGATCGAACTATGGTGCAACCTGCTGGGATCTTAGATGACATCACTGTATCAGTAGCCTCATGGGAATATCCCATAGACTTCATAGTCATTGAATCAAAAGACCCTTCCAAAGGTCACTCCATTATTTTGGGAAGACCTTGGTTGGCTACTTCAATGCATTTATAGGATGTAGGGATGGAGAGATGATTATCTCTTATGGATTATCTACAAGAAAATTAGCTTTATACCCACCAGCTCAGCCAAAAGTTGAAAACCTATTTTGGTTAGATTGTCCTTTCGGGGATGAGAAATTGGAAGAAATTTCCCTTGTCAGTGATTTCTCCTGGGCACTTCAAGAACATAATACCAAGAATGTGTTGAACCAATTTATCTCTTCCACAACATGTATATATTTTCCTCAATCTTTTTCCCAATTTGATCATATCTTTGGAGATGAATTCCAAGAAAATACGAGCCTCTCAACATTCACGAGTACACCCTGTGTCTTCACAATCAAAGAACATCTAGGATCCTATACCATACCATGTGAGGTTAGTACAGACAAATTTCTACATATAAATGCAGGTTTAGATGAGAGTCAGCAAAAGCAATTACTAAAAGTTCTCAAGAGTCAAACTGGAGCATTTGCATGGGAGTATACCAATATGAAAGGTATACATCCAGATACCTGTATCCATCACATTTACACAGACTGAAACATACCTCCTGTTAGGAAACCCCAGAGAAGAATGAACCCAACACTAAAAGACATAGTAAAAGAGGAACTACAAAAACTCCTTAATGCTGGATTCATTTACCCAATTTCTAACAGTAAATGGGTTTCTCCTCTGGTGGTAGTTCCAAAGAAAGTCACAGGAAAATGGCATATCTGTGTTGACTTTCGATAAATGAACAAGGCCACTATTAAGGACTACTTTCCCTTGCCTTTCATCGATCAGGTGTTAGACACCTTATCAGGGAAACAATATTTTTCATTTCTTGATGGGTATAGTGGTTACAATCAAATATTGATAGCAACTGAGGATCAGGATAAGACAACCTTCACTTGTTCTTGGGGCACTTATGCCTATCGAGTGTTACCTTTTGGCCTTTGCAATGCACCTGCTACTTTCCAGCGTGCAGCATTAGGAATCTTTGCTGATCTCATAAATGATTGCGTAGAAGTTGATATGGATGATTTTACAGTTTATGGTAATACATTCCAGGAAGCCCTTGATAACCTCGAAACAATTCTTATTCAGTGCCAGGAAACGAACTTAGCTCTTAGTCATGAAAAATGTAAGATGTTATTGACCGAGGGCATAGTTTTGGGACATCATGTCTCTCTTCAAGGTATTAAGGTGGATCCCGCCAAGATCGAAATAATTGTTAATCTTCCTCCTCCAAAAACTCCGAAGGAAGCAAGAAGTTTTCTTAGCCATGCCGGCTATTATAGACGTTTCATTGAAAATTTCACTAAGATAGCCACACCTATGTTCAAACTACTCATGAAAGACATAGAATTTCAATGGATTGAACCGTGTCAACAAGCCTTCGAAACTCTGAAGGCCAAGATATCAGTGGCACCAATACTTAGGGGCCCCAATTGGTCCCTTCCTTTCCATATATCCACTGATGCTTCCGACATAGCCATAGGGGCAATTTTAGGTCAAAAAGAGGGACAAACATCACATGCCATATACTTTGCTAGTAAAAATTTGACTCCTGCAAAATCGAAATACACCATTACTGAAAAAGAGTTTCTAGCAGTAGTCTATGCCATCAACAAGTTTCTTCATTATATCACAGGATATGAAATTTTTATACACACTGACCACTCCGCCATTAGGTTTTTGATGAATAAATCTATCACCAATGGCAGAGTGACTCAGTGGCTTCTTTTGTTATAAGAATTCAATATCACCATTGTTGATCGTCCCGGTAGAGAGAATGTAGTAGCTTATTTTATCTCTCGAATTCAAATTGACGATGATGCCATCCCTGTCGATGATAGTTTCCCAGATGAACATTTGTTCGCTATATCTGTTCGAACCCCATGGTTTGCAGATATAGCCAATTATTTAGCAACTAGAAAGCTACCTAACCATCTCTTCCCACTTGAGAAACATAGGATCATAGTTCAAAGTTCCAATTATTCTTGGGTAGATAATGATCTCTTTCGTACTGGTCCTGATCTTATTATTAGACGATGTGTACGAGAGGATGAGATGGCAGAGATCCTTCATGCATGTCATGGTGAAACCTGCGGTGGGCATTTTTCTGATGAGAGAACAACATACAAAGTATTGCACTTTGGGTATTATTGGCCAAGCATCTTCAAAGATGCTACCAAATATGTCAAGGGATGTGACAGCTGCCAAAGAATGGGTAGACCTACCCCATTCGATGAGATGCCTTTGTAACCCCAAGTTATGTTTGAGCCATTTGAAAAATGGGCTCTAGATTTCGTTGGACCAATTTACCCCATGTCTTGCAAGAAGAAGTACATACTAGTTTGTACAGATTATGTCACCAAATGGGTAGAAGCTAAAGCTTTATTCCGAGCCACAGAGAAATTTGTGGTGTAATTCATTTATGAAGAAATATTTACTCGATTCGGTGTACCTAGGGACATTGTAACCGATCAAGGATCTCAGTTTACCTCCAAATTAATGAAAGAGCTTACTGACAAATATGGTATTAGACATTGTAAATATTCACCATATCACCTACAAGCCAACGGTCCGGTAGAATCCACCAACAAAGTATTAGAAGCCATCCTGACTAAGACTATCCAGTTACACCACAAAGACTGGGCAGATAGGCTTCCTGAAGCTCTGTGGGATTATAGAATAACATGGAGGAACACCACTGGCCACACACCTTATGAACTCGTTTATGGTAAACAAGTTCTTCTACCTATTGAATTTCAAGTCAAAACCTTTCGTATGGCTGCGCAATTAGGGATGAATCTAGAAGAAGCACAAAGACAATGAATCCTGCAAATAAATGAATTAGATGAAATTAGGAAAGATGTTATTCAACGCACAATCTTAATACAAAACCAACGCAAAAAATGGCATGATAGATACATTAAACAAAAACAATTGAAAACTTGAGACTGGGCACTACGTGTTTATTCAAGATACAAAATTTTTAAAGGTAAGTTAACTACTCGTTGGATGGGTCCATATGAAATTGTCACAGCATTTGATAATGGATCTGTTAAAATTAAGACAATTGATGATTCACAAGTTTCTTTTGTTGTAAATGGACATAGACTTAGACTTTATCATCAACCAATATCTAAACAAGATTTTGTGTAGAATGCCTTACAGCAAGAGGAAATGGAACTTGTAGAAGAGGAAGTCATTCCTCCTCCTCCTAGTCCTTGAATCATTTTGGGTTATCTTCTTTTGTATATATGTAAATATGTTTTTGATTTTCAATAATAATGAGTTGTTTCTAACAACTGATTACATTATTTTTACAGGAAATCTATTATGATCAGTTTGTAAAATATTGTCAATAAAACATGAAGACTCTTTTTCCTTTCGCTAATTTGAAAATTTTATATAACTTGTTTTGTACATATGCTTTTGTTTTGAATAAAATTTGAATCATCTGATAAGTGGTTTTGTAGCTTAATCACAAGAACCCTATCTTTTAATTAGCTCATGTGATATTATGCGAAAAGGGAAGTGCTCTAAAAAGAAATACTTATAGTTCTCCCTCTCTTTCAGTTACTGTTAAAAATTGAAAATTTATAGTGAAATGATAAAGCATTCTTGATATCATTTATAACCACTTTCTTTTATGATTCTATATATGGTATTTGATTCAGACATGTACACTTATGATTTATCATTAGAACAGTTGTTTAAAAGACCTACTTTAATTATTATGATCTCCACAAAACTCTATCTTACACCTATGGACTACTAGTCATCCTGGACTCATTATCAATACTTGTCTCTAAAGCACCTTTAAAAGGTAGCTTGAAAATGGGTGATATTTTCTATTTTATGGGGAACATTACTGACCTTTTATGAAGAAGATAGATTGTGAAGTCAAAGAACAGCTTTAGGTTATTATCTTTTGGCATGATCTGTAATTTAGGCCATTCTAAATAAAGTTACTCATAAGGTTTGTGCTAAATTTTGAATTATGTGTTTAATAGGCTTAGCACACTCTAGTGCCAACCGACTTCCTTACAAATATATATATATATATATATATATATATATATATCATTCTACAAAGAAAACCTGTCGGGGTATTGAATAGGCTCGCTGGCAACGGGTCCATGCTAAGTAAAATCCTAAACAAGGAAGCTCGATAAATGCAAGTAAACCCATCGGGGTATTGAACAGGATTGCTGGCAGCGGGGCTATGCTTGCATGGTACCAAGATAAACCCACCGGGGTATTGAACAGGCTTGCTGGCAGCGGGTCAATATCAGATAAAAGAGGTTTGGTTAATGCATTGCTATTCACATAACTCATAAAAAACCCGAGTATACAAACACATGTTTAGGCCGATTATGTATACTGTCATTAGATAATGGTTATAAGTTGGACTTGGACCTTGTCATCTAATTCAAACAATACCTAGGATATGACTATCCTAGAAATGGGACCCATAATTATAGTAGATCTCACAAATTTTATGGTGAACCTTATCTATATTCTTTGAATGACAAGAGATATTTACAATGAGTCATGGATGACTAGTTTTCCTATGGCATTTTTTGTATCTCTTGCACGATTATTCTTCATATGGTCTTTTAAGCACTGTTGTATTCTTTTGATGAATGTACATATCTGAATCATTTACATTTATTAGTTAATATTTCATTTCTTTATGAAAGTTATCACACTATTTTAAAAGCTATCTATAATATTTTCAATTGAAATTTTTAATTTTAATCATTTCCTCTTTCATGGCTTGAGGACATGTCATATTTTTGTTTTGGGGGGAAGATTAGAACTGTTCTTACTCTCTAAATATTTATGAAAATTTTATTTATCTCTGATACAATGACAGGTGTTTTCAGGTTAATGCAAAAGAAGAAGAAAATTGATCTAATCAAGAACAAAAAGAGGAACGCAACTAAAAGATCTAGAAAAGCAAAGTTTACAGCATCTTTTGTGCACTAACAGCTTCAGAAATTCTCTGCAAAATCAGCTTTGGTCAGCATCAACAATAAGATCTTGTATAAACAAAAGTCTGTACGAAGGATTGAATGATGGGTTGAATGCCGGTCCACACGAGGCAAATCAACAACGTTATGAATGGAGTGCTGAATGAAACCATATCCTATAACAGCTTTATTTAATATGCCAAGTTGTTCAAATTTGCTTTTTATTGATAAGTTAATTGGATAATTATGACAGGGACCAATCAAATGTCGATTTCACACATGGTTTCATTCTCTTATCCATCTCGCCCCTATTAAATGAATGGATTATGCATCATTGTGAATCATTGCATGACCACCATTCGGTCTTACTTATCCTATTGTACGACTTGCCACCATATCAATCAAATCATGATCTCTCACATGTAATCTATTTTCATTACATGAATTATATTCAACCTGTCCAAAGCTTGGCTTTGGACATGGTTGAATATTCTCTAAACCACACGTATTCATTGGATTCACGCACCTCTACGCTGGCACTTAACTCAAGATCTTCGAGTGACAGGTGTGATATTTTAAAGCATGCCAAGCCCTTGTCCACTGTCATTCAAACAATCAAACAGACCTTAGTTTAAACTGGTGATCGCATGAATTCCGCTTCAATCTGTTCGCTCTCCATCTAAGCCGCATCCTCTACAAATTCTTGCACCTCTCGTATCCATTTTGCATCGCCCATCCTCTGTCAACAATGCCAATTCGTTATGATCCTGGTAGCTACCAGGACCTCCTCCGCATTTCTGAGTTTAAAGCATGCCATGAAGTGTTTTTGCGAGCAGGTTGGGGACCATTTCTATGCCTTCTCCAAGGCCATGACCACGAGATTTCACTACTGTTTGCCAGAGGTTTTGATGGCAAGATGGCCAGGGTTGGCCATCTTTTTTTCTCCGTTACAGAAGAGTCAATAGAATTAGCTACCAAGCTCCTGAGGGAAGGTGCCCGATGGCACAAGCATCTCTTCCTTCCATGGAAGGATCATGAATTTTCCCTGAAGACCGATTTTCAACACGTTGCTGGTATCAAAGGTTTTCACAGAGAATGGATCAAGCTGAAGTACTTAGATCCTCTGACCGTTATCATCCACTTAATCACTTGCGAGGGTAAGTTCACTATCTTTAAAGCTTTCCATTTCATATTGTTAGCGCATTTCGTCAACAATCAGACCCTCAATTTCCCATTTTATTTTCTAAAGAGTTTGGAGAAGATGTTTAGCCAAGTTAGAAAAACTACAGTTAACCCTTTTGGTAGCTTGTATCACCATTGTCTTATTAAGCTTCTGATCATTCAATAGTTAGAAAAGAGAGGACAAACTTGGGATCATTTTGTTTTTGAGATATTGAACCCTCATCTATCTATTGTCAAACCTTGCTCTTCTCAAGAACATCATCATACCCAAGCAGAACCAAACGCTAAACGTATACAGTTTGATGAAAGTCCCTTAGATGATATGCATTTTGTCCACTCATCCCCTTCTCCTGAACTTACCCTTGGTGACCCTACTTCAGAACCTCCACTCTTTTCAGAGCCCACTAAATCCATGAGAACAAATTGTGACCAGTCCGTCGATCAGTCTGTCATTCAGACTATCATTCATCCATCATGTTCAAATATCTAATTGGACGATCATACCTTTGAATCACCCCTCCTAACATTGGACAATGCATCTACTCGAATGAGTGAAGCCTCTACTGCTGAAAGTCCTCCTGCACACAACAAAGACAAAATTCCTGAAGGTCATACTGTTGAGTGTGAAACATTTTCAAAAGAGTTGAGTCCCCCAAAGAGCCCTGAACATTATAAAGAATAGCTCATTCTGACTCAGCAGGAGATGGATAAGTTGATCCAAGTGATAGCATGGTTGACAGACCAGAATCAAAGCTATGTGGAGACAATTTCTGAGCTTCGTGAAGAAAAAAAAGGCATTACGTACACAAGTAAAAGACATTGAATGCTTGGTTAGCGCCAAAACAACATCCCATACTACCCTGAGGATGAGATATAATTACTTAAAGGACCAATTCAAGAAGCTCGAGGCCAAATCTATATCTTCATCATCCCAGTCGAAGGCCGCTGCTACCGTAGCTCAGCCTTCTTTCTAATTTCTCTCTGTTTTGCTCAGTGGGACCTGGCATATCTCCGGTTTGGGGGAATGTTGGTGTCCATTTTGTCACTATTTTTTATCATCAAATCTACTCTGAGTGGCGTTAATTTCACTATTTTTGATATACTAAGTTATTCTTTTAGCCATTCATCCCATCAAACAGACCAGGTATGCATGTATTCGTTTATCATATGAATTTTGGTCAAATCTCATTATATTATGATTTATCAATGATTAAAGTGACATTTCCAGTCATGCATGGCATCTAGTTTTTATTTACAGGCTGCGGTTTCTCAAACGATCCTTCATTTAGACTGCATGTTGATATTGCCAATGTTCAGCCGCATCCAGCTCGTCATTCAGCCTTGCATTCAGCTCGCGAAATCCATGGTTGGCATGCTTCGGGCTATTAAAGTAAAAAACGGGTACGTTGGTTTTGTTAGCCACGTGATGGCCATGGTTAATGAGCTCTCATTTTGGAAGATTCGTCCCGAGGCCTGCTAAACTTGACAGCACATCCTACCTCCACGTCAACACTCTACATGCCAGTTCTCTCATCTGTTTAGTTGGGAATCACGCACGTTCATTCACGTCGGTGTTCTGGAAGAGTTCCTCCGTCCACGCTCAGCCTACCAACACAACGCTTCGCCCACATCAATGCTCTAGCAACCCTCTCCTCCATTCATTCAGTTCGCCATTGCACTACCTCTCTTCCCACGTCAAAGGAAGATCGATGCTGCAGCTGCCTCATGAAGGAATCATCCCCATGAAGCGTGGTGTATTCTCCTTGCGCTGTCACGCATTGCTTAAAGCAACCAGTTACAGCCATAAACGCTTCTGTTATTAGAGAGGTCGACTCTGTCGACCTTCTCATCCATTGTAAATGTATAAATAGACGCTTGTTGGTCAAGTCAGAGTTAGTAAGTTAGTCTGTAGACAGAGACAGAGTTAGAGTTAGAGATTATCAAGAGCAGATAGCAGACATTTTGTAATTTTCTCAAGTTAATCGAAGTTCCAGTTTGTTGATGTTCTGAGTAACTAAACCGATTTAGTTTTCCATCTCTGATTGCTGGGAAGCGCCCTTAATCAACCGGAGGTTTCGTTCTTGTTTTCTACATTTTATTTCTTGCAAATAGTTAGTTATTTTCATGTACATGTAATTAATTTCATTTTTTCTGTACATGATATTTCTTTCTTCTCTATAATTTATATTGTGCTGCTAACATAGTTTGTGTTCACAGAGTTGGTAAATGGTCGACCAAAAGTATAGCTTTGATAGTTTAATTTCAGTATTTTGTAATTAGATAGGTATCTTTAGCCTTCTGCAAATTAGATAGAGTTAGTTAGTTGTTGTTCCCAGCTTAGTTCTGATTGAAATTAGTTTCATTAGCTTCTTTTCTATAGTTGTAGGTTAATTCTCTTCTTTCATCTCAATCTTGCTTTAGTATAGAATAGGAATAGTTTATCTCTCCAACAATGATTAGAATAAGTTGCTCTCTATTATTGTAGCTTCTCAACAAGTCTTCTCACTGATTTCTTTGCATTATAGGTTCATCTGCATTCGCCAGTTGATGTTAAGATCATCAAAACTACCTCTTTCCTCAGTTTAATTCATTTTTCCTCCATTCGGACTGTCATTTGGACTGTCATTCGGACTATCGTTCAGACTGGCATTCGGATCATCGTTCGAACTTTTACTCTTTCTACACTATTTTTATGCGCATTTGAATTCAGTTTCTTAGTTTTCTTAACTGCAATCTTTCCTGCTCTTAATTAGTATTCTTAACCATAATTAGGCCCCTATTTTATATTCCATAAAGTTTTAATTAAAGTCTTGTTATCATTCTTAGTTTGCTTTAACTATCTTTTAAATTATGTCTTTCATATTTAATTTGCTAATATGTTGATGTTTCGGAACTTATCAGTTTTATTCATAGTTTAGTTTATTACATTCTCTTAAGATTTAGTTAGACTAGAGTTAATAATTTCATTCTTCAAATATTCTAGTTTTGATAATTTTCTTCATTAAGATTAGGATTAGTTTCTTAGTTAGACAGATAATGAAGATGTTTATGGAATAGAATTTGGATTCGGAAATTAATATCTTGATCAAGTTTTCTACTTGCTTCTATATAAATATCTTTATCAAGTTTTCTACTTGCTTCCAAATCAAGTTCAGAAGTAAATATCTTTATCAAGTTTTCTACTTGCTTCTAGTTTTCATTAGTTTCGTATTATTCTGCTCATGGATAGTAGATAGATCAGAATGTTTAAAGTTAACTGCAATTGGTCTCTTTTTAGTTTACATCTCTTTGTCGAAATCAGATTAGATTTACTTCCATTTTGTTTTGCTATTACATTTGAAAGCCATTATGATACATTCACTCCAATTCCTATTACATGGGAATAGATATTAGTTGTTGAAATTATTTAATAGTTTGTAATTTTCTTTGATTAGCATAGCTTTCTGCTTATGTAATTTATCATTAAATTAATCCATTTCATAGATAGGTCTTTAATTTATTTACAGTTGTCTTTCTAATTCTTAGATTAAAATCTGAAATTAGGTAGTTTCCATTTTTAATAATTAGTAGTTTTGCTTTTTAATCAATTTCCCTTATTAAATTGTAAAGTAGAGTAGTATGATTTGATACTATTCTAGTCTGTTTGTTTAACTAAGTTTGATTTAGTTCTTTTTATTGTTTTTCTGAAGTTTGACTCGGTTTTTCATTTGGAAAGATCTTTCGATCTTTTATTTATTAAATATTTTTAAGGTCTGACAAGCTGAAAATATTAGGTACCATTCTACCTTGGCATATACTTTGCCTCAACTCTAAGATTACGAACCCTAGTCGATAATTAAATATTAGGTGTTTTCTTTGAGATAGCTCACACACCGAACAAGCCCTTCCCAAATCGTCAATAATAATCAATTATCATTGTGACATATTTAGAAATAATGAATTATCATTTTGATAGATTTGGAAATAACATGCTCAAATCACCAAAAATAATGAATTATCACTCTCATTGATTTAGAAATAACACTTGCCAAATCACTAACATTAAACAAATTATCATTATGACAGAGTTAGAAATAATGTTGGCCAAATCACCAACAATAACCATTTATCATTGTGGCGGATTTTGAAATAATGTTGGCCAAATCACTAGCAATAACGTATAACCAATTAATTTCAACCCCCACTAATATTTGAAATAGATGATGAAACCAATTTGTTTGGAGAACTTTTCATATAACTATAGAAATTTTTTCAAGACATCCTCAATTAATGATGAGTAATGCATTATGTTTCCTAGAGACTTGGACATTTCTATCTCTCTTTCAACATCACAAACATATCTGGCTAGTTTTTTCAGTCAACAAGGAAAACCAATAATTAAATAAATACACAAATAAATGAAGGAAAGGATTTTTTTTGAGACATGCACATCCTATCATCTGGATCTTTGCAAGGGCATCATCCACAAGAAAGGATGCGAGTTTCGAAGTGGGATAGGGAGTCAAAACACATTTGCAAAATGATTGCAACCATGTCATGATGCATTCTTTTATGTGTCTGAAAAGAAAAGAATGTCATGAAAACCATAATGGTCTAAAAAGGATAGTGTTATGAATAAAATTCATGAATACAATATTACTAGTATATAATGTTAATGTGGTGAATAAGCCACTAGAAACAACAATAAATCATGAATATGGATTTCATAACTATAACACTCTGGACAAGCATTTCTAGAATTCAAATTATAAAACAATGACAATGCCTCGTAAATTAGGCCACTAGATAAAATTAGTTCATGAATTCATTGTACAAAATATAGCACAAACTCGCTAAATAAAACCCCTTGAACAATAAAAATGGCATAGAAATTATGATCCCTATAATTAATCATTTCATGAATTCATATAACAGAGAGATAACGATAGCTTGGTAAACAAGTATATTATAAACAAGGTTTTCATGAATGCTTACCACATCAAATAATGTCAGGATGGAAAATCAGGAAAATAGCAACTAAAATACCTTGTATTGTTTGTGAAAAATGTAGAATCCACCACAAGGATGTTGTTGTACTCATGCCTAACAACTTGCTCCACTTGTCAATATCCCTAGTGTGAATGGATCCCAATTTAGTAAGAACACATCCACCTCCAAGGAAAATTTTAAGGATCTATAATTTTTTCAGAGTGTAGAAGCCTGGGCAAATCATACTAATTCTTAAATTGGCAACCATAAAATGTTTGGCAAACATTTTTTGTCCACATACAGAGACTAGACATATATCTAGCTATAACAATGGTATGAGATAAATTATGAATGCATTAGATAAAAATGGAAGTATAATGTTGATATAACCACATAATGTCAATATATTGCATTAGTGAACCTACACACATATATCTCACTACAACATTAATATTAATGTAATGATCGTGACTTGCATTAGGCACAAAAATATCTGAGTATACTTATTTTGAATATTGCAAAATATATAGGTGTTGTGCATTCCCTAGATTCTTTGGATTTATGTCAACATTGTACATAGCCCTCATTTTTTTTCTCTGACACTGTAATTAGATTCATTTAGTAGTCTGGACAACTCAATTCCCCTATTTTGAAGTCCTTAAAGAGCTCAAAGGGAATAATCGTGGTCTGAACCTAAATGTGTCTCCACTAGTATAACTCACATATCAAGTCTATGAAATAAAAAAACCTTTAGGAAGTAAAGTGCTTGTCACGTCATCATAATGACTATTCTCGAAGTTAACTTGGGTGTTTGTCTAGCTATGAGTACTATTGCAAGCATAGCCTATTGCACATAAAGTCGAAGAGTCTTATTGTAACATTCCGATAATTTCGTAAAAAATTAAAATTTTTAAAACAACATTAAATGTTAACATTTCAATTGCAGAAGTAATAAATGCTTATCATGGTAGCATTGAATAATAAATTCATTAATGCATAAGACAATTTAATTACTGAGTCTCTTTAACTAATGACAATTAATGACAGCAATACATCATACTTTATTTAAGATGCTAACAACATTAGTTTCTGCTTGTGTTAACTATACTTCGAATTAATCATATAATTAAAATTTCATGACAAGGTACTGACAGTTTGTTTCTTGATGATGATGAAAGGGGTCCTATGAGGTGCCCTGAGGTTTACTTAGCTATGTTTTAGCTAAGGCATTTGTATCCTATTCCATGTGCAGAACGTAGGTAAGAGTTTTTGCAACAAACAATACTAAGAGTACAAATGTCTTTCAATTCAACATCAACGTAAAGATAATTTCTAAGTACTTCTTTGCAAAACAAAATACTGGAGGTATGGATATCATAGTTCCAATTCTCATTTATGTGTTGGTTTACATATTTTCCAATGATGTAAAAAAAATCACGTCGTCGTTTTGTTTTTACATTATCATATTTATTTGCTACGAAGAATCATCCTAAAAAGATTATTAACGTTAACAACAAGTGATAATACCTTTGTCTATTTGGTATCTATTATTGAGAACTTGTGAACCTAATACTAACATCGTAATGTGCTTTCGACAAATTATTAAACTATACCTATAGTCTTTCTTTTATCAATGGCTTTGATAATACATGAATATACAATGACACCATTTTAAATATTACCCATGACTATACGAATATATTATTCATAACTATAGAGGAGTAATAAATGTAATCTATTGTAACAATGCATAAACATGTTTCAATATATATCAATATATTGACTATTGTTTACGATACTATAGGATTTCATTAATATCATTACAATGTAACAGTAACTTAGGTATATAAAATGATCTATATGCTAACTACAATGATTATGCATTCACGCATCCATAAAACATGTAATGCTATAAATGTCACGATGCCTTGAATAAACCCTTGAACTATAAACTATGTAACTAATATTGCAATGCATATGAATTGACAGGGTATTAATGTTACGGTTCTTGGCACGCTTCCAACTGTCAAAATTTAAGACTTGGCATTTACGTCGCTCATCTGTGAAGTGAAGTGGATAGATGAGGTGGATGGTATCCACATGATACGACTTGCAATCCATACACCCAACACTGCTGAGCTGTGCTAGTTATTAGCTTCAAGTTTGATGAGTGGCGACCTGGTAGATGCAGCAATCAATGTAGAATTGATTGCAATGGTTTCTCGAATTTCCACGTACTTGTATGGCAGCTAAAACACCGTTGATATTTGCAAGATCTAGGGTTGGAAAGAAAACCCTAATCTTTCGTTGGTAAGTAATGAAGAATGTCTTTATGGCCTTCATTTCGCTCTTAGTGATGATGGAAGAGGCCGACAGTGCCACTGCTATGTAGGGTGTGAAGTTTTACGGTTAGGAGGGTTCCTCCCTCAATTTCGAACCCGAGACCTATGAGGATAGTTGTATGTTTCCGACTTTCAACCCTTAAAAAGTCATGACACAGCCAAAGTAATTGTGGAAGGGTTCTTCTGTTAATTTGTTTGGATGTAGAATGAGTTAGGGTTCGATTCTCCAGTTTGTAATGGTGTCTTCTGTGTTTTTCTCGTGGTTGCTGCAAAAGCCATCAGGCTTTGTCGTTTGCTGTGTGGAGTGTCAAAGCCAGGAACTACGTCGTTGAGCTAAAATGTTAACTGTAATGGCAGTAACCTTGTAATGTTTAAATTTTAACCTTGCGTTTTCTTGTTTAACATCTTTCCAACTTTAATTGGCAGGTGCTATCTTGCTAGTGGTCTTCTTATTAAGCCAACTTGGAAAAAGGATGCTGCGACGCCCTCCTGGTAAGCCTCGGTGGTTTGCAAAACCTCGTAGGTGCCTTCGGTATAATCTGGATGATGAAAATTGTGTGATAAGAGTTGGGAAAGTGACCTTCGTTGAAGTAATGGCCGTGTTTAATTTTTATGTTGAACAAACTGTAAGAGGATAACCCTCAGTATTTTAGCTGTAGCTCGGCTTGGCAATGTTTTCGCTATAGCGTTGCAAGGGACTTCGAACTGGTTTTTACGCCCTTAGTTATTTAAGGGATAATACCCTAACTATTTTGGAAAGTGGAAATGTCTTCTGTGTAAACCCTGTTAAAGTTTTACTTTGGAAAATGAATCCAAGAACAGAGGGTTCACTTACATTTGTAAACAATGGTTTGTCTTGTAAAGAAGTGTTGTGTTTTTTTTTTAAATTAAAAGTTGAGAATCGATTGTTTATCTATAGTTTGGTTTTGAACAACAATGGTTGTTTCTGGCCGAGAGTTTGCATAACTGTTTGATAGATATTTCAAATACTTCATTACTATTTTCAAACTGATGATTAGGTTTGGTTTTTGTAAGTTGAAAAGGCAATGTCACAGTATTCGTCTTTGTTTCAAAAGAATGAAACCCTATCTTTGTAGGTTGTGTTTTGCGACTTGTTTGCACTAGGAGTTGAACCCGAGAACTGGGCCTTGTCTTGTATATGAAATTTTTTGATAATGGAGATGTATAAAATACTTTGTCTAAACAGATGCATTCGAAACCATGAACTAGTTTCCCACTTGTAAAAAGTGAATGTTTCAATACTGTCTTTGCTTTCTTACTAGAGTTGAAACCTGTCGTTAAGTAATGATAGTGAAAGTGCCTTTTGCTAAGTGAAGCTTTCTGTAATGTAGCAAACTCGAATGCTAGCTAGGGTTTGGAAATATTAGGGTTGATCCTACTGTACAATTAGTTGTAAAGAAAAAAATCAAATTTGATAGTTAATAGAGAAAAATAAACATGTATAATTAAAACAAAACTAAACAGAAATTTGATTATTGCAGTTGCTATAATTCTTGGAAATGTAATTGCTTGAAAATATGATATGTATGATTTTTAATTGCATTTGTTTGCTATTTTAAATGTATAGAGATAAGATAAAAATATATGATCATACAAAAGTTAGACTACATTTTTCTTTCATGAAATAACAAAAGAATCCTATATTACTGTCGATGCTATATCGTAAATTTTTACTATGTTTAGATATAGGATAGAATTGTAAACAAAACACTTACTGTAGTTATTTGTCCAATCAATGGAAATCTACCTATCTCTCATCTATCATTTAATTTGCTTCTCTATACTAGAGTACTATGCAGATAACAACATGGAAAAAATATAGAGATGATTATCTAATTAATAATTCACAGACTTTATCATTCAGTATCGAACATAAATTAGAGATAGCCTGATAAATTCTACTAAAAAAAACATTGAACTGTAAACAAAATAGAAATAGAAAAACCTGGTTAATTGTAGAGAAACAAACAGCCCAAGGAGCCTGTTCCACCCAACCAATTTCCTGAAGACAACCAAGTTACTTGCCTTAGGACCCCCGAGCCTATTCACTAAACCACCAGGAGGAAGAAACTTAGAAGCTTAGGACCTCCACTTGTAGTAACAATAGTTATCCAGTCTTAAAGACTTAGCAGTCAAAGGGATCTGCACCAGCACCTCTGGTTCTCCTTCTTAGAATAATTTGCAGACTTACAGTTGCACTCTCACATAGCCTCCCTATTTGAATCTCTCAGTGAATACTTGATGCACATGAGGAATATTTCTGCAGAAAATATTGTGTAAGAGCTTCCTGCTCAATTCGAATTTGCCTTATGTAGGCTACCCAGGCCTTTCAGTTGTTAACTTGTCATTAAATGAGCTTCTTGCTCACTCCCTCCACCTGGGGGATAATGCCACATTTGTAGGGGTTGTTGTCCCATAACCAACAGCTAGTGGTGAAGTGCAATTGCTGCCATCTGTCCCATGCCTTCTAACGGCTTCCATTCCTCCTGGTGGGTTAGTGAACACTCATTTAATAGTTCCCTTGGGTGTTTGTCTCCTACTTTAATTTATTAAATAATAATAATAAGTAATTACATTCATCCTTGACCAAACTTGGTCATAATTACAAAACTTTGTAATTAAAATTTAACATAAAGTATTTTGCCAATAAAATAATATTTTCAGAATTTGGGTAGGTGACACTTATTTCTAATTTTGACATATTGATGATGAGGCATTGAACACTCATTGTTAGATATAATGATTTCATTAATTCATGTAGATTTGGTTTGAGATTTGTTAGGGTTGTTGGAGATTGTTGAGATATTCTCTCAACCTATATTTCCAAGATTAGAATAAGTTAGATGTGATAACAAGTGTGTTGTATTTGGGTTTGAAATTAATATACAAATATTGTTTTATGAGAATTATCTATTTAATAGCTACTCTCTCAAATTCTAAGTTGGTATCACAGCCAGTGCTGACTTAATTCCCTCATGGGAAGGCCAGGAATATGTGGGAGATGTGAGATTAATATGTGTTGTAGAAATAGGTTAGCGTAGGTGTGTGAGCATAGATATTTTCCTATATGTGAGTGATTTATGTGTGAATTATTTGCTTGTTGTCAGATAGGAGTGTGGTGAGTCGAACCATTGAGAGCTACATGAGCATGCCACGGAGAAGGCTTTATCAATCACTGGGTCAAACGATTTTCTCACTGCTTTTATAATTTGATGCCATCATGGAATAAATGTCACACCAAAGAGGAAGCTGCAATTTACAGCCACCACTTGGGTCATTGTCAAATTAAAAAGGGTCGAATTCATCATTTCCAACCTATCCATTTCTGCGATTGCATGATCGATAGGAGCAGTCACCGACTTGATACATTGTGACAGTGAAAGGATTCAAATCTCGGATCTACAGAAGCCAGCAACAAAGAGATAGAGCTTCAGTGTTTTTCCAGAAATTGTTCTGATCGCTGCATTGTTTAGACAAAATTATCAATGTGTAGCTCGTAATGTTGGAAGGAAGGTGCTCACTCGACCATCACAAATCCACCACTAGTGCTCGATAAAGGAATTACATTTTAGATATTAGTCTCAACACAGATTTTGTGCATCAAATAATTTCAAGGAAGGTATGGTTTCAGCAGAAGTTTCGGGACATGCAAATTATCAATGGCAACTCTATGTTGTTCTCTGAGTTCATGCAGAATTAAATATTGTTTTGTCTTTTGAATTAGTACAAGTGTGTTAGATTTACTTTTTCCATGTAAAAATAAAATGATGCAGAACCATAAAGAACAGGAAAATTAAATTTTATATTGATGTGACCCATCAGAGCATTAGTTATAGGTTGTTCTTAATAAGGTCAAGTTGATGTGACTCGTTGTGCTCCAAGAAGCGTCAGTTAAAATTTACTTTATGTAATATTTTATGTGTGTTTGAGAAGGTCACTTGTATGACAAATTCTGGATACGTTCAGTATCTAGAGTACTCTCCTAGATCATGTTGGATTCAACAAGCTATGTGTTCATCAGATGGAAGTATCTCCATAGATCGGTCCAGTTACTTGGTTACTTCTTTGCCAAACTCAACGAGCTATGTACTTTGGCATAGTTTAGTATTCAATATGGTTAGTTACTACAATTACTTTATTGATGGTCAGAAGCGATTGCAGTTTAAAATGAGTCAAGTGGGAAGCTCAAAGTTGTGGAGAAGAAAGAGCATAAATCAGAGATTTCGGAGTGGGTGTAAGTGTTGATGAAGACCAGTCAGAGAAGATCAGTATTGTATTTTTTGTTTTGCAATTGTGCTTTGTAATGTAAGCATTAAAGGGGAGTGTTAGAGATAATGCTTTCATTAGTGCATCTAGATTTGGTTTGAGATTTGTTAGGGTTGTTGGAGATTGTTGAGATATTCTCTTAACCTATCTTTCCAAGATTATAATAAGTTAGATTTGATCACTTATATAAGTGTGTTGTATTTGGGTTTGAAAGTAATATACAAATATTGTTTTATGTGAATTATATGTGTAATGGCTGCTCTCTCAAATTCTAAGTCCTTAAAGAGCTTAAAGGGAATAACCACGCTTTGAACCTAAATGTGTCTCCACTAGAATAACTCACATATCAAGTCTAATAACTCATGGATGAAGTCTATGAAATAAAAAAAAACCTTTAGGAAGTAAAGTGCTTGTCACGTCATCATAATGACTATTCTCGAAGTTAACTTGGGTGGTTGTCTAGTTGTGAGTACTATTGCAAGCATAGCCTATTGCACATAAAGTCGAAGAGTCTTATTTCTAATTTTGTCATATTGATGATGAGGCATTGAACACTCATAAATCAAAGCAATGACAACATATTTCCATAGGGTCTCCTGTTGTAGGTGGGGTGGCTAGGGTGGCTGGGGTGGTCGGTTGTGGCCGTCCCCACCTCGGATCAAACCCACGACTCGTGTTCTTGAGGCGTTTAAGCCATGTGCCCGCGCCGGATCTTCTACAGGTTAAAAAAAAATGTGGAAAGTTCTATGGTAAATGGTCAAATGTGGTTATGTGCCAACAAATTACACATTACATTTGCAATTATCACTACCCTCGTAATATGAATTACACATTATATTTGCATCCTCTCTAATAAATTTTATTTGATTTTAACACGCTTTTGTGTTGCATCCTTGTACTACAACTTGTAGAGTAGTGCATCGTTTCCTATAAAAGCCCCAGAATATGAAAAATTCAATGTCGAAAAAACAATTTCCAGGCAAGTACATCGCCAAATTGAAAATGTGACATATAAAGCCGCGTAGGATAAAGCAGTCTAGAAGCTCCGATAATGACAATTTCGAATATTGTTGTCCACAACTTATGATAATTATAATTATGTACAAGCTTTGGTTAGTGGATTTAGGGATGGAATTTGACGGGTATATGCCCGTCATGAGGCATTTTACCCATTAAAATATAGTTAAATTTTTTAACAAACCGTATCAAAAAACATGCAAACAATTTGCTAGGACATATTTTTTATGGTTAATTGTTTTTCCAAATCGTCATTATTTTTTATTAATAAGCCTATTAAGATATATGTATGGCTATTTAATTTGTCTCCATTAGGTGGCATGTTATTATATATGTAATAATGGAGATTGAAACTTTCCCACTTGAGTGAAACTTTCCCATCTGATTGAAGAATAGGTGGGTGAATTTGTATTCAATGGGGATGAATTTTCTTTCATTCCATTTGTTCTTTCTTTCTTATATTGTCCTAACATTGTCCCAATATGAGGTGGTGCCCTTCCTTTTAGTGCCTCTCCCTAGCCTCTGTTCCCTTCCTTAAGAAGATAAGTCAATTTTGAAATTCGAAAGTGCAACTCCAAGAGAGAGGTGAGTACCATTTTAGAAGAACAAGTGGGTTTTAAACTATGTTAGTGAAGGAATTAACCCAGTCACCCACCAAGCATCAACGATTTATTAGCTACCAAATTTACCAAGCATAATCAATTTATCATAGTACTGAATCTACCAAGCAGAGTCACCTATGGAATTTCACACAGGCTTGCTTTTTGGCTATGGGCCTCAGAAACTAGAAGCACCTGCTGAATTTAGATACCCATTTTTCTAGATAGTTTGAAAGTGCTCTCCTCTGGATACCACAAACTTGGAGCTACTAATTTTGGTAAGATGTTATTTTCATTGTTTTTTAAAATTTGATAATAATAATCTAAAAACAAATTTTAATGAAACTATTTTGTGTTTTTTCTTAAACATGAAATTGTTTTTGTTACCAATCCCACTTTGTACACTTTCAATACTTCCAAGTTGCAATTTATAGGTCTTGTTGCTAAATTTTTTTTACTTATTTATTCACATTTTTTTAAATGATTTATTTGATATATGTTAAAAATTAATAACATTTTATTATTCTTGTAGTCTTAGTAATTGATTGAAACGATTAATTTTTACTCATGGGTAAAAAAGCTTATAAACAAGTTTGAAGTTGAAAGTGGTTTCTTCTTATCCATTTATAGCCAAGGGAAAATGAATGTCCCAAAGAAGAAAGGAACCATGAACTGGTTGGTACAAATTTTGACCCCCCAGACAAAAACACATTGAGAACTAAATTGAATCCCATGGTTATCAATTTGAATGGAAAAAAGGTATCACATCACTAGCTCTATATTAGCAAAACTTGTGCCCAAAAAATAGTTTTTACCAAAAGATTTGCATCATGGATAATACATAGACAACTCCACTTCCCTGAAAGATTTGTTGTAGCTTGGTATGTGCAAGTTCACGTGCAATAATAGTTGAGGAATCCAAAATAGTCCATACATTGGAAAAAACAACCTTATTAAACTTCTTTTGACAAAGGACAGGGAGACCATTATAGTACAATCTCAATTTCCATGTGTTTTTTAATGAATCGCCTCTAGAAAGGGCATATTATATTTATCTCAAATTTTAATTGGAATAAAATGTCACAATTTCAATTACACCATTGATCCATTGATGCAACATGTTAACCTTAATTCGGTATGTTGCATTACATATGGCTAACATTAACCTCTAGAAATGATTCTAGGTTCCACCTTTTGTTTGTTTCTTAACTTTATCACTTAGTGATCACTTAACCTACTTCATATGCATAATGCCCACACATGTTACTTTTGAGTTGTATGTGTCAGTGTTAGTAGGTTTTTTTGTTCCACCCTTCCACCCTTGATTTTCAGAGTACATGATCAACGAAAAATATGGGTAAATGGGTCTATTGTTATTTTTTAATTGGAAATTAAATTCAATAAAAACATATATTTTAATTGAAAATTAAAATTTCACAATTTCAATTGCATTATTGATGCAACATGTTAACCTTGCAAAATTTTATATGTTGCATTACATGTAGCCAAAAGGATTCTAGGTTCTAGGCTTTGTTTGTTTGTTAAGTTTATCACTTAATGTACTTTAGATGCATAATGTTGGCACACGTTACTTTTGAGCTATCTATCTCACTCTCTGCAGGTTTTTCCACCCTTGATTTTCAAAGCAAATGATTAACAAAAACATGGGTAAATGAGTCTATTGTTATCTTTTAATTGGAAATTAAAGCATATCTTTTAATTGAAAATTAAATTATTTAATAAAAACATTATTATTAAAGGGTATTTTTTTAATGAAACTTCCACGTTATTTTTTTAGTAAAACATTATCTAAAAGGTCAGAACCTCAAAAGAAAATTAGTTAGAATTTAGTTAGAAGGACAAAGTTGAAATGAAATTCCAACCCTGAGTGGATACATAATGGTATGTAAGGAAACATTCATCGGCAAAAGGTCATTGCTAATTGCAAAATAGCGGAGTCCCAACAATGGAGAGCTCATGGATGGCCGATTCGGAGAAGAGCTCTCTTGCCTGTGCTCAAAGTTCGCTCCTGGTTCCACTTGGCGTGGGATAACTGGAACTCAAATCCCCCGCTTTTCCGGCGATTTGTTCCCTAGATCCAGTTATAAAAACCGGCGGAATCGTAGTTCCACCCCATTTACTGCGGAACTATGCCATGGAACTGTGCCCCCACGGGTTTTGGCCCATTTTAAGACAACCCAGATCGTCGAAATTCCAAAAACATAATGAGAAGGGGTGGAACTGTGCCTCACCGAAAAATTTTACGTCGCCGACAAGGGGCGATTTGAGTGGGCGTGGGATAACTTGCATTCAGATCGCCCTGCGTTTCTGGCGATTTGTTCCCTAGATCCGGTTATAAAAATCGGTGGAATAGTAGTTCCACCCCATTTACTGCGGAACTTTGCCATGGCACTGTGCCCCTAGGGGATTTGACCCATTTTAAGACGACCCAGATCGTTGAAATTCCTAAAAAATAACGAGAAGGGGTGGAACTGTGCCTCGCCAGAAAATTTTCCATCGTCGGCAGGGGGCGATTTGAGTGCCAGTTATCACACACCATTTGAGTGCCAGTTATCACACGTCGTTGCACTTTATATTCAATCGTACGATCGGCGCAGTCACCTATGCCGACCATGATTCATAAGTACGATCAGCCCACATATGTATTGCAGAGAATGCCCCGAGTCAAATTAACCGACACTCTACAGAGAATTAAACCTCGTATTTTGGGTCGTCGCCTTGATTCGGCATGGGATAACTGGCACTCAAATCGCCCCGCTTTTCCGGCAATTTGTTCCCTAGATCCAGTTATAAAAACCGGGGTGGAACTACGAGGTGCCGGCTAGGATCTGCGCATGTCCGTGACATGGTGCAACCAGGGCAAGTAGCAGCTAATGAGCCTCACTCGGGAGTCGCACATGTCCGGGACAAGATTTATCCCCATCCATATTGAACTAAGATTTTACCTTCGTTGACTAATTTTTTAGTATGACTCCCATTCTCCCTTTAACTTTAACTTGTTCCACTTGTTGTTTCCTGATTTTTGTAGCGATGTGGAATGTCTCCCTGTTCGTATGCCGGTGCAGCATGTCTTTAACTTTTGCTTTTCCCTATATTTTCCACGCTTTCTCTGTCGAGTTGGCGATCAATCAATTCATCCAATTGGTGATCAACTCCCACAAACAAATCAAACAAACGAAGAAGCTTCTTGCGCACGGTAGTATAACAGTGAACTCGAAATGACATTTTAAAACTATTTCTTGTTGTTAAAGTCTGTGCAACCAGTCCACTGGAATCTTTGAAAGGCACATTTAAATTATTATTTTGAATATCGATGAGATCTACTTGATTATTTGTTTCAGACTTACCCCCATCTCAATTTACAGCTGCATTTCTGGTTTCTTACGACTGCCAGGCATTTCATAAATGACACACTGAAAAACCGCGGACTAAGACCTTACCTATCAAATAATGCGAACTGCTTAAGCATACTATCAATCCGCAATGACCAAATTAAGAGTAGATTTTAACATATTTCCTATCACTCTAAGTATAAAGATACCATTTTCCACTCTTCATTAATAGCTAATTAAGAGCTAACTACTGCGGTGACATAAACCTATATTAGATTAATACTTGCCTTCTTTAAATATCCATTTGGTGATCTATTTCTTCCCCACGACCTGCACATCAGCTCCACTATATGAAACCGCTGGCAGCCACACAGCCCTCAAGGTCCCTTTTAAATTTCTTGCATATTTATATTCGTATGCACATGTGCTTTCCTTCACAGTAGTCTGCAAATTCTGGATTACAGATGCCTTAAGTCGTCATGAGGAACGTGCACTAATAATAACTAATCAAATCCTCTTGAAGCTTTCAAATGGACATTAAAATACAATTATTGCTTTGAATAACATATTGATTATTTAAGTTTCGATATATTCCCATCTCAATTTACACCTGCATTTCTTGATTGAAAAACATCAGAGAATAACATGATATTTCTGGATTGAAAAAAAAAATCAGGGAATAACATCTTAATGTAGTGGCATATTCGGTACACTTTTATTGAAAAATCAGGAAATAACCTCTTATTGTAATGGCATAAAGATGGCATATCTCTCTTTATGTTATGGTATATCCTTATATTGAAATTTCACGTACATTTCTTCATGATTGAAAAAATCAGAGAAAAGCATCTTATTGAAAAATTAGGGATTAGTATCTTATTGTAGTGACATATTCAGTACATGTATTGATTAAAGATATCAGGTTCACGTACATTGCTTCAAGATTGAAAAGATCAGAGAATAAAATCTTTTTTCTTGATTGAAAAATTAGGGAATAGCATCTTACTGTAGTGGCAATTCAGTACATTTATTGATTAAAAATATCAGGAAACAAATATATCTTATTGTAGTGGCATATAAATGGCATATCTCCATGTTATGGTATAACCTTATCGTATCTCTATGTTGAGATTTTATTCACATTAATGCTGACCTTTTCTAAATATCCATTTGGTGATCTAATTCTTCCCACAGCACCTCACCTCCACCGTATGATAGCCAGACGGCCCACAAGGTCTGCAGCCAGATAGCTATAAGTCGTCATGCTAAACGTGCCCTAATAATAAGAAATCAAATCAACTAAAATGCAACTGTAATCCCTATAATACAGAATCATCGTCTTTGAGGAAACGCTTTTTCCTCTAAAATCGGTAACACAGAGAAGGCTACAAAATCTTAAAAGCAATTGAGCCGCAGCCTATACTGTTTTCCAGAGTCCTGATGTCAGAGAACAATAAAAATCTGTTGTTATTCAATTACAATGGCGTGCTATTCTAGCAAACACTTGTAAATTTGTAAAGTAACAATACGCTCTGAAATTTACTCATTGTTAATGTAACTCACTAAACACATAATTGTTTCAACATTATATTTTTCATAAGATCTACCTTTACCTTCTATTTCAGACATTTTGAGAGAACTTTTCTCTTCATATGCTGGGGGCTGATCGTTGCAAGATCCGAACCGAACAGTGACTGTAGATCAGAATTGGATAGAATGTAAAAACCTCCGAGAGGAATTGCTGGTAGCTTTCTCTTTACTGGAATCGATTTGGATTTGAGTGGTGCAGAAGGACAGCAGACCACTAGAGGTATCTTGTGCTCCTCTGACTTAGGAGTCTGGCAATTTACTTCTTCTTCTCCATTATCTATCAACAAATCCAGGCATTTTTCTGAAACAACAACGTTAGTGGTCAACTTCAAAGTACTTTGAACAGCTACCAGTGGTGCCAAAGCAGGCATGCTTCCTGTTGCAAAGAATGAATCTGCCTCTGGACAGACGGAATCCCTCGTCTTTATTTTTGCGAGCGTAGATGGTCTATTAGATGGAGCCATAATATCAATAGCAGCACCTTCCTTTTCGTTCTATAACTCCAGCAGAAATCTAAACATTCTCAAGAGCACAAGATCTCTTACTGTGATTTCTATGAAATAAAATCTGAGGAGAAAGCGAGAAGCTAAGTAGCTTCTATTGCCTCCCTAGAAAGTATATGCAGCTTCAGACAGACGAAGAGACTTGATTATAACTGGCTTTGGGAAGGCTAAGAACCAATGCATGAATGGATTAAGGCGAGAGATATGGCTGAACATGGAGCACCGAAAGTAGAAGCATGAACTGTTCAACTAGTATTAGAAACGTGTTAAAGTAGAAAACAACAATTTTCATTATAATCATATTCTCACTAAAACAAGATTCTTCGACAAAAAGTTATTTGTAGAGAGGATCGTAATATGCTGATCTTAAAAACAAGATAATCCGAAGATAAACTTGTACCGAGGATCGTAATATTCTTGATGACCCTTCAAACAAATTTCTTCTGGGTGGTAGATCGTCTGGATTTGTAAGCCGGCACAAAACCCCAAATTTTTTGGGTAATGAAAATACTAATCCATGAAAAGTACCAGGTATAAAAGATAACATTGTCATGAATTATCGTTTTGCCTGTCCAATATGTTGCCATGGCGGTGTAGAACAAAGGCTGTCGCTGCACGGTTCGATTTAAAAGTTGTAATTTTGTCCGTCTAATACTACGTAACAAAACCCCGACCCACTCAGATCACGTGGATTCGGAGGCCACAGAACAGATGAGCATGTTTCAACTCACAATGTTCAAAAAAAGCCAAAATCTACCGTCATGTGAGGAATGAGATTTTCTTATTTTTAAATAATATGGCCTTGTTATGTCCGACCTTCCACAGGAATCCCAGACACCTCATGATATTTATCTTTATTTGACCGTTGAGGGGCGGTGTAGTTACATATTTTTGTCTCGATACCGCCTCACAACGCTGATTTGCTTCATGTTGCACATGGGAACTGTAATATCTTAATATTGCTCGAGGTGAGCAACCACGTTATGGTTAGTTGACATATTTTTGTTGTATACTGTGTTAATAGCGGCAACATATATTGTTAACTTGTTTATTACTTTAATAATATTATTAGTGGTTAATTTGTTATATATATGTTTTTTCAAAATATATAACATAAATGTTTGGACATTTACACGGTGTATGTGATGAACTTGCAATAATTAATTAATGAAAACACATAAGATAGCAGAAATAACAGAATTTAGAATCACTTTTATATTGATTGCAGGTCACTTCGAGGGGGCAACCTTCTTTGCGCAAGCTTAATACAAATTACTTCACGGTGCGTTCATAGGCCTCAACACACACTTATATACTAAGTCTAGGCTCCAATACCATGTGTCAATACAAACCATGGATCAATACAAAATATGGATCAACAATTACTACGAAACGACTTACAAAGCATATGTGTCCAACAACAATAATACAAATTATGGATCAACAAATACTACAGGACGACTTACAAAGCATATGCATCCAACAACAATATACTAACAAAGTAAATAGAAGAGTTGACATGGGTTCTTAACATCCCCTCTCCCTTAGAAAAAGCTTTGTCCTCAAACCTTTAGATGTGGAAAGTGATGCAGAATCTGAATGAGTGGTTCCCCTGTAGCATCCTCAGGTTGCATTCCGGGCCACTAACGCCTTGTGAGTTTCAGGGAGGGTTGCTTGGAAGGCTGTAGACGAAGAAGAACCATATCAGCTGCGTGAAAAATGCGCTCAGAACGGTGTTGGTGGGCTTGTTGTTTCAGTCGAATTCTTGCTATGTGAAGATTGTCTTGCAGAATGAGAAGAATCTGATCACAGTTTCGAAGAACCGAGTCAATTGCCTGAACTGGGGAGCTGCTGAGGGTGTATGGAAGAAGAATTGGCAATGCTTGTCCATAGACTGCTTCATATGATGTCCTTTTAGATGTGGTATTGTACCACTAGAGTGCTTCTAGAAAATCCATAGAAATAGTTGTCCAAATCTGTGTAGGGATGGGCAAGGGTTCGAGTAGTCCCGAAAAGAGTGTCGTTTCACCCTTGTTGTCTTGGAAAGTATCACAGTTAGCCACCATCTGTGGAATTGTCATTTTCAGTTCCTACCAAAAGAAGGTACATTGTTCCTGGTCATACATTTTGAGGAACCCAGAGTGCCCTGCTAATGAAGAAGCATGGACTGCATAGAAGAGATAACGTTGTTGAACAGATTGCAACCAATTTGGAACAAGCAGAGAAATAGCTGAAAGAGAAAATGGGTCATCAAATGTGCTAGAAGGAGCATCTGCCACCATATTGTCCTTACCCTTCATGTAGGTGATCACATAGACATAACCCATGGGTTGGATAACCCATTTCAGGTGTGCTGGGGAGGAGACCCATTGTTCCAAGAAATTTTCCAGACTCTGGAGATCAGTCTTGATGCAGAAATAATTCCCTAATAGGTATGGTTGCCACTTCTGTACTGCATGCAAAATAGCCATAATTTCCTGCTGAGATGTAGATGCGGCTAAATTCTTACCGGAAAGGTCTCTTGAAGGCGACAAGCCCACTGGTTCAGCAAGGACACCTGCATATCTATAAAAGGAAGTAGGGGAGACCATTGATGGGTGCATCTGAATGGAATGGAGGTGAGCGATGAAACCATATGAATTCTTCTTAAGGATCTTTTCTAAGCGATGTGAACTGATGATGCGGAGAGACCCTTGTTCTAAGCCCTTAAATTTGTGTTGTTTCCCATTGACTGAAAACTACATCCAAAGTTTAGCAAAATCCCATAAGATGGGGCCAAGTGTGCATAACCATTGAACGCCCAAAACCACATCACATCCACCTAAGGACAAGGAAAACATGTCAGAGCGCGGGTTATAATCTTCCAGAGAGATACACACATTGTGACACTTTCCCTTGCAAGGTAAGGTGCTCCCATTGACAACCATGACTTCAAAGTTGGAGCAAGGATGGACAAAACAATCAGCATGTTTGGCAATCCGAGGGTCAATGAAGTTATGAGTGCTACTAGAAGCAATGAGTATTGTACGAGGAAGCTTCTTGAAGTAACCCCTAACCCGCATTGTTTTGGGGTTGGTGACGCCGGATAAAGCATGGAGAGATATCTATGGGTGGTCTTCCTGAGATGGAAGGTCAATAGGTGGCTCCTGAATCTCGACTTGATCATCCGGTGTATCTAGAGCCTCTTCACCAACTTCAGAGGCGGACGGAGAATCCACATCCAAGAGATAGAGCTTTTGTTGAACACATCTATGTCTCCGAGTGAATTTTTCATCACAATTATAACAAAGCCCTTTTTCTCTGCGTGCCTGCATCTCTGTTTCGGAAAAATACTTGATAGGAGTTGGTCGAGGAGCTGGCGGGGGGAGGTTGTTGAGAACTCATATTTCGGAAGGGAACAAAAGTGGGTTGGCAGTCTTGTCTTCTGCCAACTTAGCCAACACCAGGGCTTCCATCATTGTGTTGGGACAGAACATTTTGACCTTTGGGAGGATTTCATCCTTAAGACTACTGATAAAACAACTCCTGTAGAAGTCATCAGACAATCCTTCTATGTGGTTGGCTAGTTTCTCAAATTCTGTCTGATACTCTCGTACACTGCCAATTGGACAAAGTTTAGTGAGTGCTCCGGTGAAATCATCAAAAGCACTAGGACCAAATTGTTGCAAAAGGAGTTGGCAAAAATCTGTCCATTTTGGCTCATCATGAGCCTTGATGTACCAATGGTACCATTGAAAGGCTTCCTGTTCCAAATGAAAGGATGCAAGTGAAACTTTTTGGACATCAAAAGTATTATGCAGATTGAAATACTGTTCTGCACGATAGATCCATCCAGTCGGATCAGTACCATTGAAGCGAGGAAATTCAAGTTTTGGACCACGGAAAGTGATGGAAGAAGAGAACCCATTGGCTGCAGAAGATTCTTGCTATCGGTTATTGTTCATGGCTGAATGCTGAAGATGGAGGCTAAGAAATTTTTCATCTAGATCTTGGAGTTTGGTTTGGATGGCTGCAAATGATTCCTCCATGATTTTTGCTCCTGCGCGGGTGACAACCATAACTAGGAGTTTCTTTTTTTAATGGATAGAGAAACACAAACAAAAGCTTATTTAGTAAAGGAAAATTTGGATTTGGGAAAAACTAGGATGGGTAAATGGGGTTTGAATAGGTTTTGGACACTTTTTGATGGGCAGGGAAGCAAAAAATGGGGATTTCAGAAATGGAGTGAAAGAATGAGAAAATTTGTCAAAGAAGGACAAAGAAGCAGAAATAGGGAATGAACACGGTGGCAAAATTTGGAGGCGAGTGGGTGAAAATTGAAGAAGTTATGGCAAACCCTAAAAATAGACAAATGTGAGATTTCTGGCTTTGGGAAGTAGAATTTGGGATAGGGTCCTCAGGAATGAAATATGTAGAATGGTACTACAGGGGTGCCCGGGAAGTTTCAAGAGAAACGGAGTTAAAATAAGGGAGATATGGCGAAAAAATGGAATTATTTATTTATTTTCATGAATGGATCTGCAACGGCGTGGAAGGGATCAGAAATAGATAGATCTGCAACATCACTGAAGTGATCGGCAATAGATGCATATGAAATGATGCTGAATGGATAAAAAATGGCTGGATCTGAAAAGACTTTCAGAATAGATCTGGAACGACTGTCATAATGGATCTGAAACGGCTCGGAATGGATCTGAAACTGCTGGATCTGGAATGGCTCGGAATGGATTTGAAACGACGCGGATGTGATCGGCAACAAGTCAGCTGAAAATAGATATGGACCCCAGGTATGTGCGGCTTCCTAACAGTTTAGGGGTTTCACTCGACCACTAATGCTATTTGACGACTTGCGTATTGGGGCAGTATCCCTCACTCCACGGCTCAGGTAAAACTGATAATCGCTTTGCCACAAACGACAGCTCTTGGTTTACCTCACAGGTGGGAACTAGTCAATCAGGTAGGGGTCGTTGCCCTTTTCACTAGCAGGTCCTCTCAATGGGCTAGCTACTTTGGAGTTCCTGTGGTACTTCTCACAATGATTTTTACAGCTTATGCCCAAGTGCTTCCCATAGTTAAGCGGATAGAGATTATTCCTAGATCCGAACTTGCAACAGATGCGAAATTTTTTTTTGGCAGAAATTCCACCCAATGAGCCCAAGAAAGTGCTCTGATACCAGATGTGATGAACGTGCAATAATTAATTAATGAAAACACACAAGATAGCAAAAATAACAGAACTCAGAATCACTTTTATATTGATCATAGGCCACTTCGAGGGGGCAACCTCCTTTGAGCAAGCTTAATACAAATAACTTCATGGTGCCTTCATAAGCCTCAACACACACTTATATACTAAGTATAGGCTCCAATACCATGGGTCAATACCATGTGTCAATACAAACCATGGGCCAATACAAAATATGGATCAACAATTACTACAGGACGACTTACAAAGCATATGCGTCCAACAACAATAATACAAATTATGGATCAACAAATACTACGAGACGACTTACAAAGCATATGCATCCAACAACAATATACTAACAAAGTAAATAGAAGGGTTGACATGGGTTCTTAACAGTATATCTTTAAATCCTAATTTATGAGTTTGACTTAATTAGGTGTACAAGTTCATTCTCGGTATATCTTTAAATCCTAATTCATGAATTTGACTTAGTTAGTTGCACAAGTTCATTCTCCCAATGTTGATAACAATTGTAGCAAAGTAACTCTAGATGTGCTCTAGATAGTCTTTGCCAATAGAATCTTTAAATAAACATAGAGAAGAAAGATAATCTAAACTTCAAATAGAGTTAAGGGAAATGATTGATAATAAGTTTGTGTTTGATAATAAGTTTGCATCATTTGAAGACAAAATTGAGAAACAATAAACACTAAAATAATCCTTTTGGAGAAAATGGAGATGAGATTACAAGGAATAGAAAAGCAAAGCTAAAAAAAGAAATAATCAATCCAAAAAGGAGAGGTTGATAATCTAGAAAATCATAATGTGAAGAACAAGATTAAAGAGTTAGAAGAAAAACTAAATAACAATTTGCCCCTAAATAGTTTGGAGGGTAAACTGAATATCAAACCCATAAAAAATGAAATGAATAAGCTTGTGTATTTAGACCATGAGGATAACAAAAGAGCATTGAACTTCATAATAAAGGAGAAGAAAGAGGAAATGCTATCACTAGTCAAGGAAAAACTACAAGAAAAATTACAATTTGAAAGAGCTTCTCTCACAAAAGCACAAAGGTTGGACAAAATCATTGAGCACAAAGATAGGTTTTTTGTGTTAAGGTAATTTCTAATGACCATAAATATGTAATACTCTTAAAAACTGAAGTCTAAAAGGGTTGGGAATATTTATAAAGGAAGATCTTATTCCAAAGATCAAGCAACATTTTAAAAAAAATGTTGAAAAGGTAAAAGAAGCTAGAAAGTAAAGAAAATGAGCAATAATTAGGAATAGAAAAACTATTATTAGGGATAGAAACCTAAAAGATAACAATAAGTAGAAATTTGGGACAGTACAAATCCTCCCTTGGAATTGTGGTGCCTTTCTGTGGAGCAAAGGTCTCATGTTATATTATATTGCTTGTTGAAACTTGGAAGCATAAAGAATATAAGGTTTGTCTTGTGGTTGATATGGAATAAGAGATCCTACCATAGAGGAATCAAAGGTGTAGCTTGTTAAATAAAGACGAACATTTCCCCTCACATTAGGATTCACAAAAATAAAACATCAAATCAATACCTATGGATGGAGATTTCAATATCAATGCTAAGAATATTTATATAGTAATTATGTGTTATTTTGCATCTATTAATTGTACCTTTTATAAGAAGCATAATCTAGATAAAAAAATGTCCTTACAATGAATTAGAACATGATATTTATAACCTAATAAATGAAAGCAATATCCTCTTTCTAAGAGACTTTAATGCTAGAATAACAATTAACTAAGCTATTATCTTAAGCAATGATTCCAATGTGATGGTAAATTTTTATCTTAAGTTAAATTCTAGGTCTGAGAACAAGTTTAAATAAAAGAAGCATGAAATATACATATTCTTTACAATACCAACATTTTTACCATGCACATATATATACGTTAATAGTATCTATTCATAACAATCACTTTATACAAAATAATAAAATTGGTCTGTGACTCTCCCCTCTTGAATTGATGATGTCCTCATCATCCTTGACCTTATCTGCGTCAAAATTCAGTATGAGATATCTTCATGAAATTCATAAACAAGCATCGATAAAATTATTAAAATATCAAACAAAAACTTATACTCCCCTCATTGAATTGATGATGTCCTCATCATCCTTGACCCTATCTCATCAAAATTCAGTATGAGATATCTTCATGAAATTCATAAAAAAGCGTCAAGAAGTTTATTAAAATATCAAACAAAAACTTATAATAACATAATTAAAACAAGTTATGTTGCAATATGAATACTAGTGGTATCAATCACTATATGCCTCTTATTTTGAATGTGGCCATCTTGTAATTCTTGAAAATAATTTCATAAATTTTTCCTTTTGTGAGCTTTTGTTTAAAAATATATCTTAAATATTGGTGAATATGCACTTTACCTAAATTTCATAAGACTTCACTTCATATCACACACTATGTATTAAGCTATTAAACTTAAGAAAACACATGCCTTGTGAATTTTATACAATTTTAATGAAATACATCAAACCATAGATAAAAAGAGTTAATAAATAATTGAGAAGCATCCACCTAAGATAGAGTACTAAGATGAAACTCACTTTTAAATGAAAATTGCATAACTTTCCCAATACCTCCATCACTCATTCCACTATTTAAAACACCTCTCTCTTAGCTATTCTTTCATTCAGGATAAGATAGATCCTTCTAATATTATGATCCCTCATAAAATTATTTTGTATTCATAGAAAGGAGGATCTTGGGCGTGATATCACTAACACCATTGAGTAGTGGCATGACTATTGTAATTTTCTCAACCGAGACATTAGAAAATCTAGCAATGTGTTGGATAACCTTAACATAATCTTAGCATAATCCTCATGACTTTCACATATCACTACATTTTTTTTAAATAGTCACACGACTCTCAACCATTCTACCTCTTACAAATATGAGAGTGATCTACTCTTTTATAAAGGAAGGAATAAAACCTAACCTTTGGGCTCACAAGTTTATTCAAGGTATGGAACCCATTCCAAAAGATTGGTACTTAGATAAAGAATCCAAAAGACAAGTAAGGAGTTGGGATACTCTTCAAACTCATTTCTATGAATACTTTTGTTTTATGGGGTAATTCGATGAAGTTAAAGATACACTAATGTTCACTAAGGAGGCCTTGGTCCTTGATAGGATGCAAAATTTGAGTAATCCTTCTATATAGTCTTATCATCAATAATTTTTTAGCTTAAAGATACCTGTCACAAGGGTGGAGTCTCCTCTATATTGTGGAAAAATCAATTAGTATATGGATGATGTGAATGATTTAGAAAATTTAAGGCACTTATCATTCAAAGAATTAGAAGGGATTAGCACTATGCATATAGAACAAGGATGATGACTATTCCTACTAATGTTGTGTCGATGCAACCTACTTCTTCTAAACAACCTTCTAGCTTATCAATGTATATGTTGAATGAAGGAACTAAAGTTCCCACTAATATAATAGTAAATACAAGTAACATAGAAATGCCATGTAAGGCAAGTAAATAATGTAAAGTAGAATAGATGTAAGATGTAAGATGATTTACAAGAATTAATGTTGGGTATTTTATACCTTAAGTGGGAAGGGAGGTGACTTTTCAAGTTACCTCTTGAGTAATTAATTAATTACCCTAATTAACCTACTTAGTATTAAATGTTAATATTTATAACATTTATGTTTGTTACATTGCCTTCCCCTTAAGGGAAGCTTTGTCCTCAAAGCTGTATTGAAAACAATGTATGAATTCCCTTGAAATGTCGTCTCGGGGTCCTTTCTTTTTTGTAATTTTGACTCTTGATGAAATGAGACGATACGAGTTACAGATTCCCAAGGAGAACTGTCGCATAGTATTTGTTGTGGTCCATCCTAGATCTATTTTTATCGGAGCTCTGAGATCATTTTGTGGGATGGGCCGTTTCAATTGTTGCTTAGTATGTCGATCTTTTCACCTGTCAACATAATTCTTCTGTGAGTGCTCGTTTTGACCCTGTCATTGGTCAAAATGGAGATTATAATTGGGATGTCTGTAAGGCATATGTGTTGTTTGTTTTTATTTCTTTTGAACTATGGCAAGGACTACCTTCACTTCCTCGACTTGATTTTTGGATGCATCTTCCTGCATTTGTGCTTCTTAGTTCTCTAGTAGATTTTTATGATTCTAAATCTTTTCGATTCTTTCATCTTGAGACTTTTTTTCAATTTCTAACTTCTTGATTTGATTCTCTAGTTCCTGATTACGATTATTTAGACACTGATTTTCTTCTCTAGCTCTGATACCACTGAAGGAACTAAATTTCCCACTAATATAATAGTAAATACAAGTAACGTAGAAATGCCATGTAAGGCAAGTAAATAATGTAAAGTAGAATAGATGTAAGATGTAAGATGATTTACAAGAATTAATGTCGGGAATTTTATACCCTAAGTGGGAAGGGAGGTGACTTTTCAAGTTACCTATTGAGTAATTAATTAATTACCCTAATTAACCTACTTAGTATTAAATGTTAATATTTATAACATTTATGTTTGTTACATTGAAAGGGTGTGGGAGAGGGGGAAACCTTGCTTAACTCCAATATTACAATTAATATCTTTCGACTAACCCTCCATGTTTGTTTAAAATTACCAATAACAGTCTCATATAAAATTATTGCAACAACTTTCAACTTGTAGCCATATGTTATTTCTAAGGATTGTATCAAAAGATTTCTAAAGTCCACATAGCAATAAAAGAGATAAACCTTAATACAACTTGAATTTAGACCCATTACTCTTTATAAACAAATCACATAACTCCATATCTTTAACAAATTTATTTTAATGTGATCTCAAATTGGAATTTCTCTATAACTTTAAGGTCGTCTAGAAGTTGAAAATAAATTCATATTTCAGAGTTGGAAAAGAATTAGTTCACGGATTAAAACTAAGGAGTTATTCTTAAACCATATATTTATATCACAACTAATATCTACACGATATAATTTGGGCTTACCATAACTTAATCATATCTTCAAGCATAAATTGGGATCTATATGTCACAACTAAATATTTACATGTTCTAATGATATAATTATATTAGACACATAACCTATACATCAACAATGAAATTTCCTTAGTTTTAGGTTCAACTTAATATTCACAGTGATACTCATTGATCTTATTATAAATTGTTTTCATACATTGTTGACAATCTATTAGTTGTATTACTTCATTAGTAGACTACCATTTTACATTGGTAGACTACCATTTAACACAAAAATACCAACACTACCATATTATATTAAGTACATGCACCATTATGATGTGAAGAACCTGCAACAATTAATTAATAAGAATATGCGAAATAGCAGAAATGACAGAACTCAAAATCACTTTTATATTGATCGCATGCCACTTCAAGGGGGCAACCTCCTTTGAGCAAGCTCAATACAAATAACTTTACGGTGCCTTCATAGGCCTCAACACACACTTATATACTAAGTCTAGGCGCCAATACCATGGGTCAATACCATGTGTCAATACAAACCATGGGCCAATACAAAATATGGATCAACAATTACTACGAGTCAAAACCATGGGCCAATACAAACTATGGATCAACAAATACTACGGGATGACTTACAAAGCATATGCGTCCAACAACAATATACTAACAAAGTAAAGACATGGGTTCCTAACATCCCCTCTCCCTTAGAAAAAGCTTTGTCCTCAAAGCTTTAGATGTGGAAATTGATGCAGAATTTGAAGGAGTGGGTCCCCTGTAGCATCCTCGGGTTGCATTCCGGGCCACTAGCGCCTTTTGAGTTCCAGGGAGGATTGTGTGGAAGGCTGTAGACAAAGAAAAACCATATCAGCGACGTGAAAAGTGCGCCCAGAATGGTGCTGATCAGCTTGTTGTTTCAGTCGAATTCTTGCCATGTGAATATTGTCCTGCAGAATGAGAAGAAGCTGATTGCGGTTTCGAAGAATTGAGTCAATTACCTAAACTGGGGAGCTGCTGAAGGTGTATGGAAGAAGAACTGGCGGTGCCTGTCCAGAGACTGCTTCATATTGTGTCCTTTTAGATGTGGTACTATACCACTGGAGCGCTTCCAGGAAATCCATAGAAATAGATGTCCAAATCTGTGTAGGGATGGGCAAGGGTTCGAGCAGTCTTGAAAGGAGGGTTATTTCATCCTTATTGACCTAGAAAGTATCACAGTCAACCACCATCTGTTGAATTGTCATTTTCAATCCCTGCCAAAAGAAGTTACATTGTTCCTGATCATACGTTTTCAGGAACCCAGAGTGCCCTATTGATGAAGAAGCATGGAGTTCATAGAAGATATAGCCCCATAGAACATACTGCAACCAATTTGGAACAAGCAGAGAAATAGCTGTAAGAGAAACTGGGTCATCAAATGTGCGAGAAGGAGCATCTGCCACCATATTGTCCTTACCCTTCTGGTAAGTGGTCGCATAGTCATAACCCATGAATTGGAGAACCCGTTTCAGGTGTGCTGGGGAGGAGACCCGTTGTTCCAGGAAAGTTTCCAGAATTTGGAGATCAGTCTTGATGCAGAAATAATTCCCCAATAGGGATGGCTGCCACTTCTGTACTGCATGCAAAATAGCCATCATGTCCTGCTGAGATGTAAATGCGAAAAAATGCTTACTGGAAAGGTCTCGTGAAGGTGGTAATCCCACTGGTGCAACAAAAACACTTGCATATCTATCCAAGGAAGTAGTGGAGACCATTGGTGGGTGCATCTGAAGGGAATGGAGATGAGCAATGACACCATGTGAATTCTTCTTAAGGATCTTTTCCAGGCGATGTGAATTGATGATGCGGAGAGACCTTGGTTGTAAGCCCATAATTTTGTGTTGTGTCCCATTGGCTGAAAACTGCATCCAAAGTTCAGCAAAATCTCATAAGATGGGGCCAAGTGTGTGTAACCACTGAACACCCAAAACCACATCACATCCACCTAAGGATAAGACAAACATGTCAGAGCGTAGGTTATAATCTTCCATAGAGATACGCACATTGTGACACTTCTCCTTGCAAGGTAAGGTGCCCCCATTGGCAACCATGACTTCAAAGTTGGAGCAAGGATGGACAAAACAATCAACCTATTTGGCAATCCGAGGGTCAATGAAGTTATGAGTGCTACCAGAATCAATGAGTATGGTAAGAGGGAGATTTTTGAAGTATCCCCTGACCCGCATTGTTTGTGGGGTGGTGACACCAGTTACAGCATGGAGAGAGATCTCGGGTGGGTCGTCCTGAGATGGGGTGTCAACAGGCGGGTGTTGAATGTCGACCTGATCATCTACTATATCTGTAGCTTCTTCACCAAGTTCTGAGGCAGGCGGAGAAGCCACATCCAAGAGATAGAGCTTTTGGTGAACACATCTATGTCCCTGAGTGAATTTCTCATCACAATTATAACAAAGCCCTTTTTCTCGGCGTGCCTGCATCTCTGTTTCAGACAAATGCTTGATAGGAGTTGGTTGAGGAGCAAGCGTGATGGGAGGTCGTTGGGAACCCATATTTCTGAAGGCAACAAAGGTGGGTTTGGAGCGTTGTTAATCTGCGATCTTGTCCTCTGCCAACTTAGCCAACCCTAGGACTTCCATCATTGTGTCGGGATAGAACATTTTGACCTCTGAGCGGATTTCATCCTTGAGACCACTCATAAAACAACTCCTGTAGAATTCATCAGATAATCCTTCTATGTGATTGGCCAGTTTCTCAAATTCTGTCTGATACTCTCTCACTGTTCCCATTTGGTGAAGTTTAGTGAGTGCTCCTGTGAAGTCATCAAAAGCACTAGGACCAAATCGTTGCAAAAGGAGCTAGCAAAAGTCTGGCCATTTTGGCTCTTCATGAGCCTTGATGTACCAATGGTACCATTGAAGAGCTTCCTGTTCCAAATGAAAGGATGCAAGTGGAACTTTCTGGACATCAAAAGTATTATATAAACTAAAATATTGTTCTGCTCGGTATATCCATCCAGTCGGATCAGTACCATTGAAGCGAGGAAAATCAAGCTTTGGCCCACGAAAATTGCTGGAAGAAGAGAACCCGGTGGCTACAAAAGATTCTCACTGTCGGTTATTGTTCATGGCTAAATGTTGAAGATGGAGACTGAGAAATTTGTCATCCAGATCTTGGAGTTTGGTTTGGATAGCTGCAAGTGCTTCCTCCATGGTGTGTGCGTCTGCATGGGCGACAACCATAACCAGGTTTTTTTTTTTTTGGAATGGGTAGAAAAACACAAACAGAAGTTGATTTAGTAAAGGGAAATTTGGATTGGGGAAAAAATCTGATGGGTAATTGGGGTTTGACTAGATTTTGGAGTTCAGAAGCAGGGTGAAAGAATGAGAAAATTTGGCAGAGAGGGACAAAGGAACTGTGTGGGAAAATTTGAAGGTGATTGGGTGAAATCCGAGGAAGTTATGGCAAACCCTAAAAATAGACAAATGTGGGATTTTGGGCTTTGGGAAGTGGAATTGGGGATAGGGTCCTCATGAATGAAATATGTAGAATGGGATTACAGGGGCTTCCCGAAAGTTTCAAGGGAAACAGAGTGAAAACAAGGGAGATATGGAGAAAAAATTGAATTTTATACCTACCTTCTTTTTCTTTTTCTTTTTCTTTTCAAAATGGAGTGGCTACGGCTCGGAAGGGTTCTGAAACAGATAGATCTACAATGGCCTGGAAGTGAGGGGAAACAGAGGGATCTGAAATGACGTCAAATGGATTGAAAACAGCTGGATCTGGAACGGCTTTCAGAATGGATCTGAACGGCTGGATTTGAAACGACACATCAGTGGTCGACAACAGTTCAGCTGAAAATAGATATGGACCTCAGGTATGTGCGGCTTCCTAACAGTTCAAGGGTTTCACTTGGCCACCAATGCTGTCTGACGGCTTGCGTATTGGGGCAGTACCCCTCACTCCATGGCTCAGGTAAAACTGATAACCGCTTTGCCACAAACGACAGCTCTTGATTTACCTCACAAGTGGGAACTAGTCAATCAGGTAGGGGTCGTTGCCCTTTTTGCTGGCAGGTCCTCTCAATGGGCCAGCTAATTCGGGGTTCCTGTGGTACTCCTCATAATGAGTTTTAGGGATTATGCCCAAGTATTTCCCACAATTAAGCGGATAGGGATTATTCCCAAATCCGAACCTGCAACAGATGCGAACATTGTTTTGGTAGAAATTTCACCCAGTGAGCCCAAGAAAGTGCTCTGATACTAGATGTGAAGAACCTACAACAATTAATTAATAAGAATATGCGAAACAGCAGAAATGACAGAACTTAGAATCACTTTTATATTGATCGCAGGCCACTTCGAGGGGGCAACCTCCTTTGAGCAAGCTCAATACAAATAACTTCACGGTGCCTTCATAGGCCTCAACACACACTTATATACTAAGTCTAGGCGCCAATACCATGGGTCAATACCATGTGTCAATACAAACCATGGGCCAATACAAAATATGGATCAACAATTACTATAGGTCAAAACCATGGGCCAATACAAACTATGGATCAACAAATACTACGAGACGACTTACAAAGCATATGCGTCCAACAACAATATACTAACAAAGTAAAGACATGGGTTCCTAACAAACTACCATTTTACATTGGTAGGCTACAATTTAACACACAAATACCAACACTACCATATTATATTAAGTACATACACCATTATGATATAAAAGAGTAAAAATGTATAGAATCATTCCACATATACAAGATCAAGATCTAAGTGACTTGTAATTTACTAAAAAATGCATATACCATGCATGTATTAATTTCCCTCCTATCCTAGTATACATGTTAGATGTCCTTTCACGTTTCATGATTTAATACCCTTTTAGTTTCACTACGGTTCCTTTCATATCCTAGTATACATGCTAGATGTCCTTTCCTATTGTTTCATGATTTAATACCCTTTTAGTTCCACTATAGTTCCTTTCACCATGCATAGCCAAAATTAGAATGCACTCACAAGTCCTAACATGGAATGCTTTAATACACTCAATGAATAACTCGTATTTTAAACATTTACATGGTGTTATTCAAGACTCTTTAAAAATATAATTCCATCACACCATTTCATTTTTCACAAGTGTTGGTTTTATTTATTTGTGTCTCAAAATAAATATGATTTACTAATTTGGTTGTCATATATTTCAATTAGAAAAGCAACATATTTTAATCAAATCAATAGAGAATGTTGTTCCCTAACAACATTTTACTAAAATGTGTTTTATTTATGTAAATTGTTTTTCCTTAAATACAAGTAATTAGTGAAATAATGCAAAAAAATCATAAACATGTGCGTATGTTTTTGACAAAACCCTAATTCTTGTTTTTAAAATGAAAAACATATAGTTACTTTTAAAATAGGCCTCATCACATGCTAAAACCATTAGCATATTCCATGGTTTACCCAAAACCATGGGTAGTAAACCACTAGCACTAAATCTATTATTTACCAATTCAAGGTTATTGTTGATCACTTCTAACCTAGTTAAGATTAAAAATAACACACACCAATCACAATGCTAAAAGGTAGTTATGAAATTCTACCCATAACTTGTCTCCTTTTTGTTTGTTTAATTATCCAATTCAATTATAGAATCAATTCAATGTAGATATCATATAATACAACTATGTTCCCTTAAATTTTCATATGTTATTGATGGTGTTTCTTTTTCTTTAAATAAAATATATGGGATTTTAATAAATAGTGTAAAAAAGTTAACTTCACTAAATATTCTCAAACCTTACATTTATCCTTAAAATCATATCAAATTAAAGAGGGAAATAATATCATCTACATCTTACATCTTAATAGCTATGTAAATCATCTCCACAATATACCTTTACTTTTTATCTTTAATATCAACTATCTACTTATTATTTTATCCAAATCTCTTCTTTGTATATACTTATTGTTTTATTAAAATTGAGAAATCTGTATACCAAATGTGATGGCAAATTCTTCTCTTAAATTAAAATTTTCTAAGTTTAATAACAAGTTTAAATAAAAGAAATCAAATATAAATATTCTTTACAATACCATCATTTTTACCATGCACATATTATATAAATTAACATATCTATTCATAATAATCACTTTATACAAAAGAATAAAATACTTTTTTCTCCAAAAATATGAATTTACATAAGTTTACAGTACTTATCTTTTATTAGGAACTCTGAATGAAATGGATGGCTATGCACACGCAAGAGCCATGGATCATGGTCCAACGGTCTCCATCTAGAAAGGGTCTATATTTGGTTCATCATCCAATGGTCTCCATCCAAAATATAGCCATAAAGGGTTATGTTACCAAAAGAAACATCCATTTATTTTTACATCATAACTTTTTGGCTATTACCCAAACACAACATAACTAATTATTTTTAACTTTTACATGTTTTTTTCTTATTTCCTAAGTGATATTTAACACACTATTACTATACCCAAACACAACATAACTAATTATTTTTAACTTTTACATGTTTTTTTCTTATTTCCTAAGTGATATTTAACACACTATTACTATAGTTGATCCATTTTAACTCTTTTATTTTGAATTCCTTCTCCATTACATGGGGAAATTGGTCCCTAAAATCCAACCCTAATACTTTTCACAACATGAGGAATTTTTGTTAGCAAGCACATACAAAAGAAACTCTAAAGAATTAGTTGAGAATTTGTTTGGTAATGAGCTAATTAAGCTTTGTAGTTCTCAAGATCTAATAATTTGCAATTGTCTTATGAAGTGGCCAAAATCCAACCATGTGACTTGTATCCATGGGCTTGGTAGTAGTGTCATAGATTATGTGATATATGATATTCTCATGCAAAACCAAATAGTAAATTTTGACATCTTAAATGGCCATCTGTTATCATTCTAAATTTTATCCCTTGTGCTATTAGAACACCATACCACATGCATAACCCATCATAATCATTACATGCATCTCCTTATGTGACCTCTCTCAACTACATTGGAAAACCTCTCAACAAATTGGCCATCATGAGACCTCCTCACAAAACTAAACCTCCTGATGCCAGTGTATTTTTTTAGTACAATAATGGAGCTGAGCCAGTGCAAATGTTCTTAGAATTTAGTGTGCTCCAAGCTCATATAAATGCCCAAAAAGTGTGCTACCCATGGTTGCACAAGATTTGGAAAAATTTAGTTTTCCTCCAAAAATCATGGTTTCTGATAGTCAACACAAAGCCCTAAAAAACACAAAAGCATTAGTTTCGAGATAAAAATTCAAGGATTACCAAAAATACACAAAAAAAAGTTGTTCACTCTAATTGAACTCAAAGAAGGGGAGGATTTTTCTAGACCTTTCTCATCCCAAGTCCATAAGAAACCATTAGAAGTCACATTATTCATCTCTGTATTCTATTCTTTTGATGCAGAATCGAACCAGAAAACTAGCTCGAATCGCCTCCCAGGAATAGTTAGGTTCCAAATTCGGTAGAACCTCTATACTTATCGATTCTCTAAGTCTTCTTTCCGCAAGGCTCTTTCCATAGGATCCCTTCCGCAATGCGTCTTCCGCAAGGTCCTTTCCATAACAGTGTTTCCGCAACTATGTTCTCGCAATGCGTCCTTCCGCAAGCTCCTTTTCGCAATTGCGGATTGCAGATTGCGGGTGTGCAATTTACAAACTCAAGAATGAACTTACTCAATTATGCAGCGACAACGGTATTTCCGCACTCGGGTTGCAGATTGCGGATTGCGGATACACCTTCCCACTTTTCCAAAGTGAAACTCCTGCAACTTCCTTTTCTGCAATTCTTTAGAGTCGTTGATTTCTTGCGGGATCTTTCCTGACCGTCGATCTGAGATCAAATGCGGACCCCACCTTAACTTTGCAGATTCGTTATCTTCCTTACACCTTTGTTTTGTGGATCTTCTCTCGGCCGTCAGATATTTTGCGGCTTTGATCTCGTCCATCAATCTGCTGCTATGCAGAACTCTTAACTTAGACTTTGTGGAATGCTATCTTCCATTCACATTCACCTTGTGATCTCTTTTCCCCATCGTCCATCTTCCTTATGGATTTTAATCTGGATCACCCAACCTATGTTGAACGCAATCTCTGCAACTTTATGCCTTTGCATTGATTTATCAGGAAATCGATCAATCACTCAATCGATCATCGCCAGACTAGACTCCTTTGCTGGATCTGCACATCCTCTTCATGATTTCACATACATAGATATCATTCAACTCTCACACAAACTCTTTAACGCATATATGCAGAGATTAATCAAACAATTAACAGGTTCATTAATCATTCGACACCCACAAAATCATATACATAGAATGAACTGCATTTACATAGAGATATGCCAAAATAGGATTTCCTTCATTCAAAACAAAGAACCTGTACATTCATATCGATTCAGAGACTGTGTTCTGATATTCATAGACCTTATTCAACACGACCAACTATCCTTGGCCAGATTTCACACTGTTTTTCCACCCTTATCCAGATACACATTATTTGACTCTCTTCCTAGTTGTCCTAGTTACCTGGCCTACCTCTATGCCTCGTCGGCTTACACATTTATACAAACAGAACTCTAAAACCAATTCTGGTTCAGATCTAGAATACACTCAACGATCTGCTAAATTGCTGCAACTGTAACCTAAGATTAGCAACACCCTTATCCTATCTCTATGACTCATCAAGCATCCATCGAATGCTTCAACAAATATTTCCACTATTCGAGTGCTTGGTTACATGACTCATCCAAATGAATCAGCACACTAATGACTCACCCACTGACTCATCCCCTATCTAGAAACACACCTAAAACATAACATTATTTACAATATTGCATCATAAGACCTCTACTTAGGCAAATGTCAAGACCCCAAGGTCTGATCAAACATTAGACTCGGATGGAGAGTAGAATGCTCCTGCATCAGACTCCCCAGGAAGAAAGAACTTATGACCTCCTAGTCATAACCTTCAATCTTCAATATTCCTGGATCCCAAATTTTATGTTGAAGATGTCCAGTGGCTTCATGGTTATCCTGTAATCTTGTTGCTAAATGTAATTCTCCTGGCTTCTATATTTTCTATTGCAATACTCCACTATCCTTGCTCCTGCAGTCTTCTTCTGTTACTGGTCTTCTACTGTTGTTTTGATTCCTTGCCCTGCTGATGTAAATATTCATTCTCTCTTCATGTCTTCTCAAAGACATCTTCACCATCAACATCCTCATTTCTTCAATCTCATTGTGCAGTGTATCTTTCAGCTGGTACACTTGCATCTTCTTAAACTAATGTTGTTCCTTTGGCTAAATTCTGCTGCTGTTGTCCATTACCTGTTGCATCCTTATACCTTTAGGATCTTTATTTACACCATTAGGATCTTTATCAATCCTTGGATTGATCAACCAGTATTTTAGCATCTCTAGTTCTTCATCATACTTTCTCAGATCATAAAATATCTCTCTGTTTTCATTAGCTAACCCTACAACAACAAGTTCTTCTAACTGTCTGTCAGCAACTCCACTGTCAAATTGTGTATGTGTTCCTCCTTGGATGTTTTCATGAGACCATGTTGTCTCAGCCTCCATCTTCAGAGCAATCTTCCAACTTTTCCCACTTTTAGGGAGGTAAGGATACATTTATTTTTCTTCCTTCATCGTCATGACAGCCTCATTATCTTCATCATCTGCTATACCTGTAAACAAAGACAATTCATTAGTTTTAAAAACATTAGGATCTCTAGCTGTCATTGACTTCTCTGTCAATACATTCATTTGCTGATCTGAACTCTGCAAATAGTTCATGATACCTTCAGTTAGTCTCTCCTTCCCATCTTCATTATCCGTGAATACATATTCAGTCAAGAACTTTTCTATCTCAGTCATCTCCTCCATCAGCTTTATTTCTTCACCAAACTCCATATTTCCTATAGTCTGAGCTACAGGCTACATCAAAATTTCATCTTCTTTTACAACATGATTATGTTCTGTTGTCATAATTTTGAAAAACATTTATCCTCCTCCTCATTATCTCTGGCAATCCAAGATAACTATTCAGTTTCTCCTTGCATAACCACATCACTTAAGTGTTCTTCAATACCTGCAGTCATTCACAAAGCATTAGCTTCAAAAACCATATACTCCACATCTAGAGTTTCATCCACACCATCTTTATGTGATTTTGAACTGATCAATGAGTTCAGAAAATCATCTACAATCTTTGCTTCATCATCCTCTCCAAGGATACTTCCATGTTCTGGTTCACAATATGAAATTTCCATCTCAGACTCAACTTTCCTGAGTTCTTCCTTCAATCTAGCAGGCATTTCTTTCTTTAGCTTCACCTGTAGTGAAGGCCATCTCACTTTTTGCTTCTTCGTTATCCAACCATACCTTTGGTCTTCTTTCTGTAGTAGCTTCTCCAAATAAAATAGTTTTAATCCTATGTCAACTAACTCTCTGTCATACTCTTTCTGACTCACTCTCTTGATACCTTCAGCTTTGGCATCTTTTCTTCTGTTGTGGATTTCCTCTGAACCTCTGCAATGACCTTCAGTAGTTATTGGCTCTTTCTCCTCTTTCTCTTTCTCTGTGAACTTCATCTTGTTCACCTGTGGACTGCTCTCAAGCCTTCTCTCAGCAAGTCTTCATACCTTCCACAATACCTCAACAAGCTATCTCTCCTTGAGCTTGTCCTTTTGTTATTCTTGGTTCTTCCCTCTAGAACCTTTTGAGCAACTCCTTTGCCCCTCTTGGCCTCTACAGATCCACTTCTTCTCTGAGAACATGCAACTTTTCCTCTTCTGGTCCAACCTCTGTTGGATTCTTAGGTTCTGTCACTATTTCTTCTTTTCTAAGAGTTCACAACTTCTTCATCAAGAACACAATAATCATTGATACAACTCCTCTAGCTGTCACTGCTGCTATCAAACCTTTCCTATTTGCTTCAACAAATTGTTATAACCAGATTTAAACAAAACATCAATAAGTCCATACCTTATAAGATCTCTTCCACTCGTACAATTGGTTAAAACACCTCCCTATCTAGAATCCTTGATTTAACTCAATTCTGAATACTTCTATTTGACCAACCTTCTCATCACAAGTGTTAGTCTTCAACTTTATTTGAAAATCAAAATTTGATTTTACCTCTGATACCTTCATGACAGCTTCAATTTTCTTTCGGCTCAAATTCTTTATCGACCTTACCGTAATGTCTGCTGTGATCTAGTACACGCAGAATATTTTTTTCTCTCTGCTCTGATACCAAATGTATCAGCAAAACTAAATTTGGTCACTCTGATACCAAATGATGCAGACTCGAACTAGAAAACTAGCTCGAATCTCCTCCCAGGAACAGTTAGGTTCCAAATCTGGTAGAACCTCTATACTTAGCGGTTCGCTAAGTCTTCTTTCCGCAACGCTACTTCCACAAGGCTCTTTCCGCAGGATCCCTTTCGAAGTGCGCCCTTCTGTAATGCGTCTTCCGCAAGGTCCTTTCCGCAACATAGTTTATGCAACTATGTTCCCGCAATGCATCCTTCTACAAGCTCCTTTCCATAATTGTGGATTACAGATTGCGGGTGTGCAATTTACAAACTCAAGAATGAACTTCCACAATTACGCGGCCGCAATGGTATTTCCGCACTCGGGTTATGGATTGCGGATTGCAGATTGCAGATACACTTTCCCACTTTTCCAAAGTGGAACTCCTGCAACTTTCTTCCCACAACTTCCTTTTCCACAATTCTTCAAAGCTGTCGATTTCTTGCTGGCTCTTTCCTAACCATCGATCTAAGATCAGATGCGGACCTCACCTTAACTTTGCGGATTTATTATCTTCCTTACACCTTTATTTTTCGGATCTTCTCTGGGCCGTCAGATATTTTGCGGCTTTGATCTCATCCGTCGATCTATTGCTATGTGGAACTGTTAACTTAGACTTTGCGGAACGCTATATTCCATTCACGTTCACCTCGTGATCTCTTTTCCCCATCATCCATCTTCCTTGTGGCTTTTAATTTGGACCGCTCAACCTCTGTTGAACACAATCTCTGCAACTTTATGCCTTTGCATTGATTTATCAGGGAATCGATCCATCACTCAATCGATCATCGCATACTAGACTCCTTTGTTGGATATGCACATCCTCTTCGTGATTTCACATACACATATATCATTCAACTCTCACACAAATGCTTTAATGCATATACGTAGAGATTAATCAAACAATTAACACGTTCATTAATCATTCAACACCCACAGAATCATATACACAGAATGAACTGCATTTACACAGAGATATGTCAAAATAGGCTTTCCTTCATTCAACACAAAGAACTTGTACATTCATATCGATTCAGAAACTGTGTTCTGATATTCATAGGTCTTATTCAACACAACCAACTATCCTTGGCCATATTTCACACTGTTTGGCCACACTTAGCCAGATACACATTATTACACATTATTTGACTCTCTTCCTGGCTGTCTTGGTTACCTGGCCTACCTCTATGCTTCACAGGCTTACACATTTATACAAATAGAACTCTGAAACCAATTCTGGTTCAGATCCAGAATACCCTCAACAATCTGCTAAATTGCTGCAACTGTAACCTAAGATTAACAACACCCTTATCCTATCTCTATGACTCATCAAGCATCCATCGAATGCTTCAACAAATGCATCCACTATTCAAGTACTTGGTTACATGACTCATCCAAATGCCTCAACACACTAATGACTCACCCAGTGACTCATCCCCTATCTAGAAACACACTTAAAACATAACATTATTTACAATATTGCATCATAAGGCCTCTACTTAGGAAAATGTCAAGACCCTAAGGTCTGATCAAACATTAGACTCGGATGGAGAGTAGGATGCTCCTGCATCATCTTCATTCCCTATTTATACATTTCCTCATAATTTTCCTTCCATTCAATCCCCCAATTAACAAATTTATTCTACCCCTTTCATGAGAGATTAATAAGGTCATTTCTTCTTAGCTCTCCCATCTATCTTGTAGGTACCAAAGGATTGAAGTCATTCAAAGGAGAAAATGACCCTTCTCACAGAGCAACTTGGAGACCATCTTCTTATCCTCAAACTAATCCCAAGGTGTATACATTGTAATGCCTACATTCATTAGTCAATAGCAAAGGTAAAACCATTCTTTATTAAGTGAAATTTCTTATTTATGAAAGGTTTATGAGTATATTCATATGTATTGGTCTCTTTACCTTTACTTAATCAATCATTTTCTTTGATTACACTAATCTTGTTTGTTATCTAAGTGTGCATCCAGGATTCGATTAGGAATCTGCTAACCCTTATTACATAAATCCATCAACATATTGGTGATTCCACTGGGAATCAAACCCAGAATATTTGTTTTGCATAATACACCATGAAACATGCATAAACCATCATAATCAATACACCCACCTCCCTATATGACCTCTCTTGGGTAAATTAGAAAACATCTCAACAAATTGGCCATTAGTAGACCTCCTCCTCACAAAATTGGACCTTCTGATGCTAGTTCAATTTTCTAATACAACGATGGAGTTGATACAGTGTATATGTTGTTATCGTTTAGTGTTCCCCAAGCACAGATAAAGGCCCAAAAAGTGCACTACCTATTTCTGAACAAAATTTGAAAATATATTTGTCTCCAAAAATCATGGCTTTTGATAGTCAGTACAAATCATTGGAAAACACAAAAGCATTAGTTTCGAGATGAAAATCCACAAAAAAAAAAATTCACTCTATTTGAACTCAAAGAATGAGAGAATTTTTCTAGGTTTCTCATCCCATGTCCATAAGAAACCATGAGAGGTCATATTCATTTTTCTATTCCATTCTCCATTCCATGTGCATCCATTTCTTCATCATTTTCTTTCCATTCCATCCTCCACTTAATATAGTCATGATGTGTACCCTTTTTCTTGAGAGATTTAGAAGGCCATTTCTTCCTATCTCTCTCATATATCCTACAATTACCAAGGCAAAGAATCAAGAGCATTCAAAGTAGAAAAGGATCCTTCTATGAAATTAGCTTGGTGACCATATTCTCATCCACAAACTACTCCCAAGGTGTATACATTTTAATGTTTACATTCGTTGATAAATAGCAAAGGTGAAACCATTCTTTATTATGTGAAATCTCTTGTTAATGCAGGATTTATTGTAGATTCATATATGTTGATCTCTTTACCTTTACTTAATCAATCATTTGTTTTGATTACACTAATCTTATATGTTGTGTAAGTGTTCATCCCTTAGATTAGGAAGCTTCTAACCCTTGTTGCAAAAATCCATCAACACCATGAGCCTGGTTTTGACCATAAAAATTTAACCCTAATTCCAAACTTTGAAAAGCACATAAGCCCCATGAAAGAGAATTATAATAACCAAAAGAACTTGATCTTCGATAAAAATAAAACGGATATATTTTTAAGAGATTTAAACAATGAAATATTTTAATAACTAATGACAATATTGAATACCTCTATCATAATTATACCAAAATCCTCTATAATAACATTACAAATTTCTCTATCGTGGTGTCATGTAAAAAGGAAAATATAACACCCAACCCTTGGATAATGATCCAGGAGGATCTTACCAAATGATCAAAATTAGAATCTTAAAATGTTGAATAGAAGCACATTGTTTCGAAGAGCTCGCCGAGAGCTTTCCAACGATGTTTGCTTCGTCCAAAACGGACTCCAGACATGAAGGATATCGCATTCTGAAAATTTATGTAAATAGGGAAAAATGTAAGAAGGGGGTGCCACGTGGCACATCACATGGCTTGTACAGTATGACTGTACTTCCAACATTGAATCCTCAGGATCTTCCACGTGGCTAGCTGCAGGATGAAGTGGCATGTCGAGTTGGCATCTACATGGACTTCGTTGTTGACATGACAATTTTATTTGAAAGCCAAGTTGACCAATTGCAAGCTACCATGTGGAAGTCTGAATGGACATCTCATAACTCCTTTTACCAAAAATGTATGGTGGCTAGGAGGATCGAACCTTGGACCGCCCGCCAGAGATCTCGCATCCCTACCAATTCGCTACACATGTTTCTTAATATGTATTGTGGGTGATATTATATTTGAGTTTGAAAAGGGGGCAAGATGAGGGATAAGCCCTCATCCCTATTATATGCTCATGTACCCAAATGGTGGATTCAAATATATGGTTAGCACCCAAACCATATACCATGGGATTATTATATATTATAACATATCCAACATAATGGTGGGTTGAACCATATATTACATATAATTCCATATTATTGCCAATAAAACGGAGCCTCTAGGTTTGACCCCGGGACCTCTGGTATGATATGTACAACATGTTTCCACTGCACCAATGCCTTGGGGCTCAGTGCTTATCCTGTGGCATTTCTTTTGAATTGCAATTGGATTTTACACCTAAAGGAGCACACCCACATGGCCATTGAAATTGTGGCTTTGGTGCTATAAAAGCCACGTATTGGAGTGTGTCCAAGGACGATTCAGATGTGACATTTTGCAGACACATTTCCCAATGCAGCACAAAGCCCGAGGTGGGTCCTTGCAACACATGTATCAAATCTCTTGAACTGCATGCCAGAGGAGGTCTTAGGAAAACTATGGAGTGTTTATACTCAAATTTCTTGGTTTTTTGAGACGAACATAATGACATTGTTTTTTTGTGCATTTGAGGAGCAGAAATCAGAGGTGTTTCCAGAACTGATGTAATTTTGCAGTATTTGAAGAATCAATAAAATTGGTCTCACTGGAGGTGGACTTGGAGATGTAGTCCAACAGGGATGAACTCCATTATCATCTACTGTCTTGAAATTATGGTTTGCAGCTTTGTTTATTTGCATTCTTTTTAATTGTACTCTCTTTAAGCTTGCAACTAAAGACCTTTTAAAGAAGTTAACTGTTGATGTATTTCACACATAATTCAAGATTATTTTAAGATCCTACCATTTTCAGATCAGATAAAGAGTGCAAGGATGCTATAAAATCCATTAGGGATACTTCCAATGAGTCCTTCAAATCCGACAAGACATTTTTTCCAAGAAGCAACCTCACAAAAAACCCTCCAAGTACTTCTCCATGATTCATGGATGGTAAATGGGGTAAACCATAGGCCCTGATTATGGATCCTAACCCCTAGGGAGTCAAGAGATCCAAACTCGTGACCTCCCTAACTTTGGGTTGAGAGATATCACGTATGGGTCATGACCGCTTGGAATGACCCTCAAGGCTAGATCTGACATAGTGAATAATGGTTTCCCTAAACCCTTGATGGAAAGATTCAGTGTTCCTATTTTTAAAACTAGAGATAAAAAAAATCATCTAATTATAGGACCTTTATGATTACCCATATTTTAGCTAATTTATATGGGATTATTTGGGAAAAGAAGATCAATATATGGCTAGAAACACTAGTGGATTTAAACCCAAAATCCGACGACCTCCGACAAAAAGGACTTTGTCATTGGATTTCACCTTCAAATTCACAAAATTTGATGAGTTTTTTAAAAATGATACAAGGTTACGTCAGATATCCAACGACATTTCGATGAATATTGACATTTTCCAAAGGATATCTGGCTTAATATTTCCCTAGTATGGCGACACATACAACCGACGGCCAGGAAGTCGGTTATCCGACGGTCAACACTTAATTTAAAGTCAGATATCTTAGACGTGGACATCGGATCACCGACGACAGTTCAATGCAAAAATGCCCACCATCCGACATTCTTAGCAGTCGGTGGTATGGAAGAAACGTCTGGTACTTTAGCCTGTTGAAGTTAGATAACCGACGACATCAGAATGAAAAACTTCCTGCCATCCGACGTTCTTAGCCGTTGGTGGTATGGCAAGAACGTCAGATATTGCTCTAGTATGGCGAATATCCGACATCTATTACGTTCATCGGAAATCCGACGATATGGAATATTATAAAACCTATAAATTCTGAAACATTCCAACATGTTTTCTATATAAGCGCACGATGAATGGCGGACCGTTTTTGGCGGACTGTTTTTCATTATTTCTCTTGTTTTTGTGATTAAAGGGAGAAAAGTGTGGAGCTTGATTTTCTAAGATCGATAATATTCATTCAAGCTCTTTACGAGAAAATGTCAACTAGCAATATTCCTGATGGAGAGGAACAAAATTGACAATTGATTGCTAGATTGTGGGAAGGAGTTGAAAGAAGGGGTGATGGGAAATGTTATTGTCCATGTAGTCAATGCAGGGGCTTTAAGAGGAGAAGAATTTTCATCACAACAACCATAAAACATTGTAGGGAACATGGACATGCTAAGGGGGGATATGAATATCATCCATTTGTATGTTTTGCATTATATATGTTTTTATTTTGATTGCTTTTGTAAATGTATGTATTATTTTAATATTTCTTATATTAACTTTTATCTATTGATGGTTTCAATAGATTGGGACTAGAATGGACAATAAATATTATTTTAATATTTAATATTTATTACATTATATTATTTTTTTCTTATGTGCATGTTGAATCTAGGGTATAGTAGAATAAATCATTTATTTGTTTGTTAGTGAGAGTAACCCACTCACCGGGGAAAGCACTTAGCTCTCTAGATTTGTGTCACTTTCCATGATAATAGAAATAATGACTATATTGGCATGTTGTTTCTCTTCTATTTTCTCTATATAAACCATAACATCGTTTATCTTACCTTAGTTTACAGTATGGGAAATTTTGAGTTATATTTGAGTAGCTTTGCTCAGTAATTGGGTCAATTTTTATATTTCTTGGAAAGTTTGGATGCACCTATTTGACCAACAAGTCAATTTTTTACTTCTTTTATTCCAAAATCATTGATGTTATTACATTTTGTGTTTGAAATTTTTACATTTTTCGTTTTAATTTCTTATATTAACTTTTATCTATTGATGGTTTCATGTAATTATAAAGGAAAGACATCCTACTGCATTTTGTCCAGAGTAAGTGCTTCCAGAACAAGTACCGGAGGAACATGGAGCTATGAATATTAATGGAGAACAAGTTAATGATCGTATTGAAGAATATGATCATACTGATAACATAGTTGAAGTTGATGTTACAAATACTTTGATCCATGATTCATTTAATGTTAGAATGGACGAGGATGATGATGATCATTTTGATGATATTCATGATATACCTCTTCTTGAGAAGGCATACGAACCACTTTATGAGGGCTCCAAGACAAATCTTCTCTCTGCTATATTGTTGATAATGAACTTGAAGGTTATGAATGGTCTTTCAAACATATCAGTCACATGGATGTTAAGGTATGTAATACATTCCATCACATAATATATATGATTGTCTAATACTTTTATTGTTAATTCATAAGTCAATTTAATACGGAATATGAAATGTGTTTCATTAATATTATTTCTATATTATATTAACTAGTAGATTTTTATTTTAATTTGTTGTAGCATGATAGGTGAATAATTGTTACCACCATCAAATATTTTACCTCGAACATATCGAGATCTATCTGCCATCATGAAAGAAATTGGAATGTAGTATGAAGCAATTCATGCATGCCTCGATGACCATGTTCTATATTATAATCAACATGAATTTGCAACAGAATGTCCTGAATGTCATATCAGTAGATATCGAACAGATCAAGTAACAAAAAATGTGCCTCGCAAAGTTCTACGTTATATTCCCATTATTCCACGTTTGCAACGACTGTTCAGGTGCAAAAACATAGCGCATTCTATGGATTACCATGCACGGAACAGAAATCAAGACGACGTTATTCGGATCCCTGTAGATGGGTCTGCATTTAGATATATGGAGGGAAAATGGCCTCACTTTAAAGAAGAACATCATAATCTTAGGATTTCTTTGGCAGCAGATGGTGTCAATCCATTTGCAGAGATGAGATCCGTTTACTCCGTGTGGCCTATTTTTGTTATCAACAATAACATTCCTCCATGGTTAACAATAAAGAGGGAGCACATAATGTTGTCGATGATTGTTCCAAGTATATTGTGTCTACATTTTTTTGTAATGTAGTGGTATCTCATTTATTGTATTTTGTCGCATAATGTCATATATATATTTAATGTTTTTCTATTGTGCAATATGGTTTATATATCTAAATGCTACCTCTCATAATTATATTTTTTATATGTTCAAATCAATCAGGTAAGTACCAAGTCAAAGATATGAATGTATATATCGAACCTCTTAGTGATAAGCTACTAAAGTTATGGAATGGCATCACTATGTATGACTTATCTAGACCAATACGGCAAAGGAAATTTAAATTCCATGCAATGCTTGTATGGACAATACATGATGACCCAGGTTTAACCCATTTTTGTGGTATGTAATTATAAGTTCCACTTTATTTGCATTTAATTTTATGAACTAGCTAGTTAATATACTACACACGCATGTTTTTCTAAATAATCAAGTCATTTTGTATAGAATTATAACTGATCACATAGATATTCCATCTCTTTATGTAGGTCTTCAGACAAAGGGAAAATTTGCATGTCCAACTTGTGGTCCTAAGATCAAATCTCGTCGTTCAAAAATCTTAGGAAAGGAGGTGTTTGATGAGTATAGGCACTTCCTCTCTAAGAATCACACGTATCGAACTACCGAAAAACATTTGTTCAATGGCAAGTAAGAGACTGCATTAAAACCGCATAGAATGACACATCACCTATGGAAGTTGAAATATAATAGAAATCGTCAAGTTACGTATGAATCACCATATTTGAAATGTTATATTGTATTTTTTTATTGTGTGTTATTCACTGTAATTGACATTGATTTATGTAATTTCATGATTGTCGTTCATGTGATCATGAAGGCATTAATGGGCTTCCACAAGGAATGAAAAATTATCCTAGAAAATTTAGTAGGTTTCCATACTATGAGCACCTACAAATTGCTCATCTATTTGATACAATGCATATCGGAAAGAATGTGACTGAAACATTATGGCAAATATTGGATGGAAGGAGTGACAAAGAAAAAATTGTCAAAATTTGCAAAGACATTCAAGATAGCAACCATGCAATGAAAGACGTCATTCAATTTCATAACAATGGAGAGCAAATTAATATAAACTCACTTCCATGGATGTTAACGGACTAGCAAAGTAATGTTGTAAAGAAGTCATTCGAAAAATTAAATTTCCCACCGGATTTTGTGTGAACATGTAGAATATCATAACAAAGAAAGGTGATTTCGCGGGGGTGAAAACACACGATTGGCATGTCTTCATGAAGGTAATTATTATGGTATGCATTTAATTATTATTTTTTTCCCTATTCCAGTGAATATGGTTGGTATTTTTGTTTGTCTACTATTTGTTGATAAAATGACACGATTTATATATTATTGTTACAGTATGTTCTACCTCTCTCTATCCCGGACAACTTCGACAACAATGTCAAGCAAATAATATATAGTCTCGGGAACTACATGAGGTAAGTGGTGATTTTTTCCATGCGCTTACCAGTGTTTGTTTAATTTAACATAGAACTTATATTTGATTTTCATTCTTTAATTCATGTTATGTAATATAATGTTTTTTTCCTTTAATCTCTTGATTGGGTTGTCATGTCACTTGTAGATGGTTGTCATCTAAATAATTCCATAAAGAAGACATAAAGTATTGGAGGAGATAAATTCCTCGTCTCATGTGTGAAATTTAGAAGCATCTACCTTTGACATTTTTCAATGCACAAGAACACTACCTCATACACCAAGTTGAGGAGATTGAATTGTGTGGACCTGCGCACTCAAGGTCCATGTGGATGGTTGAGAGGCACTTGAAATTTATGAAGGGTTTGGTCAGACAACGAGCATATGCTGAGGGTTCTATGATGGAGGGATATATGGTATACCAAAACTTGTTGTATATTAGTGAATATCTTCCTATATTAGCATCAAAGCTCAATTTACATCGCATTTGTGATCCGGACTCCAATAAAGATTTCGAAGGGGAGTACCCGAAGGGGAAAGGTAGATCGAGGAAGGTGAAAGGTAATATAACACATTTGATTGATGATTTTTATGTATATATATCATTCATATTCTATTTTTATATTCAATATTTTGCATCAATTTAGAGTGTAATAATATACTTTCATGTTAAGTGACTATACATTTGTATTGAATTTTAATTTTATTGTCATCAAACAGTTGGTCGAGAGTGGGATGCAATTTATTTATACATCGAAAACAAGATTGACTGGATGAAGGTATGGATTGAACGATGTGAACAATTTGGTCATGGAATATGATGGGAAGGTGTGGCTTCATTGGTTAAAGTTGCACATCGCAATGGAGATACCAATCTAACACAAAGGGAAATCGATTTAGCAAGAGGTTTAAAAGATAAGCAGGTAAGCATATTAATCAACCACACTATTTATTTTTCTGTAAAAAATATTGTCGTTGTACACGCTGATTTTTTTCCTTGTTATATGGCATTATAAACATGCACTAGTTAATAATAAATATTGGATCATTATGTAATATTTTCCTGTATGGCTTGTTGTAGGTAAAACACAATAAGGCTATGTGGTGCATTGGTTGTAGATATCGCATCAAAAAGTTGGATGACATGAAGAAAACATCGGATTGTGGGATATCTGCAGTCTTTGAGGTGACCAATGTCTCTTCTAGAAGTGACAGACATCCATAACTCTAAAAATCGATACTATGGGTATCTGGAAGACATTCTTCAGTGTGACTTTAACTCCTTCAAGGTATTTATGTTCATTGTCAAATGGTACAGGTGTTGATTAAATCCACGTGATCCCGATAAAACAATTATTGAACATGATAATGGATTTACCATGGTAAATACAAGGTTGTTTGATCCAGGAACACAACCCTATGTTCTTCCAACCCAATGTGAACAGGTATATTACTTTGAGGTTCTAGGTAGAGCAGGTTGGTCATTTGCTGTAAGACACGATCCAAGGGGAATGCCGGTAAAGTATAACGTAGATGAAGGTAATGAAGAAGTTCTCGAAGAAGAAGACATCGTTGAAGATGATCATGATCAGCATGAGTTAGATGATCATGTTCCAGAAGAAGATGTCGAAGAATTTCTTGAATCAGATGATGTATCAGACAATGTCCATAAAGATGATATCGATGATGACATGATGATCGTAACTGACATTGACGATGATGATGATATGGCCAATCCTTACAATGTTGAATCTAGATCATCGGATGATACAGATGATGACACAGATGGAGAAGACGATGAAGTCCATTGAAGTGTACGATGTATGCAGTAATATATCTACTATATATATTTTGAATATTTAATATTGCGATAGAAATATTGAATTTTTTTGTCTGTACGTATAATAAATTAACTATTTCTTAATGTTTTTTCCATTTTCCTGTATGTTATAATTAGAAACATTGCTTGTTATATAGTATGACAGAAAACACATTTAATTTTTTTGTACATAGATATTTTTGTCGGGTTATGGGGAATTGAGAGTGATGTGAGGGGGGGGAGGGGCCATAAGAGCTTCCACCTTCACGTGGTTGGCCTTGTTTAGTAGAGAATATTAAATGATTCTCGAAATAGAAGCTCATAAGTAAGGAAATGCACAATTATCATGCTAACCCAAATGATGTGCTTGATAATGACCATCATCTTCAACATGCTCTTCATCTTTGTATGATATCCAACGCAACTACCTAGAAAGACCAACGACATTTGTAGGGGCATTTTCAGTCTTGAAGGAGCTTGTGGTTGTGCTACCTGACTGCCTAGCAGATCATATAGGTTCATTGGTGCCTGGAATTGAGAAAGCACTTAATGAAAACTCATCCAACTTGAATATGAAGATTGAAGCTCTCATATTCAAAAGGCTTGTGATGGCTTCACATTCATTTTCCATCCCTACATTAGGCCCCTTTCTGGACCTGTGCTTTCTGCAGTCAACGATCGATATTACAAGGTTACTGCAGAGGAACTGAGGGTCTGTGGAGAGCTGGTTAGGGCAATTCATCAAAATTGGAGATGTCATAGGTTTTCAATTTTAATCCATATGTTCACCCCATTTACAATGCTATTTTAACAAGATTGGCAAATCAAGACCAAGATTAGGAGGTGAAGGAGTGTGCTATTTCTTGCATGGGTTTGGTCATTTCAACATTTGGTGATAAAATTCAAGGAAAACTACCCATGTGTTTACCTCTTCTTGTTGATCATATGGGAAATGAGATAACACGCCTTAGTATAGCAGTGAAGGAATTTGTTGTTATTGCTAGCTCTTCTCTTTGGATAGATTTGTCATGTGTATTGGAGCATGTTTTTGCAGAACTAACAACATTTTTGCGAAAGGCCAATCGTGCATTAAGGTAAGCTTCACTGGGGACTCTAAATCACTTAGTTGTTTCTTATGGTGATAAAATCACTTCATCTACATTTGAGGCTATTAAAGCATAACTTCCCTCTCTAATCAATGATGCAGACCTACATATGACTGCTTTAGCATTGGAACTATGATGTACAATGATGGTTGATCAAAATCATCATCGAAATGTTGGTGCTGTAGGATGTGACAGGGTTCTTCCACAAGGTCTTGTTCTAATCAGGAGTTCATTGTTGCAGGGTCAAGCCTCTGTAGGCTTTCCAAATTTTTTTTTGCATCTTTGGTGTAGTCAGCAAACACGAGCTTTGATGCTTTATTGGATGCTCTTCTTTCAATTGCCAAACCTTCTCCACAATTGGGTGGTCTTGCAAAGCAAGCTCTCTATTCAATTGCTCAGTGTGTGGCATTTCTTTTCCTTGCTGCAGGAGATCAGAAATGTGCATCTATTGTAGAAATGCTGATGAACTCGTCATTTGTTTTGGAGTTGAAGAGATCAATCACAGAACAAGCAACCTTCGGCTTGTTTTCCAATTCAATGAATATTGGAAGAATTCTAAATATGTTGAAGGTGGAGACTCAGGGACCGTCCAATTGTGATGATCGACGATTGAGGTTACATTTCGTTTTGGGAGATATCCCACATTGACCACGAAGTTTTGTATCTTGGATTTTATAATGCCAAGTCTGAGTAGTCTAATTCGACGCATAGTGCAAAGGATTCTTGGTGGGGGCTCTAGGTGATTGGAATCCACGAGAAGCTCACCAGCTTGGAGCCCGGGACGACCTGTCAGGCCCCCAATCCTTTTGGAAAACTTGGCATTAGCGAGCTTGTTGAATTCTTTTGAAGTCAGAAGTCGGATATCCGACGCCTCTTGCCTTCGGTGGTATGGCGAGGTCATCGGATTCCGAGCTTTGATGCTTTATTGTGTGATCGATCGATGCTCTTATTTCAAGTGCCAAACCTTCTCCACGATTGGGTGGTCTTGCAAAGCAAGCTCTCTATTCAATTGCTCATTGTGTAGCAGTTCTTTGCCTTGCTGCAGGAGATCAGAAATGTGCATCTACTGTAGAAATGCTGATGAACATTCTGAGAGACAGTAGTGGGACAACACCTTGTTCTGCTATGCCTAGGTGAAATTGGCAGACAAAAAGATCTTAGCCATCATGCAATCATTGAAGGCATTGTGATTGAGTCTTTCCAATCTCCTTTTGAAGAAATAAAGTCAGTTGCTTCTTATGCATGCACTTGGAAACATAATTGTCGAAAACCTCTCAAAATATCTTCCATTTAAATCAAATTGACAACCAACAAAAGAAATAGTACCTTTTGTTACATTCCTTGAAGGAGGTTATTGCTAGGCAAACTATAGATGAAGATGGGCAAGTTGACTTGCAAGATGCATACGTTGAAAAAATTCTAAGATTATTATTTAATCATTGTGTGAGTGAGGAAGAGGGGGTGCGCAATGTTGTTGTAGATCCAGATCGACAACCATATTTCCCAGCCAAAAACCCACATTAGCTTGGGCCATGATGAGACAACTGTTGGAAATATGGCAGTATAGAGTCTGCAAATTGTCATTGTGGCAATCAGATGAGACAGGAAAGCTTGTCATGCAGCTTGCCATGAAAGGGAATTGCAATCAGATGATGACATGAGCAGTGATGTATGATGGCTATGACCAAGGTGTTCATAGTTTAAATGAATGAAATGAGGTGGGAACCACCATGCACTTGAGATATCCGATCCTAAAACAAGAAGAAACAGGAAGGGGTTTCCACTCACTAGATTAATACTACATGAGTTCCATCATAAGCATATTGTCCATGCCATTTACAAATTGGGGGTTATAACAATCAATTCTAGAATGTATAATGACAATCACTTGAAAACAACAGGACAATTAAAAGAGGCCCATATTTGCATTACTGCCTTGAAAGAAAATTTGGAAAAGGAACTCCAGAACTGATGCACTGCTCATAGTAACTATGAGAGGCAGGTTGTTCTCCAGGGATAAACTACACAAGATTTGGTTAAAACCCTTAAATCATTCGTGACATTACAGGAGGAGGTATTGGATTTGCGTAAAGTTGCAGAGACAATGAAAGATGAATGTGAATCTTCTAAAGTTTCATGAGAGATGGATCTGTTGGCATTGATGTTAATATATGAATGAAGGTTCGAAGTTGTATGGCAGGACGTTACATCCAAAGATGAAAGTCCATCCAAAATTGAAAGGACCTGTCTACTAATTAGAGATATCTGCTTGTTGAGAAAAGAATGCATTAAAAGTCACCCTATTGCATTAGAGAAATATAACGAGAGAGCTGGGGAGGGGAATGTTCCCATCAGTAGTTCTAATGCCACAGCTGCAAATGATAATGAGATGAAAAGATCTCTTTAAACTGAGTCTATTGTGAGCTCAACTCATAGCTGCAGAAACGATTCACTTCCACTTGAATTAGCATCAACGTCCTTATCCGGTTGAGGCAACTAAAAATTCCATCATGAAAATATGTCAAAGGATAGTACTGTAGATGTTGAAATCCATATTGAAGTTGCACAGTGTAATACTGCAAGAATGGACTGAAGGCTAACTCGTCTCGATCAAAATGTACACATCGAGATTCCACCTTTCCTTCCCGATCTAAATCTGAACGTTCATGATCGTGATGTTCCCTGTAGCTTCAGGAAGAGGAAAAAGAAGGTTACGAATCTACACCTGAGGAAAAGGAGAAAAATAAGAACATATAAACAAGACTCAGGGACCGTCTGATCGGTTGATCAACGGTGGTGATCTATTTATTCATTGCGATTTATCCCACATTGGTCGTATGGATGATTCTTTATGTGTTGATATATGCCGGTCCCTAATTATTTCGACGTGTAGTGCAAAGGATAGTGGGGGGCGCTGGGTGTTTGGACTCCACGAGAAGATCACCAGCTCGACGCCCGGGATGACCTATCAGGTCCCCTATCCTTTTGGTACACGTGGCAACTCAGTTGTTGACGAGGATAATGACGTGGCAGTGATGTGTTGTGAACATGGCAGAACGTGAATTTGAGATGGAAAAGTGGCGTGGCATTGATAAGGAGGACAAGGTGGATAATGAAGTGGTAGTGTATAAGAACCAAGAGGAGCCAAAGCTCTTAAATACTAGAGTGTGTAATCGATGGTCCTATGCTGTGTTGAAAAGGGGCTAAAAGAAAGCTAATACAAATAGCCGAAGCTCTTATAGGGCTAGTGTTAAAAAAAGGGTGGGACATGAAAACTTTATTTATAAAAGCGCTAAGTTTAAAAGTCTAGGGATAATGTTTTTTTTTAAACAAATGTCAAATATCGTCGGATTTCCGACAAGCGGAATAGATGTCGGATATTCGCCATACTAGGGAAATATCTGACATTCTTGCCATACCACTGACGGCTAAGAACGTTGGATGGTAGGCATTTTTGCATTCTGATGTCATCGTTTATTTGACTTCAATGTTTAACTTTATTTTTGCTCATTATATGAAAAGACATGTTATTTCATGAATGTTAGTTTTTCAGAATTTTCAATCTGATCTAAGATCTTACTGAGAGAATAACATGTACAGCATATCTATAGCATATCAATCATAGACACAATAATGCAAGCACACAAGAGACACAGAGTTTCATCGGGGAAAACCAAGAAGGTGAAAAACCCCGGAAATTCCTCAGAGATAGATAGAGCAATGATATAACCATAGTACAACCAAAGTACAAAAGATAGTCTTCTTGTAGCAGATGATCCTCCTCCTCACAAGTGCGCTGCTTTCTGAGAGAGATAGAAGTGAGTAGTGAGTGATCAAATAGAGATCTCCCAATCTCTATTTATACTTGTCCTGTCCTTCCCAATAAACTAATGGGGCTGACTTGTCTAGCTTAGCCTAATAACCCATGGTTAACTTAATCCAGGCCGACCCCACACTCGATGGTCTAATAACCCATTTACCCACATGACTCATATAGGGCCTACCCCATCAAGGTGGTCTAATAACCCATCAAGTATAAGTTACGACACTTACAATATAAATGATGACACTTCCATATAGAGGAATAATAACATCTCTATAGGAATACAAACACTTATGTATAGAGGAATAATAACATCTCTATAGGAATACAAACACTTATGTATAGAGGAATAATAACATCTCTATAGGAATACAATACACATGGGTAAAATACATTTTGAAGTTACATATACATCAACAATGAAGAGGTGTAAAAGAATGAGTATATATATATGAAGGTATCATGTGATGAAGTGTGACTGCATAAAATGCATTATAGATCAGAAGAAAGAAAAGAATAAGTGCAGCAGTCCAAGAAGATTAGTGAAGAAATTTATCTCAAGGGTGGAAGGGTGGTGCTAGGGCAGGTCGGTGCTTGCAAAGGGGAGTAGGTGCTTCCTTGTCAGTCGTGGCTGACTAAATAGGGGTTTGAGCTCATCAGATTCTTTAAGCTATGATATTAATTATTTTTTCAAACAAGAATATTTATGAGCTAACCACTTCACAATTGTTCGCATTGTATTTATAACATTAGCATTTTGGTATTCAAACTTCAAGTTGATCATGCATCTTTATGTACAAAATAGTGTTGGACTATTACCTTTACTTTATATTATATACATCTTGGTCATATGTTTGTAATATCCCAACAGGTTGTTGAAGCATCCCAAAATGTTTGCATTGCACACTGTTTCCCAAATTTCCTTTAATACATCTTAAACTCAAATTTTCACTTCTACTTACACCAACGAGGCATGTGTCTTTATCTATTGCCTTATTTTTTATACGATTTTAGTATAAAAATATGCAATGAAACCAATGTGAAGATTAAATCGACGCACTATTGCAATGCATATTATTTACTGCAAAGAGAAAGACAACCAAGAACAACACACATTCCAACATTCAATTCCACTAGATCACTTAATTGGTTTACAAAATTTTCCAACCGATATCATGGATCACCGTGTGACTACTAAATTCATTTTATTATTGTTTGGTAGAACGAATAGTTTTTCAATGGACTATGGCATACAATTTAATAATGAATTAATGGATGAATTCGTTAGTTCAGCTGTAGATTATTTTAGAGGTTAGAAAATGTAATTATCTACGACCAATACTTAGACAGTACTGAATGAACTTGCCTAGGTCATCCAAAGATTTTATTAGAGTTTTATAAATCTATTTATGTGAATATCACCCAAGCAAAAATGGGGAAAGCGCCCAGATCATTTGTAGTTTTTGTTAGAGACCAAAAAGATATAAATTTTTTGTTGAAATCCAAAGCTACTAGTGTTTTGAAATAAAACCGGATCCCCACCTCCCGCCATTTAACCACTATGAGTTGAAATCTAAATCCAAGCCATGCAAAGTAGAAGAAATAAAGAACGATTTTTGCCCATGCAAATTAGCTTGTTTTATAATATTTAAAGAAAAATTCATTTTAAAATATACAAGACTTAAGAAGTAAAATTCAATGTAAAATATACAAAATTTAAGATTATTATTTTTAAAGAGTTTTTCATTCCCTGAAATGCTGACAGATCAAGAACCAAATACGTCCCATTGGGGGCAATGTTAAACATTGCTATTTGGTTATGAATAGTAAAATTTTGCCTGGGATTAGTATAAATAACTTCAGATGCTAAATTCAGTTTATTATTGTTTGATAGAACGAATAGGTTTCAATGGACTAGCAATGCTGAGAGGGTACATGATCCAATTCCAAGATGCAAATCAGAGGAAAAAATTAAAAGATTTGACTGAATAAATTATGGGGACAGAAACACGAAATACGAACAAGATGCCCACAAAGATCAGAGTTACAATAGATATTCTGGAAGACTGTTCCAAAAAGAGCGGTTCACAATTTTTTTTTTTTACAATAACAATTGACAAGATTTTATATTGAAAAAAAGAGTAGAGTTAGAATAGATATTCTGGAAGAGTATTGTTCCCAAAATTGGAGAGTTGTCATAGCAGGCTCATCCATTTCAATTCTTTGATGTTCAGTCACACCCTCGATTCTACAACAGCTATAGATCTTTATATACTTCCTAACAATAAACAACAAAGGAAATACATTATTGTGCAAATAGATAGTTAACTCGCTTCTGAGCTATTATACACAAAAAAACAAAACATCTAGAGAATCATGGTGAATTATGTAGAGCATTGATGGCTGATGTTCTCCTTGTTTCCATTCCTTGTTCCAGCGTTCTCCTCGTCATTGCCATGGAATACCATAGAGTTGATTTTGATATCAGACTTCATTCCATCTAGCTTTGCTTCAACCACTTTCAGACTATTGTGCACCGAGTTAATCTGGGTGCTGATATCCTTGGAGAAAGGGCAATAGTTGTCCATTTTTCTAGCAAGTACCTCAAAGTACTCCTTCATTTTGTTGTAGACAGTCCTGATTTCCATGTTAGATATCTGAATGAAAGTGGCAAGATGAGACAGATCTTTCTTTTGATCAGAGTATTCCCCCCTAAGCCTGCGAAGCTGACTCTCCAACTCCATCAGATGCACAAGAACTTCTGAAGACGGGATTTCCTCCCCATGGGGAGACTCCAGGTTGATAAGACCGTTATCCATCCCATTCTTATTAGATGTCCAATTCTTGACGTTACCAGTCTCGCTGGAAATCCCAAGATGAGCAGAAGGGTGTAGTATCGCCCCACCTAGGTTATGATTGTTTCCCAATTCCAGAGAGGTTGCCCAACCCTTTCCATTACCTTTCTCGCCAAAGAGTCCCCGTGCTATTGGGTGCATAACCCCACCACAGTTCTGACCAGTGCTCAATTATAACGGCACCCAGTTTCTGCCATTGACTGGCTTGTCCACCTTAGAGAGACCCCATCAGAAATTCTGAGCCGACCCACCACGCGCTTTCCCAACACTGCCATTCCCCTGTCCCTGAACAATGTCGAAAGAAGACAAATACCACTTCACACCGACCCCACCTCCATTCTCCTGGATATTATTCATGCAATGGAGGCATTGCAACAAAGAAAAGTTTGAGACCTTATCGGCCTCCATTGCTGGTCATTGAGGATTCAAAATTCTAAGCCAAACTACGCAGGGTCTTTGGAGCACCCAATTCTCAACAGTCCAAAAATGCAGGATGGCGAGTGTTCTCCCATGAAGCGTGATATAAGGTAGGGTAGAAGGTGGACATAGTATTAAATTCATGCATGCAGGGTAGGTGGGATGAGACCGGTGAGGGCACCAAGTGTTCCATAGGTACGCGGGAGAGGATCGATGCTAGGAAGAAGATCCCAAGGCAATCTTTCCTTTACTCCATAATTTTTTTTTGTATTTTGTAATGTTTGGGGGAAGGGAATTAGGATGCAAGGTGGTCATAAACAAAATAGGAAGGGGACTATGGAACCCAATTGGTAACAATGCTAATTCCATTGATGATCATCGAACCACAATCTAAACCGACACCAATATTTTCCATGCGGTCTGCTTCTTTATTGTTGTTTCTCAGGACATGGAGGAAGGAGATGGAGTTAAAATCCTTAGCTGCATAGGAGAAGACGGTCTGAAGATTAGAGGTGGGTTTTTTCCTTCAGAGTAAAGAATGACTCCTCCCACACCTTCCATCCTCGGAGCGGTTAATCACACTTTCTTGCGTAAGATTGTTCCTTGTTATTTTATTCTCATATCAATGATGAAAAATACAGAGAAAGATTGGATTACTATGGAGCATCATTGTTGGTTGTGGAGCCTAATCTCCAGATTCATAGATATTATTATTCAGCTGTGTCCGTACCCCAGGTTTGGTTATGATCTCGACATGATCCTAGGGAGGTCCAGTGGAGTGTCCACTCCCCCGGCTGGGGGCCGTGGGGGCCAACGGGCCCTCGTCGGGGGTTTGGGGGCAATGCCCCGAGGAAACTTTTTGGGGCTATTTTTGCCACCAGTTTTCGGGCCCATGGTTTTTGGTAACCCATGGTATTTTCCCATTGTATTTCCCTTATAAAAGAAAGACATTGTAACATGGCTAGGATTGATGTATTAGGTTTTATGCATTGTAAAGGTCTCTGAGATCATAAGAGAGACTGTGCGACAGTGAAGAAGAAGTGCAGCGGTTGTGCTGCAGGTTGTATCCCTTCACTTTGTTGGATGGTATAATAATAAGGACTGGAAACTTCAGTGTGGACATAGCCCAAGTTGGGTGAACCACGATATATCTGTGTCTCTCTTGTAATGTGTATGTGTGATTATATTTGCATTTCTGTTTATTGTTATTGCTCTGCGGTCCTGTTTTTCTAACAATCATGAGAAATACTAATAATTTCCCCTTTAGCTTGCATTTAGTACCTTGACATCATCATCATCATCATCATCTTCATCATCATCGGCATCGACATCTTCATCATCATCATCATCATCACCATCCTCATCGGCATCGTTATCTTCATCATCATCATCACCATCATCATCATCTTCATCATCATCATCTTCATCATCATCATCATCCTCATCATCATCCTCATCATCATCATCATCATCATCATCATCATCATCATCATCATCGTCTATGGATATCCGATGCAGATACCCAGAAAGACCAATAGCGTTTGGCATCGGTGGTTTAGCAAGATCGTTGGATTCTTTTGTTTTAAGATGGGTAGAGTTTATAATTGAATTTATAATTTTAAGAATATAGTAAAATGGTTTTAACTTATAAAGGTGATAATAGAATATGTTTTGATTTTACATTACTAATAAATAGAATCATGAGATAGAAACTACGGAATCATTACTAGATAGAATCCATTTCCTTGTTGTTCAGACTTTCTTGCATAAGATTGTTCCTTGTTATCAGATTCTCATATCAATGATGAAAAATACAGAGAAATATTGGATTACTATGGAGCATCATGAGCAATACTAATCATTTTCCCTTTAGCTTGCATTTAGTACCTTGACATCATCATCTTCATCATCTTCATCATCATCATCATCTTCATCATCAGCGGCATTGTCATCTTCATCTTCATCGTCATCATCATCATCACCATCATCATCGGCATCGTCATCTTCATCGTCGTCATCATCATCATCATCATCATCATCATCACAATCAATCATCATCATCATCATCGTGTTACATAGTTACATAGTTCTTCCCGTTTCCTTATGATCAATTTATGGTTGAAATGGGATGTTTCGATGGGACCATGTTATTAACCACTTGGTATTGCTAGGTGTTCCACACGAAAATAAAAATTGAGCATAATCTTGCTAAGCCCCAAAAGAGTAAAAAGTGGCATTGTTGGGTTAGCATGGCCGGTTGATGTTGCTCTATAATGTCCAAGAATGAAGTACATATAAACCCATCACCATCATCCATGGTCATATTAAAAAAAAATATTGACACGGAATTTGAATTGAGATTAGACATAATATCATGTTGATTAAGAACTCACACTAGTGACTACACATGTTGTACTGAAGGAACCTCCTAGGGTTTATGTAACATTTGAATTGTGAAGAATTTAGTACTATTCGGTTTCAAGATGACCTTAAAAAAACTCAATGGCTCCAACCGAAGATAGTGTATAAAAAGAAAAAAATTTAAAGAGTAATGAGACAAAAGCTAGCGAGTTAATATAAGTGAGATTTTAAAAATGTTATCTGAATATAAGTGAGTATAAGCGAATAATCTTGGGACTAGGCATAAAAATATTAATTGCATGTAACCACAAGAGCCTTAAACTCATGGAACTTAGTGAACACTTCATCATTGGTCTTCATAAAGTATATATAGATCTTCATGGAGGGTGACATAGTGTTAAGTGATGCTTGAGGTAGGAGCTAGGAGAGGGAGTGAAATCGAAGACCAAAGGGAGAGGAATCATTAATAAATGAAACATAATAAATATTACCAGTTAAAGAAGTCGATGACATAGGTCAACATACATTTTCATGAATTGTATCAAGAAACTATCTTGATCTATGCACACTACTTGGAAAAGCAATCTTTGTATGCTTTCCAAGTGCACAACCCTTGCATGTACATATTGGTAACTCAAGAACAACACATAACTCCATATCGGTAACTAGATATGTGGAATCATTGCGTAACTCCACTTGTATGACAACTTATTTCTCTTGAAGTCTATTGAAATCCTTCTTATTGAATGTCACATGTTTGATGATCCACTGTCCATATACCACCCTACACTAGAGATGGTGTTAATGGAAATACATGATACCATGGAGAAGGTTGTCTCTAGCGTTTTGTGCTAACTCATCCACTCTGAATGCTTTTCCATCCTTGCCAACAACTTTTTTTGCTTGTTCTTTTCCTTCTTCCTAGGACATCGACATGCACAGTGGCCCATCTTGTGGCATGAATGATTTCACATGACTCGATTGATTCTTCCCATGCCATGATAATTATGGATAAAAATATTAAATGAATGAAAGTGAGATTTCAAAGGAGTAAGCATAAAATGTCCATCACACATATACAATAATCTTGGCACTAGGCATAAAACTATTAATTGCATGTAACCACAAGAGCCTTAAACTCATGAAACTTATTAAATACTTCATCATTGGTCTTCATAAAGTATATATAGGTCTTTATGGAGGGTGACATAGTGTTAAGCGATGCTTGAGGTAGGAGGGAGATGGAGTCTTGAACTCGAAGACCAAAGGGAGAGGAATCATTAATAAATGAAACATAATAAATATTACCAGTTAAAGAAGTCGATGACATAGGTAAACATACATTTTCATGAATCTTTGTATGCACACTACTTGGAAAAGCAATCTTTGTCTGCTTTCCAAGTGCACAACCCTTGCACATACCTAGCTTATAGATCACAAAGTTTGGAAATCCCTGCACTATTTCCTTTGAGGGTGGAAGTGCTCCATAGTGCAAGCAACCAAATCTCATGTTCCAAATGTTCCAATAGTGCTACACTTTATTATGACGAATTACTTCTATTCAAACTCCACACACTTAAGAGGTGTCATATCTTAATCTAAAACAAGATTATTAATTAAAATTTGTTTAGAATGGGTGAAGCAAGTCATTATAGCCTTTCTTTACATGTGGATCTACCTAGAAACATAAATTATGAGTGTCTATAGGTTGGGATTGTTGCAAGGAATAGATGAAAATCAAATTGTATTGAATGGATGAAGCAAGATAAGCATTACATCCTTTATTTGCATGCGGATCTACTTGAAATGCCCATTTATGACTGTAGAGGTCAAGATAATTAGAAGGAACATTGTTAAAGGTATCCATTCCAATAATAATGTATTCCTTGTCAACTAGAAAAAAGAGGCGGGTCTTACTAGATGTACTCACTATGTCATATTTACCCAATATGAGAAGGGAATTGAATTGAAATGCTTTTGTTTGTAAATTGATGCTAGTTGAAAATGTTAAATGAATATCTAACTAAAAACATGAATATCCATGGAAATGCAAATCCCATTATGTTAACATCCATGTGATTTTTGCCACTTATATGTTCTACTTCCATGCCCTATTTTCTAGCCCTTAACTTTTGAGTTTGATCAACTAGCAGTGAAATATATTACATAGAACATTAAGGTATCCTAAATTTTCATTTAACTAGCTTCTTAGATATCTCTTACACCTACATATTGTCAGTACTCAAGAAATATGACATAAAATATAAGATAGTCGTTTTTGCATTTTTGCATTCTTAGTGATACTAACATTGTTGAAAGTACAACATGAGCTATATATCAAGATATCCTTGTGTGGGTCAAGATGTTTTCTTCCTTATTTGGATTTCCTCAAGTCTTTTCCTTAACAATAACATTTTGGTATCATTGATGACTTGAACCTGGTGAGTATTTCACATGGAAAATATAAACAACATGCAAACCTTCTTTATATAAAAGCAATGCGAGATTTATCTAGAACTTTCATCTTTTTAAGACAATAATAGATCCATAAGAAATCAACTTATGGCCCATCTCTTTCATCAACATGGATTCTTATTGTGGAATTCAAATTTAATTATATCTTCAATTAGTCTTTTAATGTTGAGTTCAAAATTCTATTTAGTGAGGTGATCCGGAAACAAGATCTTTGCTACTCTATGACGTTAACATGAATTGCATAAAGAGTATGAATGAAGCTCACAAATCCATAAGAAGAGAACCAAACAGCATAGACAATACACACATAAAGACAACAAGTTGATAACGGAGTTCGTCCAGGATGGACTACGTCTCCGGGCCTGCTTCTCAATAGGAGGGCTGATCTATAATCTTAGCATAAAGGCAAAATACATGGCAATGATACAATGATACCTTGGAGACAATGGCCAGGAAGAGAACCGCTACCCAAAACACAACAAGACTACTTCCAGCAACTCCGAAGCCTGAAGACGGTGTAAAACGAGTATAAACACTCGTACCTTCCTCCTGCAGAGCTACACAATCTCCCTTCTCTCCTTTAGCTACAAAGTCTCTACTCCAAAGCATGAGTGGCAAATGGAGAATAAGAGGGTTTATATAGCTTGAGTAGACCCCTCTCACATGATCCTCATGATTTCTCAAGTTACAACAATTTTGCCTAAATAGGCATATGGTTACAACTCCATGTTTGTTTTGGTTTCTTGTGTTTAAGTCATATAGTTAGTAAGTTGTGGAACTATACTAACCATAGATATAAACATAGCTTTTTTTTAGTTTAAACCCAAACAAATAAACTTTGTTTATAACCCAATTTAACGCCATAACAAAGTTTGTTTAAAAAGCACATGTTAAAGAGTGGCGCGTCCCATGTGGTGGCTCCTCCACTCGATACATGTGAAATACATGTGTTAAAGGGTGGCATGTAATCTGTTGAGGTGGTGGCGCTCCAACCATATATTATGTCATCCGTTGAAAGTTTGTTATGCACATGTGTTTTAAGGGGTGGCACGTCCCACGTGATTTTTGTGGGTTGTAACAACCCCTTGTCACGGTGAAAACCATGGGTCGGGGCTTGCCCCGGTCCCTTTTCGCGCCCTAATAAACTTTAATTCAAGTTTAAATAAAAGATCGTTAACACACAAACCAATAACCACCTTGTGGCCCAACGGTAAGGTGGAGCGCTGATGCAATAGAGGTCACAGGGTCGAACCCCGTGGAGGCCATAATTTTTGTATTAGACATATTGGCTAATCCCGTGCTGCCACGTGGCGGCCTGGGATTGGTCCACCTCATGCCCAGTCGACGTCCAGTCAACCGCCACATCACTGTCTGTACTGCCACGTCACCATCCGTACACCCAGTCAGCTGTATGCCAGTTCGGATCCGTACTGCCACATGTCACCTTGTGATTGGTCTGTACACCTGCCATGTCACCTTGTCCGTACTATACGGATGCCACGTGTCACCCTGTCAGTGGTGCCACGTGGCACCTCTTTTTGCCAATTTTCCTGTTGACCTTGTAGAACAGAATGCGATAACTTTCTCACACGGAATCCGTTTGAGGTGAAACGAACACCGTTGGAATCATCTCGACGAGCCCTTCGATCTGGTGTTGGTTTTGCTGAGATTGGAGGACTTCAAAATTTTGCCTTCTTGGATCCTCCTGGATCATTCCTCCCCACTGAGAAGCTTTTGGCCTCCAAAAGCCTTTACTAATCAACAGATAGGTGAGGGAATTGCTCCCTCACTTTCTCCTTCTCGATCCACTTGGCTTTGCTTGGATGAGTGCCTTTGATGCCCACTCGAAGATACTCAACATCACCTCTGCGAGAAGTCCTTGTCCTTCTATCCAAGATGACATCTTCTTTTAGCTCATCCATGTACTCAGGAGCAAATTCATCAACTGATGGCAATGAGACATTCTCCCTTTCATCCATGATCATGGGAGGCTCATAGAGTTTCAGGTTCTCCACATTTACCACTGAGTAGATCTGCATGTATGGCGGTAGCTCTAAGCGAAAGGCATTCGTCCCAATCTTCTCCAAGATGGTGAAGGGACCATATCTAATGGGCTTGAGCTTCTTTCCTTCTCCTTTCATCCTCTCCTTGCTAATGTGAAGCCACACTTGATCTCCTACCCGAAACTGATGATCAACTCTATGCTTGTCATGGCAAGCCTTGTACTGGGCTTGACTCTTCTCCAACTGCTCTTGCACTGCTTGATGTACCTGTTGAACTCTCTGAATGAACCTGCGGGCTTTGTCTTCATCCTTGGAAGTGCTTGATTCAACCTCTCTCCCATAAGTCAATTCCAATGGAGTCTTTGGCAAGTACCCAAAGCATGTCTCAAATGGTGAGCTCTGAGTGGAAGAATGTATAGCCCTGTTGTAGGCATGCTGCACATACTGGATCTGTTCATCCCATAACTTAGGATGCTTGTTGCAATAGCCTCAAAGCAAATGGAAAACCGTCCTGTTGACTACCTTTGTCTCTCCGTCGGTCTGTGGATGGAAAGCGGTGCTCCTCTTTAGCTTGGGGTCCATCATACACCATAATTTTGTCCAAAACTCTCCAAGGAATCGGGAGTCCCAATCCGAGATAATGGACGTAGGGAGTCCAAAGTGAACCCATACATGCTGAAAGAAAAGAGAAGCAACCTGCTCTGCAGTGACCTGCTTTTTACATGGCATAAGAATACACATCTTGCTAAACCTATCCACGACCACATACAAGTAGTCATGACCCCTCCTAGACATAGGCAAACCCCCCACAAAATCCATGGAAATGCTTTCCCAAGAATGGGAAGGAACAGGAAGTGGTGAGTACAGCCCCAATTTTCTATTAGTGGGCTTACAAGTAGAGCACATCACACACCCCTTTACATATTTTGTTACAATGTCTTTCATGCGAGGCCAATACACAAGTCTTTGCAAATGAGCCAAAGTCTTACCTACCCCAAAACGCCCTGATACAAGAGAAGTATGAGCTTCTCGTATTACATGGACTCTTTCACTGATAGGAACACATAACTTTCCCAAATGATAGAGCAACTTTCCTTGCAAATGGTAGTCTTCCACCTGTGTGCCATTGGTTAGCTTCTCATAAACCTCCTTGAAATCATCATCAGTAGCATACTGCTCAATATAACTTTCATGGGATAAAGAAGCATTTTTCAAAACAATAGATGCAACAATAGGAGGTCTAGAAAGCATATCTGCCACTTTGTAACTAGTACCCTTCTTGTACTTGATAACCGCGGACAACCTGTACATGCCCACATTAGGAAGAGGGGCATCCTACTGGAGATGAATCTCATGTTGAATCTCCCTTTTGGGAGGTAAACCTGTAGGTTCCTGAAATATTTCATCATAGTTAGCCACAATATCAATCATAGCCTTTTTATGAGAAGGATCACAACCTTTGAAAGCATCGGATGCCTCAGCATCTTTTGCTCTCACAACCATGAGCATGTATCTCTTATTAGTGTTGATGAGCCGTTTCATCTGTCCTGCACTAACCAGAGTGGTGTTAGCCTTCATACTGTGAGCTCTCACAATGTACTCCACCCCGTTTTTGGTGAGATGGTACTTGTTCTCATGACGGAAGAACACTGCTTTTCGATCATACAAGTATGGGCTTCCCAATACAATACCGCAGATGTCAAGAGGAACAACATCTAAGTCCACCTCATCAATCAACTTTGAAGCAATAGCAAACCTTAACCTGCATTGCTTAGTCACCTGTAACTTAGCATTATCACATACCCATCCAAGAGGATAAGGCTTGGGGTGAGGTTTAGTTTGTATGCCCAACTTCTTAACAACTGATTCTGAGATCAAATTTACTTGAGAACCCGGATCAAATAATGTTTCAATCTTTGTATGCTTAGACACAACTCTGATGTGAAACAACTCACTTCTTCTTTTATAATTTTCTTTAGAAACATGAGTAGAACTTGAACCAGTATGAGGAGTTTTGTTACCTTGCATTCCCACGGCTGTAATCATGGTTTCGTCACCTGAGTCGGAACCCAAATCTCGTTGCACTGTTGCAACGGTCTTTTTCTTCTTTTTGCCTCCATAATGCTTTGGCCTTTGTTCAGGATGCAACTTCCAACAACTTTCTTCATCATGCCCATTAGTATTGCAATGGTTGCAATGGGGCTTTCCTCCTTCCTTCTTGGCAGTAGCTGTCTTCTTGCTCTTGTCTTTTTCCTTGAACTTGTGGTGGTTGTTGGGCTTGAAAGGCTTCTTCTGATGGTCTTCTTGCAAATGCTTCCCCCTGTTCTCAAGATGAGTAGCCTGAACACTTGCTTCATCCACACTAGTAGGATTCAACAACAACAAAGTATGGCGTAGATAATGATGAAGATCACCAATGTACTTCAAAAGAGTGTCAGGAGAATCTAAAGCAATATTCAATTCTAAAGCTTTCTTTCTAAATTCTTCAGTAAAACTCTGAACACTCTGACCCTTGCCTTGTCTAAAACTTTGCCAATCCATCATTGCCTTCTGAACATAACCCAACGGATAAAATTGCTTACGTAAAGCAGAAATAAAAGCAGACCATGATGAGAGAAGATTACCCATTTGTTTGCTACCTTGTTGAAGCTTGCTTTCCCACCATATAAGTGCGGTGCCTGTCAGCCGAAGTGAAGCCAACTGAATCTTCACATCTTCTTCTTCGATCTGCTGGACTCGGCAATAGACCTCAATTTTCCTTATCCAATTGTTTAACTTCTCTGCATTCGCTTCCCCATTGAACATGGGCAAATCAAACTTCACATCGAGCTTCAATAAGGGCTTCTTTTGAGGCTCTTTGTGAGGAACCTTGGAATGCTGAGAATGAGATGAGGAAGAAGCACTTGAACTTGTGCTTGAAGCTGAAGGTGAAGAGGGAGGCTCAAGAGGCTCTTCGCCACCTTCCCCTTGGTTAACTGAAGTGTTGCCTTCGTCCTTGACTTCTTTGTCTTCCTTCTTTACTTCACTGCCTTTTCTTTCTTTTGCCATGCGTTCTTCATAGTCTGCAAAAAACTTGTCTACCTTGTCGGCCATCATATAGAAGACCTTGTGAAAGTTTGCCTCCATCTCGATGCGGGCATCATTAGCATCCATCTTCCTCCTTCGGTGTGCACGTCCGATCTCGGAATTGTAAGGCTCTAATGTACCCTCACCAGCTTGCAGTTTAGCCCTCGTGAGCATCCACACTCACAATCCAATGTCAAATAGACCTGCTCTGATACCACATGATCCGAAAACAAGATCTTTGCTACTCTATGACGTTAACATGAATTGCATAAAGAGTATGAATGAAGCTCACAAATCCATAAGAAGAGAACCAAACAGCATAGACAATACACACATAAAGACAACAAGTTGATAACGGAGTTCGTCCAGGATGGACTACGTCTCCGGGCCTGCTTCTCAATAGGAGGGCCGATCTATAATCTCAGCATAAAGGCAAAATACATGGCAATGATACAATGATACCTTGGCGACAATGGCCAGGAAGAGAACCGCTGCCCAAAACACAACAAGACTGCTTCCAGCAACTTCGAAGCCTGAAGACGGTGTAAAACGAGTATAAACACTCGTACCTTCCTCCTGCAGAGCTACACAATCTCCCTTCTCTCCTTTAGCTACAAAGTCTCTACTCCAAAGCATGAGTGGCAAATGGAGAATAAGAGGGTTTATATAGCTTGAGTAGACCCCTCTCACATGATCCTCATGATTTCTCAAGTTACAACAATTTTGCCTAAATAGGCATATGGTTACAACTCCATGTTTGTTTTGGTTTCTTGTGTTTAAGTCATATAGTTAGTAAGTTGTGGAACTATACTAACCATAGATATAATGCGATAACTTTCTCACACGGAATCCGTTTGAGGTGAAACGAACACCGTTGGAATCATCTCGACGAGCCCTTCGATCTGGTGTTGGTTTTGCTGAGATTGGAGGACTTCAAAATTTTGCCTTCTTGGATCCTCCTGGATCATGAGGCTAAGTTCAAAACTCCTTGTCCTTATTCTAGTTTGGTTTGCAATCTTGGTCTGTTTCCTTGCCTTCACAAGACCAAATCTCAACAAAAAACAGATATTAGTATTACTATTTAATTTATATATATATATATATATATATATATGGGGATCACCCTGTGCCTACCATCTTGGAAAGTTCAAATGCAAAAAAGAACCCCACATTGTCTCATAGAGTCTACACATAGAGGGGAGTCCTCATGCGGCAGACTGTAGTGGGCACACCTGAGCCTTGAGGCCTGAATAGGGTGTGACTGTGGAACTTCCTTCAGGCTTCACCGAACCTTGCAAGGTTAGTACACCATTTTCACATCTAGGCTCTGGTTTGAATCATTTCAATCACACTTTTTTAATCATGTGTAGACTACTCCATTCTCCTCCTCTTGGAATAATAATAATGGAGAAAAAATCCTCGTCGTCGTCGTTTTCGTCACATTATCCAATCTATCTACCTATCTACCGTAGGGACACGCATTCGATTCCCCTCCTCACACTTCAATGCTTGCTTTCTAGATCTCTCCCAGCAGTACCTCCTCCTAGCCTAGCATAGCAAAAAGATTTGCTTCTGGGCTTCTATATTGACCCAAACCCTGGGCTCCAAATTCCTAGAAGCCCCATTGAAACCCGCAAGGTTTTTCAAGAACCAAATCCATCGTTTTAGATCTCCAGCTACTCGAACCCGGGACATATGGACAATGCCCAGAAAAACAACACGGATGTATTACTACTTGCAAAGCCAGATTTGCTGCCAAAACTCTCCATTCACAGGAATCCAATCGAAACTATCATGTCCCAAATTTGGAATTGGGTCACAATGGCCTAAGCAAATTGGCCCTATTCATTAGAGTTTGTCAAATTGATGTTAAAGGTCAAATAATTGCTAAGGAGGAAAATTACTAGTTTCCTAGGTTTGGGGTGGAAGCTTTGGGATTTGGAATAATGGGGATAATAAATGATGTTGGAACATTAGGATGGTATAAATATTTAATAAAGGAGATAAATAAATATATACAAGTGAAAATAAAAGTGGCATTTGATCATGAAGACACATGGAGGAAGTGGGACCCACACAAGCTAGAATTTATGTGCCACATGGTATCCTCTTCTTGCAATTTCGAATCCATGGGAAGCCTAATGTTCTTGGGATGATTTATAAGGTCAATAATACTTGGAATGAGTCAATGAGGTCGAAATATAGAGGAATATTAACTCCCATGGAAGAGGAAGAGGCAATGTGGAGCTAGTGAGTCACTTGGGCTAGATTCCCTAGCTCTATGACAACAATGATGAAGATGCAATGACACCTATGACACAAATCAGACCTGAAGGATGAAATATAACATATATGACATGTTAGGGATAAAGATAGGCTCCAAGAGGGTTCTCAAGAGTGTTAGGGTATCTAATATGCTTCCACATGTGATTTGGTAGAAGTGGGAGACTAGGAATTGTTGTACAAGTGGCGTTCTTTGGAATCTCTTCCCAACTTGAGTTGGCATGAGTCTCTTGGAAGGAATTCGACCCATGGAAGACATTAGAACTTTATAAATTTCAAGAACAAAGAATGAAACGAGCTTTTGATCATTTTTAGAATTTGCAATTGCATTTTTGAAGAGGGAGAGCTAGTGGATGACTAGTTTCTTGCCTTAGCCAATTTCGAGGGTGAAAGATTCCCATCCAAGTTGGTAATTGGAAAGGCCATTCAGACCTTTGATTTGGAGCTTTAATGGATTCTTTATTTGCAGTTGTAAACTATAGGGCAGTTCATGGTTTCTTCTATTGCAGCTCACTCCTTCAACCATTTCCAGTTTTGTTGGCATATTCTTGATCCTTGAGGGAGGGTGTTTTTGGTGATCTATTGTACTCTTTTGTGGGAGTTTATAATGCCCCATTTATTTTTTAATATGAATTAAATATTAATTTCTTCATCTCCAGAAAGTTTCAGGTCGAAATACCAAGTAGAAATGTATAAATCTCATTTTTAATGAAAGAATAGTGCCATTTCCCCACTATCTTGTTGTGAACCAATGTAATGCTGATGATTTCGAATGACTGGATGATTCTTTGATGAATTTGTGATTAATTTAATTCCATGTATTTATTTTAAAATTTTCATGTACTATACTTGAGCATTTGAAGTATTTTTACTCAGTTTAATTGCATTGGGAGAAGAAATAGTGTCATTTCCCCAAGGGTCGAATTGGTGATTTTTGCAGCTGAATGGGAGAGGGTTGGAACATATATAATAATCATATAATGGTGCACATGAGACCTTAATAACATATTTAATACATTCCCTACATATTTTCAGAAATTTGAGTGGGTTTGGATGCATTTGGGAAGCCATTTTCAGTACTTACCCCAGGGGGATTTGAACCCCAAATTACTAGTAAAATTGCATACTTGGTCCTGAATATTAAGAGAGTTTGAAGAGATATTTTGGTGGCAAAATATCATCCCTGAACATAATACTCAATTCATAATATCATTCATACACCTTCCTTGAATATTTGAAGGAATTTGGAGTCAATTTGAGACCTAGAGATCAATACTAGTCAAAGGGAAATTACTAGTAAAGTTCCCTACATTGGCCAGAATTGAAAGAGGATTTGAAAAAGTATTTTAAAGGTCCAAAATCATCCCTGAAACACATATTTATGTTCTAACATCATCCATATACCTTATCAGAATATTTGTGAGCAATTGGAGCAATTTGGGGACCTACAGCTTAAAACTAGTCAAAGGTCTAACTAGGGAAAAAAGTGAAAAATTGCCATTTTAATAAAATTCCTAACAAGGGACATTACAGTGGTATCAGAGCATGGTCCTTTCACCTGTGGATTAGGTAAATACATTCAAGAATAATTGGAAACCATTTATTACTATTATGATGAATCCTATGAGTACAATTCTTATGAGGAATACGTAGATGCTTATGAGCAATATGAAGCAGAATGTGAATGGTACGAGGAAGAGGTGCCACCATGCAAAAATTCTTACAATTTCAGGAGAAATGAAGATTATTCTCATGAATTTAAATATGATGAATATGAGTGTGTCACACCAACCAAGGATAATTCTATGAATGAGTTCCAAAGATAGAAAGCAACATATAACACCTTGCCCCAACAATATAAAAAATATCAAGAATATCTTGCTTTGAGCAAAAATACACAAAATTTCATGTCTTTTGAGTACTATGCTGAACATATTTTTGCAAATAATCCCAAACATGAAGATGTGGAGTTAGTAAAGAAAGGGTTTATGCCCTTCCTATAAATAACCTTGGAGAGAGTATCATATATGTGTGGGTGAAATGATGTCCTACTTGAGGAGAGCTTTTGGGAATTCTTCAAAAAGAGATTCCAAAGATATTGATCCTAAGGAAAACAAGGGGAAAAATGCATCAGCTTGCTTGAAGGAACAAAAGGAAGAGACATCACAAGAGCATGAAGAAGATTCTATTGAAAATATGGAAGATCATTTCGAGACACCTTCTAGCTTAGACATGAACCAAAGAGCATCTACTGATGGATGCTTAAACTATGAAGGAGTACCTACTTATGGGTGCTCACACCTCTATGTTGGTAACATAGAGATCACTTTTGAAAGTGTTGCTGCAAGCCCAAGTTCCATTAAGCATGATAATGAAGACCTTGTAGCAGTTGAAGAAGAACCAAGATCAACTTCCCCATCACCACTTGAGCTTCATGAAGTTGGTCGAAGCAAAAATGAAGAAGATGAGGAGGTTCATTTGCAAGAGCCTCATTTTCTTGAAGGGTCCTTAAAGATGAATGAAAACAAGATCCAAGAGTCCCTCACCATTCTCCAAGACACTAAAGCATTGGTGTCAAATTCTTCTTGGAGAGCTACTTGTTTGGAGGAAACATCCTTCCTTGAAGACATGGAGAAGATTCAAAGAGCAATGTGCCACATCAAAGGTAATTTCATGTCTTTTCTTTTTGATAGAAACCATTTGTTTGAGCTTAATGAATTGTTACATGATGCATACTTGAAGAATAATGAGGATATTCATAAGCTCACAATTCAAAATGAGCAACTTCTTGAAAAGTTGCAAGATACTTGTTTTTCCTCCTGTGTTTCAGATTGTCAAATGGTAGATTGTTTGGAGGATTCTCATGACATGGTGGATCATGAGAAATGTGGGAATTTGAATGTGCTTAATGTGTTTGAAGATGAATGTCACATACCCCAATTTTATTAAAATAATGTAATTATTTTATTAATATTCCTGAGACATTATGTTAAATTTAATGCTAAGTAGGAATGGATGACTCAGCAGAGTCTCCAGAAATGGAATGTAAATTCTGAATAATTATTATTTATAAATAAATTATGGAGACAACAGCATGGGAGAGCTGTTAAAAGAGGTTACTGGTCTAACTAGTGGATGGAACTAGGTGGAAAGACAAAAGACAAGTGGCAGCATCCTCAAACACTTCCTGAGTTGCAGGTGGCAACTTCCCTATATTTTGGGGTCATGATTCCCCAAGAAAGTGGAATCTGAGCAGGTGGCTCATTAATGACAGTTAACCCAACTAAGACCTAGGAAATCTTTTAAATACTACTCAATGAACTGAGCTGGGGGTTCAGCATTTGTTCTAGAGGGAGAATACATTCAGGTGAATGTTATTCAGGAGTCCCATTGAGGAAGTGGGAAAACAGTAAGGAAGTGTTTTGAGTCAGGAAGTTGCAGTAACTTGGTTCCAGTATAGCTGCTTTGGCTGAGGGAATTGTTGGCTGTACCTAGTTCCAGCCAGTTAGACCAGAGCAAGCTCGGGGGTCCTGAGAAGTGCTGTCTGGGCACTCTCCAGGAATTGGTAGGGAGGAACAGCCTCCCATTGCTGTTATTGTCTACCAGAGATACAGGTTCTGCCACTCTTCCTGCTGTGTATTTAATAAATTAAATGTAGAATGGATTATCTCAACTGTGTTTTGAACAGTATTTATTTTCAGTAGCTCAGTCTTTCTGTATTGTCTTTTGGTAGAATTTGCAGAACTCATATGTCTTAGAATTTTTCCTATTATCACTTAAATGGAGTAATTATTTTATGCAGAATATATTTGTTATTATTACAGTAATCAAATATCATGGTGATTTATTCTAGATTTTCTATTAATAGTTAAATAATAGACAGAATATTAAACAGTAGTCATTCCAGAAATACACTTATTAAAACAATCATAAGAACAGACACATAGATAAATCTTAGAATTACGGTGAAATATTTCCCAATAGAGAAATGTACAGGAATATTTTCTATTGGAGCAATGTACCAGTTTATATCTGTTTCATATTTCTGTCAACTATAGATACAGGTTAGTCTCGGTATCGAGCTAAAGGAGAACAAAACTTCTATCATTTCATTTATCTATACTCAGAATATATTGGACTGTTATCGATTATCCAAAATATGTGGTTGCAATAATGTTTCATTGTATAAAAACCGTAGTCAAATGCAAACACATAAACTGTAAATGGTTTTTGCCTTTTAAACCTAATACTACAGTATTTATAGCCATGTTGTCACAACACAGATTAACAGAGTTATTTGAAAACAAGACAAACACCTTGACTGGCCCGAAGCCAAGTTTTAATACTTAGAGACTTCATTGTTTCATTATCCAAATCATAAGCATAGAATTACTGTTCATTATCGAGCTTGTATTACATGAAATACACAGTTCTGTCGTAGGTTGTCCTATCTATAGTCAAACATCTTAACACGCAGAGAAGCCATCAACGAACTTAGCCATTGTTGGCTGTTACAAACCCTCATAGTTATTTATTGTAATAAGACTTATTTCTTTATCAGTATTTCTCCTTGGAAGTGGATAGCAAACCTAACACGGCCGTAGCCATTCACATTAAGTCGACAGGTTGAAAACAAGAGAAAGGAAATGCCTCATATAACATATCGAACCAACAGGAGATCGCATACATAGTCCAGGTATCCACAGTTACAGTTAATATTTAAACAAAACACCAAAATTCCCAACTCGCCAGGGTTAACCCTATTTTAATTAAATCATTACAGTAATGGTAGTAAACCATCAATATTCTTTTTATTAAACACTCAAAATCAAAGAAAACGCAGAGAGATAAATACATGGATTCACCTACAGCAGAGTTATCATCCCTTGCAAGTACCTAAGAACTCAAAACATCCTTATAATTTAAACACTTCATTTAACAAAAACACAGATTGATACACGGCCACATGACAGGCCCAATATTACCGTAACTATTAACTTATACAGCGTGGGTAAAACCCTACACATAGAAAATACAATGACGATAACAACCCCTGGCCTCATACAGTCTGAGCCGTAGATGGTTCTTCATAGACATGCCGGGGTATCAAACCCTTTCTATTATAAACAAAACAATTTATACAGGTGACTCTATTCCATGTCACAAGAACGATAACAACCCCATTATACAGGAGGTTCCTTCCAGACTTAACCCTAGCACAACAAAACCAACAAAGGGAGAGACAGCCGTGGATAACCAGGCTTACCCGGAGGAGCCAGCGCTGGAGATGAAGCCCTGTGCACCTTCAGAACAGCGTGACATGCACATTACCAAGTGTTGAGAGTTGTTAATACTAATGTAAAACTAAACAATCTTTTGCAAAACCAAAACTGTGAAAATATTGATATTATCTTACCCGAGCCAATGGAGAAAGCAACCCCGCGGACAACCAGGTAGCGAAACCCCATCACATTCGTCAGTTGGATGAGTAAGAGAGACTTCCAGTACCTCTCGATTGGCAGCCACGACAGGCATCATTTTAGACAAAACCCTTAAACTGTGAATGAACCAGTCGGGGAGCACACTTCAAAACCCAATACACAACCACCTCATGGATGAAAACAACAGCGAAACCCTGCCTCATACTCACACCAGCGACAGTAGAGGGCTGTATGTAGTAGGTGACTCAAAATTGGTGATGACAACGAGACCAAGATACAAATGAAACTGTTTCAGACGCCAATAGCAGAGCCCAAGACTTTTAAACTACCAGTGAAATAAACAACGTGACCAGAACCCAAGCAAATAGCATTTACAGTGCCCAACTTCGAGTTCAGACATGGAGGGTTTCTCCCTTAGAACCCGAGCCCGAAGGCAGAGATAATGACCAGGTAGGGTTTCAACTCTGACTTATATATCAACCAACGCAAGGAAGAGAGTCAACCACGTAGCCATTAGATTTATCATTTTCACATGGGTTGAATTCTATAGTTCAATTGCAACTCGATTAATTGTCCATCGATTCCAAATCATTTGCATGGATATAAACCTTGTTCAACGTATGGAGAAACACTATGATTGATAATCATTGTATTATATATATATTGAAAACCAAGCCATCGATAATGTCAAGAGCCCAATATATTTTACCTACAATCATTTAAACAATGATGTAGTCAACTATTTCATGAGAACTCCCCATCACATAAAACGTTGAAATATTACCATGATTGGATACACCATGATTAAATAAGCCCTATCGTCATTTTTCTCTTGATACTATTGTTAAATAATCAACAATGAAAATAACAATATTTATTATTATGATGTTTAAATATAAACTCATCTACAGGTCCATACCATGAACGTAGTTTAAAAATAAGGCACAGTTAGATGACATAAGTTAAACAATAATACTACGTATCCATTGGACTTTGAATTATAGATGAATATAATGGAACCTCGCCAGAGGCGTCACTTTTCCAACTCATACTAATAACCAGTAATTGCAGCTAATAGTTGACAGTAGGTTACATTATGCTAACGTCACATTATGCATACGATGAACATAGTACAAACAATTGTTCCAGTGATAGTTTACAGCATTAACTTAGAGTCATGTTCGTAACGCATTGGATATGACGGAAACATTGTAATTCATCGCAAAACCTGATGATACTATCCAGGATAAGAGATATCATGTCGAGGCAGACTATCAATCTTATTTCAAGCGTAAATTTCATGAAAAGAACCTTACTGTCTTACACGACAACCAGTAATAGTAAATAGATCTTCTTTAAGTTTTTACAGTGCAGGGAAAGGAGTTGATGCTTACAAAAATTAATTTACAGTGATCCATATTACACCGGTGTACCTGCGAACAAAAGACAAATTATGCATTAGCTCGTAAGCTAAGTAAGCCAGTCAGCTATGGCTAGCTCTCCCTTTTAAGTTAGAAACGAAAACAGTCAACATTTAAAAATCACAAAAAAATCACATTTGTATTAAGACAGAATCTTTTAAACAAGATTATGATTAGTTACTGAAATTAAACAGGACCAGGAATGCAATTAATTAACATTTATTGTTAAAATAAAAATTTTAAATTTTTCAGAAATTTCGGGTTATGACAATGAACTTGAAGAGATCCAAACACTTGATGTGGTGGAAGAGGAACTTGAATTGTCTCTTGATGAAGGTTATGCAATTTTTAAAGAAGAGCATGATTCTTCTACATTGGAACCAATCTATGACAAAGGTTTCACACTTTTGAAGGAGCTGCATGATACTACCCTTATGGATCGTTTCCATGATGAAACTTCTGCACTTTTTGATCATTTGGGTGAGTTAGTTCATTCTCCTACATCCTACAATTAAATTCTTTGCAGCATTAGTCTCAATGAAGTATGGGTGAAAGGGTTCTTTTTTATGGTGCCACATGAGGAGTATGTGACTCCTAGATTTACTTTTTATGATGACATGGTTGGAGCACATTCTTATTCACATTTGCAGTAGCATCCTTTGTTACTTTATGATGATGCACATCTACATGGATGCACCTATGATATGCATTTGAGTCACTTGAAGACTCATGGTTTTTCTTGCTCAACACTTGGTTCATTTGATGTTGGAAGAACTTCATCCAACACTTGGGTGAATAAATTTATGATTGGAGAACATTTTTGTTGGCAGCCACATACTTTGATATATCTTTATTATTCTCACATTCAGGGATGTATGGGTGAGACTTCTTTGAGTCCTTTGAAGTCTCCTTGTTTTTTCTGCTCATTATTTGGTTCAGATTTTAGTGGAGATTCTTCATTCACTTCTTGGATGAAAGAATACATGGCTGAATATTTTGATGCATATCACATCCTTTTGGAGCAGCATTATAGGACATGGGATCCTCACCTATGTCATTGGAGCAGATTTGATGGGTCAATTGAAGATTGTATGCACTTGGAAAATGGTGGTCTACTTGCTTTGAGGAAATGGGATCCAGGAATCCTCTTATCTGATGGTATGGGTTGGAGATCACTCTTAATTGTTGCGGTGCAATACAAGCAATGGGGCCCTGGAATAATTTTTATCTCATTGGTTTCAAATTTTTGGGGAAACAAGTAGTATGGGAGATGGATTTCCCACTTAATAAAGTGATTTTTATTAGAGTAGTGCATCAGAAAGCATGGTGGTTCCTCTCTAAAATATTCATGGAAACTCAAAGAATCAAGGTTGGGCAATTCAATGGCAACTTCAAAGAATTATACAGAAAGCAGGTTTTTCAACAACCATGTTTGAAATTGCTTGAGGACAAGAAATATTGGGAAGGGACTATTTGTCATGTCCCAAATTTGGAATTGGGTCACAATGGCCTAAGCAAATTGGCCCTATTCATTAGAGTTTGTCAAATTGATGATAAAGGTCAAATAATTGCTAAGGAGGAAAATTACTAGTTTCCTAGGTTTGGGGTGGAAGCTTTGGGATTTGGAATAATGGGGATAATAAATGATGTTGGAACATTAGGATGGCATAAATATTTAATAAAGGAGATAAATAAATATATACAAGTAAAAATCAAAGTGGTATTTGATCATGAAGACACATGGAGGAAGTGGGACCCACACAAGCTAGAATTTATGTGCCACATGGCATCCGCTTCTTGCAATTTTGAATCCATGGGAAGCCTAATGTTCTTGGGATGATTTATAAGGTCAATAATACGTGGCATGAGTCAATGAGGTTCAAATATAGAGGAAGAGTAACTCCCATGGAAGAGGAAGAGGCAATTTGGAGCCAATGAGACACTTGGGCTAGATTCCTTAGCTCTATGATGCAGATGATGAAGATGCTATGACACCTATGACACAAATCAGACCTGAAGGATGACATATGACATATATGACATGTTAGGGCTAAACATAGACTCCAAGAGGAAGCTCAAGGTTTTTAGGGAAGCTAAGATGCTTCCACATGTGATTTGGTAGAAGTGGGAGACTAGGAATTGTTGTACAAGTGGTGTTCTTTGGAATCTCTTCCCAACTTGAGTTGGAATGAGTCTCTTGGAAGGAATTAAACCCATGGAAGACATTAGAACTTTATAAATGTCAATAAAAAATAATGAAACCAACTTTTGATCATTTGTAGGATTTGCAATTGCATTTGTGAAGAGGGAGAGCTAGTGGATAACTAATTTCTTGCCTTAGCCAATTTCGAGGGTGAAAGATTCCCATCCAAGTTGGTAATTGGAAAGGCCATTCAGAAATTTAATTTGGAGCTTTAATGGAGTCTTTATTTGTAGGTGTAATCTATAGGTCAGCTCATGGTTTCTTCTATTGCGGCTTACTCCTTCAACCATTTCCAGTTTTGATGGCATATTCTTGATCCTTGAGGGAGGGTGTTTTTGGTGAGCTATTGTACTCTTTGGGGGAGATTCTAATGCCCAATTTATTTTGTAATATGAATTAAATACTATGTTATTCATCTCTAGAAATTTTCAGGTCGAAATACCACGTAGAAATGTATAAATCTCATTTTTATGAAAGAACGGTGCCATTTCCCCACTATCTTGTTGTGAACCAATGTAATGCTGATGATTTCGAATGAATGGATGATTCTCTGATGAATTTGTGATTAATGGACTGCCATGGATTTATTTTACAAGTTTCATGTACTATACTTGAGCATTTGAAGTATTTTTACTCAGTTTAATTGCATTGGGAGAAGAAATAGTGTCATTTCCCCAAGGGTTGAATTGGTGATTTTTGCAGTTGAATGGGAGAGGGTTGGAAAAGATATAATAATCAATTAATGGTGAAAATGAGACCTTAATAACATCCTTAATACATTACCTACCTATTTTCAGAAATTTGAGTGGGTTTGGAGGCATTTGGGAAGCCATTTTCAGTACTTACCCCAGGGGGATTTGAACCCCAAATTACTAGTAAAATTGCATACTTGGTCCTGAATCTTAACAGAGTTTGAAGAGATATTTTGGTGGCCATATATCATCCCTGAACATAATATTCAAGTCCTAATATCATTCATACATCTTCCTTGAATATTTGAAGGCATTTGGAGTCAATTTGAGACCTAGAGACCAATACTAGTCAAAAGGAAATTACTAGTAAAGTTCCCTACATTGGACAGAATTGAAAGAGGATTTGCAGAAGTATTTTAAAGGTCCAAAGTCATCCCTGAAACACATCTTTATTTTATAACATCATCCATATTCCTTCTCAGAATATTTGGGAGCAATTTGGGCAATTTGGGGACCTGTAGCTTAAAACTAGTCAAAGGTCTAACTAGGGAAAAAAGTGAAAAATTGCCATTTAAAAAAAATTCCTAACAAGGGACATTACAGAAACCCAGAAGAAGCTCTTACAAATTCCCTCCATGACTATCAGAAATAGAAATATTATCTAAACCTGCTCCATTAAACCACCACAATCAACGCTATCTCTGTTTGCCTCCATTCACCTCCTTTCATTATTCCTTCGTCCTCGCTATTTATTTCAGCTTCCCCATTCATTCAACACCACACGGTAACGTACATAGCATATTGTCACATTAACAAATATAATACATATAATCGATGAGCGAAAAACAGTTCGGAGTAAATTATTTATGCCCCCATTACCCTTTTACTGCGTTGATTTTTGAGTACCTGTTAAAATGGGAAATGCGAGGTTAACCCCATACTCATTCCATATGATTCCCAGTATGGAGAGAGCTTGATTTTACAATATGTTAAATTTTGAGCATTAATTCACAATACTCTAGGATCTTTACTGAGAGAACAACATGTATAGTATATCAATGCATATCAATCATAACAAGCATGTCAATCATCACAAGAATCAAAAGCATGAGAGACAATAGACACACAGAGTTTCCGTGGGGAAAACCCTAAGGTGAAAAAACCCACAACTTTCTCAGAGATAGAGAGAGCAATGGCTCAACCAAAGTACAACCAAAATACATAGAGATAGTCTCCTAGTAGCAGATGATCCTCCTCCTCACATGTGCGCCACTTTCCAAGTGAAGGAAGAATGAGTTTCTGAGTGATTCAAATAGAGATCTCCCGATCTCTATTTATACTTGTCCTGTTTTCCCAGTGACCTTATGGGGCCGACTTGTCTAGCTAGGTACATCAACCATATATTACATAAATCAGGGCCGACCCCACACATGGTGGTCTAATAACCCATCGGCAAGTTAACATACTTGCAACACTTGTAAATACACATGAAGACACTTCCGTATAGAGGAATAACACATCTCTATAGGAGTACAATAATATATAAATGAAATACATGGATGAAATACATTCTGAAGTTACATATACATCAACACTCCCTCTTAACTAGGAAGGTATTTCTCGACACAGATCTTCTAGCACAAGTCTTCTTCTCTGGATCATCGTCATCGTCATCGTCACTACTGCTACTATCTCAACTAATATCTGACTCTACTCGTCATAGGAAGTTCTACAGAGCCAGTCCTTTTTCATACTGGATATAGGCCCACCACCTACAGGTCTTCATCATCACTGGCCATATTGTGGAATCATCAGGACTTATTACGTGCATCACAAAACCTCGAAAGAGCATCCCATGATGTTACAGGTACACAACTCCGACCTGTAGGATCTCCCAGGGCCGTATTATATGTGACCTCACCACAAAACCTTGCAAGAGCATCCCAGGCTGTTACGAGCACACAGCTCTACCTATATGATCTCCTAGGGACAGATTACATGTGGTCACCACAAAACCTCGCAAGAGCATCCCAGGCTGTTACGAGCACACCGCTCTACCTATAGGATCTCCCAGGGTCAAATTACATGTGATCATGGCAAAACCTCGCAAGAGAATCCCAGGACTTATTACGGGCACACAACCCAACCTATCGGATCTCCTAGGGACATATTATATGCCATAGGAAAAAACCTCGAAAGAGCATCTGCCAGATATCCCAGGTCCAAATTATATGCCATAGGAAAAACCTCTAAAGACTATCTATAGGTCTCCCAGGGCCAAATTATATGTCCTCCCAAAGCAAAACCTCGAAAGAGCATTTGCCAAATATCCCAGGGCCAGATTACATGCCATAGGAAAAACCTCGAAAGACTATTTGCAAATCTCCCAGGGCCAAATTATATGCTTATCTGCACAACCTGATACTCACCATACATCATCCTGATGTACACATGATCATCCTTATCATCATCACTGCAACATCCTGCTGCATGTCATCTGGAGCAACATCCTGAAGCTCGTCATCCATGATCATCCTGATCATACAATGCATCTACCTAATGCATACCAAGTATCTACCTAATACATATCATCATACATGATCCACCTGATACATACATAGATACATGATCCACACAATGTATCCACCTGATATATATCAACATACATGATCTACCTGATCATACATAGTTTCCACCTGATACAGATACATGGTCCAAGCATCCAACATTATGCATATACAAATACATATGAATGATCCAACTGATCATATCCAGCATCCAACATGATGTGTACATACATATACAAATAAATGATCCAACTGATCATATCTAGCATCCAACATGATGTGTACATACATATGCAAATAAATGATCCAACTGGCCATATCCAGCATCCAACATGATGCGTACATACATATATAGAGCAGTAACTGGAGCATCGTCCTGATGCTCATCATCCAATGCTTACATCCACAGCCATGTGAACGATCCTCTTTCCAAAATGCTTGGAATGGCTTCTGCAAATGTGTCCATCACTTCTTCCTCGAAGTGTCATCAATCTGAAGAACACCAAGCCTCTCTCTGAAGTACTCGAACTTCACTCTGGCTAGTGGTTTCATCAGCACATCTACAATCTGCTCGTCCATCGCAACATACAGGAACTTCACTGCTCCTCTCTGCACCATATCCCTGATATAGTGATATTTGATCTCTATGTGTTTTGACCTGTCATGAAACACTGGGTTCTCAGACAGCTTCACACAACTCTGGTTATCACAGAAGATACCAGTAGAACCCAATGGGAGATCAAATAAATCAAACAGTAGCTTCTGAAGCCATACTACCTCACAACTAGCTGAATAGGCTACAACATACTCTGGCTCGGCTGTACTCAGTGCTACAAAGGACTGCTTCCTGCTAAACCAAGAGATCACACTTGATCCCATACTGAAGCAGCACCCAGATGTGCTCTTCCTATCTGCATCACTGCTTGCCCAATCTGAATCAACATAACCCTACAGGTTAAACTTTTGATTCACTTCATACTTGAGCCCATAATCAACTGTACCCTTCAGGTACCTCAGAATATGCTTTACAGCAACCAGGTGAACACTCTTCAGATCCGTTAGGAACTAGCTCAATGTGTTCACCGCAAAGCAAATATCTGGTATTGTGTTCATTAGGTACATCAAGGACCCAATCATCTAACGATACATTGAGACATCAACCGGATCAAATGAAGCATCACATAGAAGCTTGAGGTTTGATGCCATAGGTGTGGCCATGGCCTTGCAATCCATCATCCCAAACCTCTTCAAGATATCTACTACATACTTCCCTTGTCCAAGGAAGATCCCATTTGCTCTCTTCCACGCCTCCATACCTAGGAAATAATGCATCATCCCTAAGTCCTTCATATCAAACTCGACAGCAAGCTTCCTCTTTGTATCGACAATCAATTTGTCATCTCCTGTTACAAACAAGTCATCTACATACAGGAGTAGAATCACAGGATTCCCTTCCTCAACCTTGTAGTAAAGGTTCGAATCCGCTTCACTCTTAGTAAAGCCCAAACTAGATAGGAAACTGTCCATCCTACCATACCAAGTTCTGGGAGCTTGCTTCAAGCCATACAAGGCTTTCTTCAATCTGCACACATGTGATTCCTTGTCATGTATTTCAAAACTGAGTGGCTGTTCCACATACACTTCCTCTTCGACTACACCATTCAAGAAGGCAGTCTAGACATCCATCTGGTGTATCTTCCATTTCATCGCTGCAGCCATGGAAAGTACTGTTTTTATGGAAGTGTACCTGGCTATAGGAGCAAAAGTTTCTTCATAATCTATTCCCTCTTTCTAAGAGAAGCCACGAGCTATGAATCTTGCCTTGTATTTTTCTATGTTGCCATCTGCAGCATGCTTGATCTTGTAGATCCATTTGGAAGTCACAACTGACTTCCCTTCAGATCTTGGGACAACATCCCAAACATCATTCTTCATTATTGATTGGTATTCCTCGACCATGGCATCATTCCATTCTTTCTTTTCCATTGCTTCTCCATAACTGGAAGGTTCTTTGTTCATGATATCATAGAGTAAAGCAACATAGCTAGTATGAGATCTAGTTCTCTTCTTTGCTATGTGTTCTTCTGGAATGCCAAATCTTTCTGCATCTTGAATGAGCTCTCTAGACCATGTCGGTTTCCTCTTGTGAGAGTTGTCCTCACGTGGTGGATCTACAGGTTGTTGCAGATCTTCAATTTCATGATCAACATCCGGAATTGCTTCAGTCATGGTAGTGTCTTGAAATCTAGTTTCCTTTGGTTCTTCATAAACTTCAATAGGTATCTTCCTTGATTTGATGAATGCTGAGTTTTCATCAAATGTTACATCCCTGCTGACATCAATCTTCTTAAACCTGGAAAGTATATTCTATAAGCCTTTGAGCTTTCACTGTAACCCACAAAGACACCCTTCTTTCCTGAAGGATCTAGCTTGGTCCTCTTTTCCTTTGGGATATGAGTGTATACTGGACAACCAAATATTCTGAGATGGTTGACTTCAGGTTTCTGACCAGAGAAGACCTCTTCTGGTGTCTTGTTGTCCAATATCTTGTGGGGTGTTCTGTTCTGCACATATACAACTGTTCTAGCTTCTTTTTCCCATAGATGCATAGGTAGATCCTGGTCATGCAGCATTTCCCTTGCTGCTTCCATGATTGTTCTGTTCTTTCTTTCTGCAACTCCATTCTATTGTGGATTGTAAGGAGCAGTCAACTCCCTCTTAATCCTTGAATCACTTCATAGCTTCTTGAAGTCACCTGAGGTGAATTCTCCACCATTGTCGGATCTGAATGTTTTGATCTTCTTATCAGTTTCGTTCTCCATCAAGGTTTTGAATTCCTTGAACTTATCAAGAACTTCATCCTGATTCTTCAAGAAGTAAACCCAAGTCTTCCTGGAGAAGTCATCAATGAAAGAGACATAGTAAACATACCCACTTAGAGAACTGGATGACATCGGACCGCATACATCAGAGTGGATAATTTCCAAGATACCTTTTGCCTTGCTTTCACTGCTTGGGAAAGCCTTTTAATGTTCTTACCTTTTGCACATCCTTTGCAAACACCTTCATGCTTGGTCTTAATTTCAGGAAGACCTTCTACAGCCTTACTTGCAATTGGTAATGCACTGTAGTGCATATGTGCAGGTCTTCTATGCCAAAGTTCACTTGGCTCCATGGAATCATGTACCATGGCATGTTCAGGTTGTCCCTTCAATTTGTACAAACCTCCCTCTTGCTCTCCAATCACCACTACATCATCAATAGTTTTACCCTTTGGCCACATCAGAACTTGGCCATCTACAAATGCAACTCTCATGCCTTTTGCATCCAATGCAGAGATGGAGAGAAGCTTCTTCTTAAGCCCAGGTACATAAAGAACTTCTTTCATCTTCAAAGACTTTCCAGAATCTAGGTTGTAGGAGGCTTCACCACTTCCTTTGATGGGGTATTGATAGTCATCCCCAAGTTTCACTTTATGGGGTGATTCATGTTTAGATAGATTTACAAAATATTCTTTAAACGCAGTCATGTGTTTGGAAGCCCCACTGTCAATTAACCAATCATTACAACCATGAGAGATAGTACCTGTGAGAGCAGAGATTAGAACATACTCTTCTTCACTTGATCAGTCATCACCACTTTCTTCCTTAGCCTTCTTCTTTGGAGGTTCATCATCTTTGGCAGCATGAGCATGGAACTTTCTTTTGCTACCCTTCTTCTTCTTGTTGGAGTTGTTGTTATCCCTTTTGTTCTTGGGACATTCTTAAGCAAAGTGACCCTTCTCATTGCATGTGAAACATCTTAGATCCTTCTTATTCTTTTGTTGGTTGTGATAGGATCTCTTGTAGTGAGAGTGCTCCTTCTTGGGATTGCTTCTTTTGGTGTGAGTTGCGAGAGCTTGATCTTCACCTCCCATCTTTTCTTCTCAAGCTACAAGCCTAGCTTCTTCTTGAGAGCATTCCTCCCATAGTTTACTGAAAGAGATCAATTTCTTTCTTGCACAGATTTCTTGAATAAAGGAGTCCCATGACCAAGGTAGGCCATTAAGAGTGGTCATAACAACTTCACCATTGTCCACTACTTCATCCACAGCTTCAAGTTGTTCCTTGATCTGAGAGACCTTGGAGAAGTAAGATTGAATGGTTTCTCCATTCAACATCTTGACCCCTTTCAATTAATTCCGTAGAGTCATCTTCCTATTTATGTTCTTCCCTTCAAATAACTTGGTTTGGGAATCAAACATCTCCTTGGGTGTCTTTAGGGATGACACATGAGGTATGAGATGGTTTTTGATAGAATCAACAATGATTCTCTTTGCCTTGACCAAGTTATTCTTATGCAAAACCTTAGCCTCTTCATCCTCTGGGATATGGACCTCAGAGTTGATGTAGGAGTCTAATTCATTTTCTTCCAGGATTAACCCAATCCTATAATTCCAGGATCGGAAGTTATCATCCCCTTCAAGCTTATCCTCAAGCTTGGTGTGGTGAGACATCTTTAAAGAGTACTTCAAATGGAAATAGAAAATATTTAGGTCTTACCACTTGCTTTGCTGAAAACTGGATCTGGTCCTGGATTAGGGTTTATCGGAAAAACCCTAAAAATTCAAAGTGTGAATTTCAACTTTCTGAAAGGATAGAAAGATGTGCCTTGATGAGCTGATCGGCCTGGTGTATTCAAAATTTGAGATCTGCAAAGATTTACCCTTCAGAAATGCCTTTTAGTCTTCTCAGGTTCACTAGGGAGGACCCTGAATTAGGGTTTGAGTTTCCCATAGATTTACTCAGCCAAAAATCTCGATCCAAAGCTCTAAACTTCGATTTTTCGCAAGGAGCTTCCAGATATGTCTTTAGATTCCAGAAATTCCTATTTTTGTGGAAACCCTAATTTTTAGGGCCAAATCTGAAAATGCTCAGAATTGAATTCTGATTGGACAGATAGATTCGCCTTGATGAGTAGAGTCAATCTACTATACTGCTTTTCCAAAATCTGTGGAGAGAGACCCAATAAACAAGAAACCCTTGGTTTCTGTCACTGCACAATGTCTTCTTCTCAGGTTAGCTCTGATACCATGTTAAATTTTGAGCATTAATTCACAATACTCTAGGATCTTTACTGAGAGAACAACATGTATAGTATATCAATGCATATCAATCATAACAAGCATGTCAATCATCACAAGAATCAAAAGCATGAGAGACAATAGACACACAGAGTTTCCGTGGAGAAAACTCTAAGGTGAAAAACCCCACAACTTCCTCAGAGATAGAGAGAGCAATGGCTCAACCAAAGTACAACCAAAATACACAAAGATAGTCTCCTAGTAGCAGATGATCCTCCTCCTCACATGTGCGCAACTTTCCGAGAGAAGGAAGAATGAGTTTCTGAGTGATCCAAATAGAGATCTCTCAATCTCTATTTATACTTGTCTTGTTTGCCTAGTGACCTTATGGGGCCGACTTGTCTAGCTAGGTAAATCAACCATATATTACATAAATCAGGGCCGACCCCACACATGGTGGTCTAATAACCCATCGGCAAGTTAACATACTTCTGACACTTGTCAATACACATGACGACACTTCCGTATAGAGGAATAACACATCTCTATAGGAGTACAATAATATATAAATGAAATACATGGATGAAATACATTCCGAAGTTACATATACATCAACACAATAAGCTCTCTATTAGTTCCCCATACTCATTCCACATGATTCCCCATATACTAGCTTTCCCTTGCTTACCTTGATTCCCCAACAAATTCATGGAAAATTTTATTTAGATCAAACAATTCGATCTGGAAATTTCAACAGAATTCTTAATAGGAGTTTCCAATTTCACAACTTCTTCACTATTCAAGAATAAATTTCAATTGAAGGGTAAAAATTTTTATTAAAAGTTTTATGTAGGGCAGTTTTGGGAACAAAACCGTCAAAAAAAATTTCGTTGATGGGTAAGGGTGCCTGACAAATTTAACCCCTGGTGGAGAGTGTCACAATTCACTGCCAGGTAACTTCTACCTACAGCTTTTAAGATTTTATTCCTTCATCCTGTATGTATTTGTTTTATCTCAGGGTTTAACTTGTGGTTTTTCTTTGACTTTTACTGGCAGGTCGTAGGTTATGATACTCACTGCGTTGGGTGCTAACAGGTGACCGAAATCTTGGTTTTTGGCATAAGAATGGTAAGTCTAGGTCCTCCCAATCATTCATCCCTTCCTATCATAGCTATGGTTACAAGGCTCTGAATTTTCGAGCTCTTTCGTTTTGAAACTTCACCGAGTCCTTTGGACTCTCTGTAACTATATTTGAAGCTTCTAATGGGTCACCTTTGGCTGGACCGGTAGTTAGAAGGAAGACGATTTTAAAGAAGAAGACTTGGAGAAATTGGGGAAGTAATCTAGTTAATGTTTAAGATGTGTTTGTTTTAGGAACTGCGTTTGACCTCTGTCTGAAAGGTGGGGTTTCGCCTAAACCTGAGATCTAAAATTGATTAGAAGGGTACTGTAAATCCTTGCCAACTAGTTTCTAGGAGACATGAAAAATAGATAGACTAGTAATGATGGTAATTGTGGAACCCAAGCCTCTAAAGGTGGTTGCAAGGGATATCACACAAGAGGAACTGAGCTTAGTTGATAGTAGTATGTCTGCAATCAAACTTTGAGCTTAGTTGATAGTACTCTGTCTGCAATAAAATTTAGAGAAATTGAGGAAAATGAACATGACCATAATCTGATTGATGGGAGTTCTAGTATAAGGTAATTTTTTGCAAATTTAATTATTTGATATTTGAAATTCCAATTGAACTAATGTGTGGGATAGATGTGCCATAGATGAAAGCTTTAACATCTCAAGGAATTAGATCTTTGACCAAACACTAGGAATGACAAACTTGGGTACTAAGAAAGAAATAACAACAACAAATCATTCTCATTTGTATGGTTGTAGGAGGGAAGATTCAATTCCCATAGGAAAGAGCTTGGGGGCATGGATGTCAAGGTACTCAATGCAAGCTAAAGGGGAAATTATTAGTATTGCTCATGATGTAAAAGTAAAGGATGTATCAACTTCAAATTAGGTTTCCTTCAAAAGTCTACATCAGTTTTGTGTTGTCACCAAATTTGCAAACAGTGAACACTTTGAGATTCTTGAAGATGACAAATGCCTTCCTAAACCAAAATTTTAGGCTAATGCTAGGAAATTGGTGTTGGCATGTCATTATCTCTATTCTCATAAGGTTATCAATCATGATATGAAACCTTAAAATATTGTTATGGGCATTGGAAATGTTGCTTATCTTCTGATCATGAACTTCTATCATGATGACACTTATTGACTCAACATGTAGACTAAAAAACTCAATTGATACACCTACGTAGACTCTACACTGAATGCCTGCAATTCTTAAGTCAATAAGTGTCAACACTCCATATAGACTCTAGACTCTTAGCGCTTCCTACTACTATGAGATGTTACCCAATGTTTGCAGTGCACCTTGTCTTTGTGCAAGGGCATTCGATGAGTTTGTATTTCACCATACCATCATGAAAGGGAACCTAAACCAAACTCATATTGCATCTATTCATGCCAATCAATAACCATTGAATTGATTGTATAGTAGACTTTCTTGAAGTTACTCAAGGATTGGGACTTACAGCCTCCCTTTATTTATATTGGCCCCTTTGGAAGCTTAAGAAAATTCCTCTTCCTTTGGTTAGAAACCATGAGAAGTAATTAAAAAAATGCATATCTAGTACTCAACATCCGAAGATGACATAATATCCAACACTTCCTATGGATAACTCACAACTGCATGGGAGTAAATATCTTGATTCTTTTGTAGCTAACCAAGTTATTCAGTGTGCAGTGGATAGGAGACAACAACAACAAAATTTCAAGTCCTAGGCTAGTGTCACTCCCAACCAAAAACACAAGATATCCATTTCATCATGAATTTTTGCCTCAAGAAACACTTTCTACACCATCATTTGGTGCATTGAAAACTGCACCTATGGTGTCATTTCTGACTTAAGAGGACACTAGAGACACTTTCAATCTCAAACTACGATTCGATACAACTTTCTTAAGACAATCCACATTTATTATATATATTATTATATTTCATTATTTCATAACACATTGAATTAATAGCTAGATATTAATTACTAGGTGTTTCCTTATCTTATGTGCATTAAATAAGTAGATAGAAGTTTGATACTTTTTTATATAACCATTTGACCTTCTCTTTTAAATATTTACATTATAAACACAAAATTGAAGCAGAAATTGTAGGTGCTCATTAAACCAATCTTAGTGTTGTTTTGTTTTCTTTTTATTGAATAAGAGTGAATGAACTTCAATCTTCTTCCATGTATCAAGAACCATTTTTTGGGTGTGTGAAGGTTTAGCTTAAATGGGTTTTGTAGGAGATGGGTGGAAATTTGGTAAACTTATAGATGTTGGTAGCATTGAAAAACACATGCTCGTTACATGTATCAATAGTTTGTTTTAAAGAGGGAACTCTCAATGGTTAGATGTTAGTTAGGGAGTGTTGAGATTATACAAATAGACATCCAACCATCTAGCATTTTGAATTTATTTTGTTTGAAAATAAGGTGTCTTGTTAGAATAGAATATTTACATTTAGTCCATGGGAGACCTAATAGGATCTTTGGGGTCATATAAAGAATTATAAATAGTTACATTATGATCCTGAATGTATATCCATTTCCATTATGTATCAACATGCAATATACTCTCTATTTTTATGATGTTCAAAGTCTTCAAATCCTAATTTTTTAATCCTTGTCATCTCATCAAAGTAGTACCCCTTATCTTTAGATACAATATTTTCTTGAATTATGCTCACATGCCTTATTTTGATTATATGGGTTTTAAATTGAAATAATGTTTCCTAGCATACATGATTATGCACAATATCACAATGCCATGCTTATGATTGCTAAGGTTTAAACATTGTCATGCGTTTTACTCATTAGAAGTAGAAGAAAGTTATTGTTGGATTCAATTAATTTGAAAGAGTAGTTATAGTTTGAAAGAACTCTCTCCTTACCTTAGCTATCATTCATTGAAAGGAAATGCTTATTTGATTCATATGCATTTGCATGGTTTGAGTCAGTAATCACACCACGAGTTGCACTTCCATCACCCGAATGAGTAATACAACCATTAAAATTTAACTCGTTAACTCAACACACTTTAACCTCGCTTGAGGATAAAAAGAATTCCATAGTTAGGTAGGAGATCGGGGATAGGCATCCAAATAATTCCCCTTTGTCATTTTCATATGATACATAGATGTTGTCCTATAGGGTACTAAAATCCTCTAGTAGTTATTGACACAGTCATCAACTAGTTTGTGGAGGGGCCTCCCATTTTTTCAGGGGTTAAGCCGAGAGGATTGATTTCGGATGGAATTTGTGGAATGTCGCACTCCACTTAGCACCTAAGGCATATCGATCCATTTTCTTCCCTGTACTCTACCATATTGGTGATATAGGGGCGATAAGACAGAAGTGCTGAAAACCTTCTCTGACGTGTCATGAACGAGGTAGCCTAGTAACTTTTCTTCTAGGGCTCTTTTACCCAAGATCCCTTTCGGTAGAGGGATATCCTTCAAATTCGGTCTCTCACTTCGTATTGTTTGACTTGGATTTCATCACCTTGTGAAGGATACGATTTGTTGAGGTCTCCAGCTCCTAGTTAGGAAGTTTGCTTGCTATTTCACCTTTTTAGAGGGTCTTTTTCTTTTTAGTGCTGCTTGTTGGCATTCTGGCCACTTTTGTTTCAGCTCGATTACTGTGACACCGGTCCCAGCACAATTTTTTAAGCTTGCTTTTTTGCCCTACGAGCCTTGTCTTTTCCTAGCTCCCCTTATGCACACTCGGTTGGTTTAGGGTTTTTGAGTTCTTACACGGTCAGTTACCAATTATCTGATGGTGTGTGATGTCCTCTTCTCCTAGGTCTTTGACATGGTTGAGTTAGATTGTCTTCTCAAGGGACTCAACACCCCTTGATGGAGCCACTAATGCTTGACCTTAGGAATATTCTAGAGGATCACATGATTGCATCATCCGTGTGGACTTTTCCGTTTACTCTGATGATGGACTTTCAGGTTATATGGAACAATGGTACATTTGAGAGAGAGATGATTGGTTGTACCCCACCTTGGTTGATTGTCTTATGGTCCTTTCATTTTGTTGATAATATTTTTGTGGTACCTTTCCTTTTACCTTTTGGGTCTTCTACTCATCTTGGGTTATCTTTTGACTTGAACCACCTTTTATGTTCTTGGTCTTGTGAGTACTATGGTAGTTTGTCCACATTTGAGGTACACCCCCTTTGTCCAAGTTGTTATGAGTCTTTATACCCACTTCGTACCACCCTCTAGACCTTAGTTAGGAAGATTGCTTGCTATCATACCTTTTGGTGGTCCTATTTGAGTTACAAGAGGTAGTTAGAAGGAGCTATTGCATATAAGAGGTAGTTAGAAGGATATATTGCATATATTTGACATTATTTGACCTTCCATCTCTTTGGCATGTCAAATAACAGGTAGTTACAAGGAGATATTGCAATATATATTTGACCTTATTTGTACCTTCCCCACAATGGTTGATTTACTTTTGGTCCTTACAACCTGTTGTGTATTGGTCTTATGGTAGATTGTCCTTTAATTTTGGTCCTTTCATTTTTTTGTGGTACCTTGCCTCTCACTGCTACAACCGTATCCGGTTGGATAGTTATGAAGCGAATCCTTCTTCCATATTTGAGATAAAATGATAATATTATATTGAAAGATGATGAATATACAATGAAGTGGCCCGCTTAAATATAGCTTGGGCTTAACTTGAGGAGTTGTAAATTCTCATTAATACCTATTTACTGTTATTAACTATTACTAATTATTGCATGTATTTATTATTTAATATTCGTTACATTGCCACCCCCTTTAAAGGGAGCTTTTTCCTCAAAGCTATATTTGCAGTCATTGTCTTTTATTCTTGATTTGTGTTGATGCTCGATTTGAGTTAAGTGATCTGGACTGGTCCCTCTATCTTGATGATGGCCTGGGTCTTTGTTGTGTTGTGATTCTTTCTTCTTAGGTGGAGAAACTCTCGGTCTCGGTCCATTCAGTCGGTACTTATTTCCTTTCCATTCAAATTCCATGTGTTGCTCTTGTAGGTTGGTAGAGTAAGTCCCCAGCGATGCTAACCAGTCAGCGCCTAATACCATGTCTACTTCTTTGAGAGGTAAGGCAACACAATTGAGTTGTAGGTGTAAGTTTTGTGTGTACAACGATACCTTATGACGTTTTCCTACTTATTCTATGTCTTGATTAGAGATGGTTGAGGCTTTAAGCCCTTTTGCGGGGAACACAAAAAGATTTAGTTCCTTTTCCTTATTGATGTCGATCAAATTATGGGTACTTCCAGAATCGACCAAAATTGTGACATCCCTATCTTTAATTTTCCCATTAAGTTGTAGTCGTTTTGGTCCTGAATTCCTAGATTTTGTTACTCGGAATATGAATTGTTTCGTTTTAAGGATTTCATTATTTCTCAACTGAGGTGGCAGATATTTTCCTATCAATGCTTTGCTTTCCTTCTGTTGGGTGTAATATTTCTCTGGTGTCTCTACCTTTTCTTTCTTACAGACTTGTTGAGTACACGTAACCGTCGCAACTGATGCTTCAGATGAGCTTGTGTATGTATCTGCCTCTCTTGATACCTGTACTTGCTTCCCATTAATGATTTTGCAATGTACTGTGTGATTGTTCTTGCATTTATGTCCTAGGAACCAATCTTCTCCACAACAACGACAAGTATTCTTCTTGTTTTTCCTGTCACTGTCAGTGCGACTGCTAGATGTTTTTGATCTTTTTCCGACTTCATAGCCATATGACTGATATTTTTTACATTGATGAACGGGTGACCATGTATCTTCGCAATACCTGCACTGGGTCTCTTGCTGTCGCAAATATCCCTTGTTAGGGTTCCCTTGTCTTGATGTTTGAATTTTTCTTCAATAAGTTTTGCTTTGCACCTAGCCTTATCCAAATTAGACATGTTATGTAATTCTAATTTGTCTCTTATGTATGGTTTAAGACTAGAGATATATGTTTGGAGTCGCTAACCTGCTGTTAATTCTGGTATGCTCATCGCTAATGCTTCCCATGCATAGGTGTATTCTTCCACGTCGCTTTCTTGTTGTAGCCTAGTTAGTTTGGCGAAAAATTCTTTCTCTATCACATCTTCGAATCTTTTAAAGAAATCATTTTTGAATGTGTCCCAACTATAGGCACATACCATTGTCGTTTTCTTCCACCACATGTACCAATTGTATGCTTGTCCTTCAAGCTGCATGGAGGAGTATTTAATTTTCTTGTCATCTGATAATATTTTGTGAATGTAGAAGAATTCTTCTGCCTTGTTGATCCATGCCATGCTCTGTTTTGATTCTCCATCGAACTTGGGTAACTCCAATTTAGGTTTCATTGAGTATCCTCCCATCGATTGCATTGTGGCCCAATATGGTTTATGATGACTGTAGTCTCTATGGTCTTCTGGGATCTCCACTTTGGGGGAATTTGATTGATGATCATTAGTATCGGTTGTATCGCGACATGAGTGGCCTTCCTTTGGTGACTCGCGATTTCTAGCGTCATCTCTATCCTTAAAAAACTGCTTGATATTTTCTAGCCCTTCATCAAAGTATGCTTTCATTTCCTCTCGTACCTTCCTCATTTCCCATGAAACTACTCCAGCAATTTCATATTGCACTTTGCGTGAGAAATATTTTTTTTCTTCTCGAAACTCTAGGTCAAGTTTGTCGATTCTAGAGCTTAAATTTTCAAGGATTTTTAAATCCCGGATTTGGTCATTTTCTATTTTTTCTAATCAATCTTTTGTTTCTACCATGGTTCTCGATCTGGTGGGGGGGGGGGGGAATATGTGGACACTATTCTGGCTTAGGTGGAGGTGATAATATATATATATATATATATATATATATATATATATATATAATAACAATATTATTATATTTAAATATTTTTATTATAAGAAAATTTAATAAAAATATTATTTTTATAATATTATTTTATTTTTTATTAAATTTTTTGGTTTTGATTGTTTTTTTTTTCTAGGGCGGACGTGGATAGGTGGAAGGAGGCGGGAATGGATTGAGGTGGAAGGAGGGGGATGACGAAGGGAGGTAGCATGGAGGAGGCTGGCGGGTTGGAATAGAGCAGGAGGAGAAGCAAGGGATAGGCACGGGGATGTGTGCGGTTGTGGTGGCGGTTGGAGGGAGCTACGGGAGGATCAATGAGGGGGAGGGGGAAGGTTGGCGGAAGTGGGGGAGCATGGGGGGAGAGCGCAGAGGTAGGGCACCACAGGTGGTGTGGGAGGAGATGGAGTGTGGGGGACGCAGGGAAGGATGCAGGGTGAGGGATTGGTTAGGAAGCAGTTGGGGAGTCGATGCATGCAGGGAAGGCGGCGTGGGGAGATGTGGAGAAGGGTGCGGCAGGGAGAAAGGCGAGCGGTGCAGGGAGATGGGTGTGGGGTGAAGCTGGTGAAGGGAGATGGTTGTGTGAGTGTAGGGAGTGTGGAAGGCATGGAGTAGAGTGGAAGGGAAGTGATGGAGGAGGCGCAGGGGAGACACGTGGGGTAATGGGGTGGAAGAAAATTGGGTGGAAAAGTGGAATATGGAGGAGATATGAAATATGAATGGAGTGGAGAACGCTGGAACAGATTCTTGCATGAGAAACTTCACGCAGTGAATACTGGAGCGAAAACTTGCCGAGAACCGAATGAGCTCTGATACCAAATGCTACAACGGTATCCGGTTGGATAGTTATGAAGCGAATCTGTCTTCCATATTTTAGATAAAATGATAATATTATATTGAAAGATGATGAATATACAATGAAGTGGCCCGCTTAAATATAGCTTGGGCTTAACTTGAGGAGTCGTAACTTCTCATTAATACCTATTTACTATTATTAACTATTACTAATTATTACATATATTTATTATTTAATATTCGTTACACTCACCTTTTGGGTCTTTTACTGATCTTGAGTTATCTTTTGATTTGTACCGCCTTTTATGTTTTTGGGCTTGTGGGTATTACTAGGGTAGTTTGTCCACATTTGAGGTAGTACACCAACTTAGTCCCAAGGGTTATGAGTCTAATTTATACCCACTCTTTTCTTTTTGACTTGTACTTTACTGGTTGGTTTTTGTACCCTTTGGTTGGTCCTTGTACCTTATTGGAGGCCGTCAGTCTCTTTGGCCTCAGTCTGCTGGCTGTCAGATCATCTTTATTGTGATTATACTGAGCCTTTTGACTATAATTGACTTTCTTTGATTGACCATACCATATCCTAGTCATCTCTCTCTCTTGTTTGTACTAAGCCTATAATAGGGTCACTTGGTTCCTAGATTTGACTGGCCTCTAAGAGGCACAATCATTTGTGAAAGTAACTCTTCTGAGTATATTACAGGAAACGCCTACACCAAGGTAATCAAATATGTGTTGGTTATAAGACTTAAGTAATCAAATTGTTGGTAATCAAATATGTGGTAAATAATTTGAATTAAGTAGTTAAGACTTGTCCTATCAGACAAAATTGTTTGTAATCAAATTATATTTGTTGGTAAATAATTTTAAGAATGTGAACACTTTGAAAAACAACCATCTTGAATATAAGAGCGAGGTAAAAATGTTACCCATACTTCATGTCATCGATTATAACCTTCACAAAATTATAGAAACATAAGCTTCATACATAGGATGGGGACGAGTTCTAAAACAGGTAAGAAAACCTAAAGAAGAGGAAATAGTCCAATTTGCATCAGGAACTTGGTATAAAACTGAGCAAAACTATGCCACTGTTGATAAAGAAATCCTTGTAGCACTAAGATGCATAGAGAAGTTCTAGATTCATTTGTTGAACCATGACATTATCATAAGAATAGAGCTCTAGTCTTCCATTTGTGCTAAACAACACACTAAAAATTGCAACAACAAAAGGAAAGTTATCAAGATGGCGAGCATTGTTTTGATGTTATAACTGTATTGTTCATGAGCACATTTCTAGGAAAGCAAAAAGCATTCCTGAATTTTTAACAAGAGAATATGACACATAAGTATGATGTTAATTTTTCACCAACGAGCCTGAAACAAGCGATCCTGGTGCAAGCGAGCGTAGAAGGTCAAAGTGGAATCTAGTGGGCCCATAACCCACAAGTAAACATGGAAATATCTGCTTGGACCGAAGGAAAACATCAGATCTATACTATTGATGATAATATGAGTTGGTTGGATTATATGCAAGATTGGAAACCTAGGTGGGAGTTGAGACATACTAAAGTATTAGATGCTAACTTACAGGGATCTGATGCTTTTATTAAACTAGTGCCATAACTCAGAAGAATGCCTATGGGATCCAGTATTGTACCATAGATGATTTACAACAACTCCCCGAGAAAAGCAGTTGATGCAAGCAATTGGTTAACACACCTCTACCATGATCTTAACTTAATCACAACAAACGTCTCTACACATCAGCCCAAGCTAAAACTAGACCATCAATACTACTGTATTAACTGGATACGTTGCTTGAAAGCATGGCCACATCAAGATGCTAGTCTCTGGTTTCCAAGTACTATACACACTTATGAAAAATATAAAATTTATGGTGGCATTTCTTGAGAAAAGAAAATACAGATAGAACATATTATACCATGCTAAAGTTTGGACTTCAAAGTACACATGATATCCATGAGGATCCATCTACATTCTATGATGTCCCTGATTGGATGAGAGACTGGTGGCAGTCATTTGACATCAACCTGACAGCATTAGAACCAGCTGTTATTTATAATCTAAATGGGAAGTTGGAGAATCTCTCCAACATGTCAAAGCTATTTTGCAGACAAAGATTACTAAGGATCAAATCCTTGGGTACTACATTAAATACAAAGAACAATGGCTTGTCAAAACCCGCATAAACGTCCATATGCATCAGAATAGACGTGTGGTTTGGAGGTCTATTTATTCAAGAGCATGGTGCACTGAATCCAATGTCTTTCAAGAAATATATGGTCCCCCATACTCTGCATGATTTGTAAATATCTAAAAAGTATTTGGCTATGAATGGGGCCTGTCCATTCAGATTGTCATAAAGATTGAATGGAAAGTCTATGCAACTATGTCTGATAATATAAAGAAAGCCCTACTTTTCTCTGTGTCAATATGATTGAAAATCTATGTTATGCAATAAATACCCTCAGTTAAGATTACAAGTAATTTTCCAAAGGCAACATTAGTTGGGAGTAGGACTGAAAGCTAACATTTTTCAAAACAACTTACATGTTTACGGTTCCTGTGTTGCTTGATTCAATTACTTTCATTCATCTAAGAAGACCATGCTTGATTACAAAACTACCCATGTCTTTCCAACATTCAATTGAGTTCATCCTTTTCCTTAAGAATATTTCATTTTAGATTTTGAATAAGATTATACAAGTTCCACAACATTATATAAAATATTGTTTTTGAAGATTTGTGAACACTTATTAACCACCTAAAAGATCTTACTTTTGAAAGTCATAAAAGCTTTTAGTAGTTTTCCATAATGGTTAGTTATTTTTATTTTATATTATTATTGCTAAATATAAATATCTTACTAAATGTGAGTGTACTTCAATTACCGAGGTGATGAACCCAAACTAATGGGATGAGAGAGACTTTAGGGCCATGACAACAAAGCTGATAGTTAGATGGTGTGATATGGGACTCAAGACCCAAAGGAGCAATAAAAGACAACTCATAATTGCATGAATTTCTACTCCTAAGAAACATAAAGTGATCCTCTTCCTCAACACTTGAATGCCTACATTTTGAGAAAGGGAATGCGGTACAAGTCACCTTATAAAAGGTGCTACACGTCACCTTTTAAGAGGCGATATGAGTTGTGGTCCTATCTAAACTTTTTTCCCATGGTGAAGGTAGAACCAAACATGTATTTGTTAGATTTGTCTTCCTCGAGCGAGGGGAGTTTAAGAAGGCTAGAGGAAAGTCAGACATCCAGTAGGTCTACAAGAGTTTTCTCGACTAGATGTCAAAAGACCAGAAGAAAATTCCATAAAAGCATTGAATTTTTCTACGCTCGAGGGGGGTCATGTTCCTATGATGATGAGACAATACGTGACGTCGAGGTGCCCTTGAGGTACATATATTTAGTGAAATAATGGGTACCTAAGGATCTTCCTCAATTGAACACAGATATTTGTGTGGACGAGAGGATATATCGAATTGCACCGTTGTCAATACATGGCTTCGGGTTGTTTTGCATGGATGGCATAAAGGTCCCTTATGGCAGATGTACAGAATTGATGGAGTATGTTGGAACCTGTTACAACTACAACGATTGGATGCACCTAGTTTGATATACAAAAAGTATGCGTAGATATGGATTGTCAGCAAACTATTTACAGTTGAAAGACAAAGATCAAAATAAAGGAGCAACGTTGTACATGGATAGAAGACCAAAGGCCACAGGTAATATTGTGGGGTTTATAAACAGTACACAACTAGGGTCTACAAATAAGCAACCAAACTAAGAATTTGTGGGGCGTGAAGGAAACCGTGTTTTTGTATGTGCCGTTAAATCAATATCTGCTGGGGAAGAGTTGCTTATTAATTACAATTTGAATCGAGTAGATACAAACACGGTTACTATGGGAGTGGTAAATATAACAATTTACCCAACCTTTTATTAATGAATTTAACATCTTAAGGATTTTTCGTTAGTTTATTTCGTTTAAATTTTCCATATTTACTTCGTAGGATAGTGATCGGGAAAAATCCAAGCCAACAAATGGTTGGAGGAGTACATCTTCCTCGAGGGAGCAGGTATACATCTTTGTAATAGTAAAAATATAATAAGAAAAACGAGTTTTTTTTGCTTTGTTTTTTCATTATCAGTATATTGGTTTGGTTTAGATAAGGTTATCTATTTTTCATTATTAGTATATTGGTTTGGTTTAGATTAGTATATTGCTATGTAACATAATGTTATTTTGTTATGTATTTTTCGTCTGTATACTAGTTTCGTTATGATAATGTTTTCTACTTCTTTTTTGCAGGGGCCCGATGATCTGGGGCAAGTCCACAACTGTGGATCAGACGACACATCGTCCAGGGCATCAGGTAAAACTAGTTGTGATTTTAGGAATCTATCATGATATATATGTTTTGTTAATATAATTTTAGGAATCTATCATGATAGAACTCAGTAGTGTTTTATATATTTTTGTTGTAGCCCAGTGAATTGCTGCATGAAACAGATCGCAAGAATATTCAATATATCCCGAAGTGGTTGAGATGCTAGCTAACAATACCGACAAAATTAGTGAAGCCACGTCCCCGTTTAAGATGATAGAAAAAATGTTGAATAAATATAGTGTGGAAATCGTTTCTCCGCTAATCAGGGTTCCGCAGACGAGCGAGATTATAGCAAGGATTGAATTGTTGGCAAAGAGATTTGAAACCTTGCAAGTAAGTTGAGGAATCATAAAATAATTCATTTATAACTTTATAAATTTTCTCTTTTCTATGATAGTACTGAACGTATAAAATGTGGTTTGTATTTACAGAATTATCAGGAGCACACAATAATGGTCAAGGCGGTGTTGGCCCCAGTGAGGATCGTGGAGAGACGTCACATCATGGGGGAAAACGACTCCACGTGAATTGAATCCTTCACCATTGTTTGTCGACTGAACAGTCGGGCAACATGTTCCCAACACCACGGACCCTAGCTGTGAGTGCACTGGGCTGCTAGTGAGCTGATGCATGCCCAAATCGTCCAGAAGAAGGGGTCAACACCGAGACTCTTAGTAATTTTGATATCGCCCTAGCTACATTTCCAGGATCTTCCCATGTCACTAGCAAAGGGGAATAATGGACGCACCTTTTTGGTGGATGAAAATCTCGTCCCAATAAAGATCGAGAAGATTCCAGGTAATTAATATACGTTGATCAAGTTAGTGTTTATAATTTCATTGTAATATACCGATAAAAACATATTTTTTTTCAAATAATTATGATCATGGCATGATCATTTTGCAGGAAATGATGTTTTCTATAAACAAATGAATGACTCGTCCTTGGATATCTTCAGGGCCCACCCATCCAAACAAGGTGGAATAAACAACCGAAATATTTAAAAGATGACCTCACTAATCGATTGGTTGGCCTGTTCGGCGACAAGACTATCAATCAAGCCGAGGTCCTGAAAAAGGCTGGACAACATATGAAGGTTGTCTGAGACCAATATAGGTCCCACCTAGAAAAAAACCCTAGGTATGAGCACCCTCCAATGATTCCAGCAATGGAGTGGAAAGCTCTAGGTGGACGATGGAAAGGAGAGGGGCTCAGAGAAAAGAAGGAAAAGATACCACTAGGAACAGGGAGGTATGCAATACTTTCCGCAATGTAATTCTAAACCTTATTATTAGTGATTTCTATATCGGATTTGGAACATCTAACGTATTTCAACACTTGCATAGGGTTGTCAGACACTTCAAAGGCCACAAAGGCAAGATTGGAAAAAATAGGTCAGCACAAGCTTGGGCCTGGTGGTTATTCGAATTTTGGCGGCACGATTTGTAAGTTTCGAAAAACCAATAATGCATACAAATAATAAATTGCAAATTATTTTTCATTTTATTGCACCGCAAAATGTTAATTAACGACATTATGCAATATGCAGGCCGACCGATTCAATGAAGTGCACACTGCATAAGACATGAAGCTTGGCTTCCAGCACAACTTTGGAGCTGTTGTTGAACGCCGAAAAAGCTTATATGGGAAAACACAATATTTTGGGTACCAATCCATCCGGTGCACAGGTATATAAAAATATATATAGTTTAATGAAGATTTATTGCTTGTGCAACCTATTCGTTATAAATACTTGACATAAAATATTGACTCTGTTTTGAGCAGGGAACGCAATGATCCCCCTAATGTCGAGGAGGGACAACAACAAATAGAAGATCATGCTTCGAATCCTGGTAAATAATTTATTCATATGCTACAATTTTATGTATAGCATTGCAAATTGTGAACATTAATTATAGTTCACCATATTTCAACTGCAGAGCATGTAGAGGGTGAAACTGTATAGGTTGAGCCTGGACAAGAACATGAACAACATGATGTGGCCACAACAAGTTAAAAAACACCTATGTGATGTTTTTTTTAAATGAAATACTTGTCATTACAATAGCAAAATATAACGATGTAACATTTTCACATTGTTGCACACAAATCTGAAACCCCTTGCACAAAATCCACGTCTAGATCAGCACTCTAGGATGCAGACATCATGACAAGCTCCTGATGAAGAACCAAGAGCTGGAGGAGAAAGGTCCAGATCAAGATGGTCCTATTATAGAATTATTGGCAAAACATAAGAGAAGAAAAACTAAAAATACGTGGTTGGAAAAACGTCGTCCAATCATTTTTTATAATAATATATCGTCCATGATTTTTGGCCTATGAATGAATGCATGGTTTAATGTTTCAGTGTAGTAAATTGTTACCTTTATTGAATGACAGCTTTTATTGAATGAATGTGTTGACTGAATGAATGAATGGTTTATTAATGTTATCTTTTATTTGAATGAATGTGGTTGACTGAATGAAGCAATGGTTTAATGAATGTTAGCCTTTATTGAATGAATGGTAGATGAAAGTTCATGATGAAGTATGCATGAATTCGCACTTAATTTTTTTTCCAGTACATGCATTGGGTATGGGGAATTGAGAGTGATGTGAGGGGGGGGAGGGGCCATAAGAGCTTCCACATTCACGTGGTTGGCCCTGTTCAATAGATAATATTAAATTATTCTCGAAATGGAGAGGAGCTCAATGAATGGCTACGATGTTGGCTTTCTACAACCCACTCGCATGTCATCTAAATTTTGACAATTTCTTGGAGCTTGTTGTGATGTTTGGTTGCTCCTCGAAACCAATTTCGAGTTTCCACAACTTCAAAGGCTGAGTAAATGATGCACTGGAATCATTATCCTTAACCTTCTCTTTAATTTCCTTGGAATCAAAATCCTTAACCTCACATTAAACCCTTCCAAAATGGTATATTTACCATTGAAGCTTGGCTTATGAAGCATGATATTTGCAACTAATCTAGCATACACCAACAACAATTAGAAACATGCTGCTTGTTGTCAATGTTCATAATTTTTTAGGGCTGCAACTTTCCCATAATGGCTCCTCTTATGCTAGGGAATTAAAGAAAACATATAATTTGCATCGAAAAAATAACAGGGTACAAACTGAAATGAGGAGATTCGAACCTACGACCTATGTCTAGTCCCAAGGCTACCACCTTCAATATTGAAGTGCAATTGACAATGGGACACCACCTTCAAGCAACTTGATTCATTCTACTTGCATTTCATAGTGGGAGACGGCGGGCTACCACCTTCAAGCTTGATTCATTATGCATGCATTTCACTATGCAACCGTCTCAAATTCTCACTGCGTATCCCCTCAATTAGTTTCTCAATTTAGCATGACCCACGCCTGTCATCCGAGGAGTGTTTCCAGCGGTCTTGAGTTTCATCTTGACAACGATGATGAGTCATGGTATTATGTTTCCCTTCGACTGCAATATGACAAACTCAAAGTTCACTACGAAGGTTTGTCTGACAAATGTGATGGTTTGGCTTCCATAACCCCGGTGCCATTTTGGGACACTTTGAGGAATTGCTCTGGGGTAATGGAACCCAAACCGTCACATTTTTCAAACAAACCTTTGCAGTGAACTATGAGTTTTCCATATTGCAGCTGAAGGGAAACATAATACCATGAATCGTCACCGTTTCCAAGCTGAAACTCAAGACCGCTAGCAACACTCCTTGGACGACGGGCGTGGGTCATATTGAATTAAGAAACTAATTGAGGGAAAACGCAGTGAGAATCTGAGATGGTTGCATAGTGAAATGCATGCAGAATGAATGAAGAGTACTGGGTGTTGAGAGAAATGGTTGTGGGATGTCGTATGAGAGGAAATGGCAATGGGAATTGATTGATAAGGTCAGCCTTGAAGGTGTTAGCCTTGGGACTAGACATAGGTCGCAGGTTCGAATCTCGTCAGTTCAGTTCGTACCCTATTATTTTTTCGATGCAAATTATAGCTTTTCTTTATTTTCCTTTTTCAACTTTACGTATCCCTTTATATGTTTTCTTTATTTTCCTTTGTTAACTTTATGTATCCCCTTGTGATAATGGGGATTGTTAATATCGAGTCACTCGAGAATGAACATAAAGAGGATTTCCACGGTAATCTGTTCCATGATAACCTAACAAGTGTACTTTTAGGTTAGTAATATTCTTGTAACAAAGAGATGAACATCTTAGAAGCAAATGTAACAAATCCCTGAAAGAAGTTCACGTAACATAGTAGTTTGTGTTTGCAGGAATCCTTCAATTTACAGGGTGAAAATGGCCAAAGAGCTGCCACAGTTCGGAGACGACAATATTGCTGACCTAAAAGTGCACTTGATAGGTTTGGATGGAATATATTACCGTGGAAATCCTCTTTATGTTCATTATAGAGTTTTGAGAAAACCATAGATATATGAAACGATGCTTTATAACAGTTCGTCTTCACAGCTGCCTCTTGAAATCAAGGTAATACTTGGATTCGGTAGGAGAAGTTCATATGATAGGGGGAGTAGTTGAATCAAATGAAGTAAAAGTTCATTTGCTTCAACTACTCTGCCTATTGACTGAGCTTGATATTGTGTCTTGTAAATTATCCTTGTACCTTTCCATCTTCATCAAAATTTTGCTGCTGGATTTTTCATGCTAAAATGCTCCCCCTTATGCTACTTCAAACTTCAACAAGGTTCTGTCTAGTAAATTCATAAAAGGTAAGCATGCATCATCATTCCATACTCCCCTTATCAATCATATCATTTCTCAGTCATACTTCTTGTCAAATCAAGCTGAAAGGATATTCTCTTCAACAATATCCAGTACATTGCTTCACTAAAGCTTCCTTTTGCCAAGAGTAACAAGCCCGATCTTGTCCACTTTATCCTTACCGAAAACTGATTTGACCTTCTCCAATTCTGTTATAGCATGTTGAGCACTTAGAGATGTGTAATATTCAATTTGACCATGTCTTCCTTGCATCGATAACTTCTAGCAATCTCCAGTTTGTCCACTATCTCCTTCAACATTCTTCATTCTCTGAACAATTTTAAGGCTTCGATGTATATGCTTACTGATCCACACTTTTCACATTAGAGTTGAGAGGAATGCTACTATTTTTTCCATAAGGCATATCTTACTACCATGGATGCTACCAATCACTCAATACCAATTGATGAATATATTTGTGCCATAGTTCTTGAACTCATACTTGTCAATTATATCTAGTAAATTCATAAAAGAAAATCCTCCAATCATCAAGTTGATTTTATTTCATTTGATTCAACTACTCCCCCTATCATATGAACTTCCTCAAGGGCATCACCTTCACATCGGATGAAGTGACTGAATTAGAGGTAACCGCAGCCAGACTCGTATAGATGTCAAATGATGAGGATGAAGAGTCAACTTTGAATCACCCACAAGGTCTACCTCCTGCCCAGACTTTTATGAGACCTTCGTGCAAACAACAATCTCTAATTAATTGTCCAGATAATCTCTAATTAATAAGACCCACCCTACAAATTTGATCACAACATAATACTGTTTTTTTTAATTCCATAATGACGTCGAATATTCGACTTCCATTGCTAAGCCATCCCACATTCTTGCCATACCACCGACGGCTAAAAATGTCGAATCGTTTCCATTTTTACATTCTGCTATCATTGGTTATCTCACTTCCACAGGCTAAGGTATCCTACGTTCCTACCATACCACCGACGACTAAGAAAGTCAGATGAAAGGGATTTTTGCATTGTGATTTCTCCGGTAATCCGACTTCAACAGGATAAGGTATCCGACGTTCCTGCCATACCATCGACGACTAAGAACATCAGATGGATTCCATTTTTACATTTTGATGTCGTCGGATATCCGACTTCCACGGGCTAAGGTATCCGACACTCCTGCCATATTACCAACGGCTAAGAACGTCGAATGACAGGAATTTTTGCATTGTGATGTCGTTAGTTATCCGACTTCAATGGGATAAGGTATCCAACGTTCCTGCCATACTACCGATGGCTAAGAACGTCGGATGGCTTCCATTTTTACATTTTGTTGTCATCGGATATCCGACTTCAACGGGCTATGGTATCCGACATTCTTGCCATACCACTGACGGCTAAGAATGTCGGATGGCAGGCATTTTTGCATTGTGACGTCGTCGGTTATCCAACTTCAACGGGCTAAGGTATCCGACATCCCTGCCATACCATCAATGGCTAAGAACGTCGGATGGCTTCCATTTTTGCATTCTAATGTCATCGGATATTCGACTTCAACGAGCTATGGTATTCAACGTTCCTTCCATACCACCGACGGCTAAGAACGTCAGATAGCAGACATTTTTGCATTGAACGGTCGTCGGTGATCCGACATCCATGTCTAACATATCTGACTTTAAATTAAGTGTTTACCGTCGGATAATCGACTCCCTGGTCGTCGGTGGTATGTGTCGGATATCCGACGGGAAGTCTTACCATTGGATTTCATCCGAATTTAGACCGACATTTAAAAAAGATGGAGATTGTCGGATGGCCGACAACAAGATGTAGAAAATCCGACGTATATGCTGTCAGATTTTGGGTTCAAATTCTGTAGTGAAAGTCATGGAAAAGAAGGTAAAGGAAAGGTAGGATTTAGAGGATATCATTGAAATATGGACCACCTTCTTACACTTAGGAAAATTGTTGAGGAGTGTCATAATAATAAAATTATTATTCTATGTTGTTTTGTCAACTTCAAAAAAGCATTTGTCACAGTGCCCAAAATTAACCTTTGGAATAGATTAGAAGAGCCAAAATTCATTTTCGAGTTGAGAGATATTGCAATAAGGTTGTATGAGAAGGTTAATTCCAAGTTTAAGAAGTATGAGAGTTTATCAAAAGAAATTGTTTGTAATATAGGAGTCAAGAAAGGTTATCCCTTGTCCCCTACCATTTTTGGTATATACATTGACAAGCTAGAGGGTTGTTTGGAAGATGTTGCTTGTCATCATCCTACTTCTTTGGATGGTATAACACGACTTTAGATGGTATATCATGACTTTGGATGGTATAATCATCGTCCTTCTTATTTACAAATGATGATATTGTTCTTATGGATATGAGTCCATCTGATCTCAATAAGCAACTAAATATTCTCAAGGATTTTTTATCTAGTACATGTATGACCGTTAACAATGACAAAACAAAGGTTATGATTATCAAATTCCAAAAGAACACTTATGCTAATTTCATGTATGATAAAAACAACCTGGAGGAAGTGACTTCATATAAATATCTCGGAATCGATCTTCATCACAACCTTATTGCAACTATAGCATTGAGAAAAAACCACTTATACTATGAAACGAGAACTCAACAGAGTTCTCGTTTTTCTTTCTCCTAAATTTAGTAGCTATTTTTACCTCCGTTTCAAAAAGGGTTGATACCAATGTCACACATTTTCATTTCGAGGCATTTTTTAAGGCTAGAGTTGAAAAGTGGTGCTACTGGTATCACTCGTTTTTTTTTTGGGGCTAAATTTACAACTATTTTGAAAACTCGTCCACTATCCTTGTAAGAAAAACCAAAATTAACCTCTAAATTGAAAGTTGGGTTACAAAGTGGGTTTTTAATTTTTTTTTAAAAGAAAAAAAAATGAAAAAACCATACAAATTGTGAAAAAAATTTAAAAAAATTAAAAACCACAAAACAAATATAACAAAATGTTTAAAAAATTTCAAGAAACAAAAACACAAATGATAAAATAAATTAAAATTTGAAAAAACTAAAAAAATATTTAAAACTTAAAAAAATGAAAATCTATTTAGAAAAACAAAACTACCAAGCCACTTTAAAAAAAATAATAATAAAAAACACAAACAAAAAAAAATAAAAAAACAAAAAAAAAAAACAAAAACACAAAAAAAACCACCAAAAAAAAAAAAAAAAAGACCAAAAGAGTGGGTAAGAGTGGTCGCGTGATGCCCAGCATTGCGCCACCACTCTCCACCACCACTTCTGCCACCTCTTCGCCCCTTATCCCTCCATCCCACCGCTCCTTATCCCTCCGTCCTCCGCCCCCTCCTTATCCCTCCATTTCTTGCGCGATGCCCAGCATCGTGCCACCACCCGCCTTACCCTTCCATTCCCACCCCTCCTTATCCCTCCGTGCGCTCCTCCCTCCTTATCACTCCGCCCTCCGCCCTCCGCCCCCTCCTTATCCCTCCATTCCTCGCGTGATGCCCAGCATCACACCCCTCCCCCCCCCTTACCCCTTCATTCATGCCCCTCCTTATCCCTCCGCCCGCGCATCCCTCCTTATCCCTTCGCTCTCCGCCCCCTCCTTATCCCTCTGCCCCCCGACCTGCTCCGTATCCCTCCACCTCCCCCTTACTCGATCACTCCACATAAAATTTTAATTCCAATGCTATATATATATATATATTTAATTTGTTTTTATTTGATTTGTATTTTTTAAATTTGGTTTGGTTTTTAATTTTGTTTTTTTATTAGATTTGTTTTTTTAATATTTTGTTTGGTTTTTAATTTTATTTTTTTATAAATTTTGTTTTTTATATATAGATTTTTTTTTAATTTTGTGTTTTTTTTATTGTATTTGTATTTTTTAATAGTTTGTTTGGTTTTTAATTTTTTTTTTTTTAATTTTGTTTTTTTAAAAGGTGTTTTTAGTTTTTTTTGGGGGGGGGGGGGTTTCTATATTTTAATTGTGTTTTATTGTCTATTTCCTTGTATTTTCTTTTTTTTTTATTGTTTTTTTTCTAAATATTTTTTTTTTTTTCCAAATATGTCTTTTCTAGATTTTATTAGAGGTTTATTTATTTATTTTTAGGAAATGGTTTTGAAACGGTGTAATTACAATTGAAGAGGAAATAGAGGTGACATTGCTAGCACCTTTTTTGGATTTGAGGCTTGATTTTGGTATTTTCGTTGCAACGATGCTAGTTTTTTATGCCACAATGTCATAGACGCTGTAATTTTAGGGTTTCGATTGCAACGACACCGCCGCTTGGTTACCAAAAAGTTGTAATTTAACCCTGAAACAAAAAAGGTTGATACCAGTATAATCACTTTTCGTTTTGGGGTTTTTTTTGGTGTTTTTGACGTTAAAAAGTGATTTTTTATGGCTAGAGTTCTCATTCATAGTATATAGTTCTCGTTTCATAGTATAAGTGGTTAAAAGTATTAATGGAGGGTGGAAAGCTTATTATGAACTTGAAAACAGTTGTAAATTACCAGACCTTGAGCTTTGGGATAAGAAGAAACTCCTCTTTGAGAATCTCATCACTCATGTTATCTTATAATGGTATGAAGTTTAGAGTTGCGGGATCTCTAGATAATCTTGGAGAATGATAGAGAAAATCCAAAAGTGCCTTATAACATATAATCTCAAAATTAAATTCAATACACCCTATCCTATCCTCCTCATAGAAGTGATTATTTGCCCCATTGTGAGCATGGCTATGACTAGGTACTTAATGTACAAGAACAAGATAAACAACATGGGAGACAAAGGGCTTCCTAATATTTGTTCGTACCTATTCAAAACAAATTACGACTTAAGCAAGGTTGGGATAGAGACACCATGCCTGGCTAAATCATTGGAGAGTCGAGGAAGAAGTCACTTTATAGAATAGTGATAATATTAAAAGTATTATACATTAAAATTGAAGTAGAAGTTGTGGTCCAATAAAGAATTAGAGGATAAAAGAAAATTAAGATATTATAAGGAGGTTATAAACCCTAATTTAAAAGATCAAAACTATTTCTTTGTTTTAACTAGTGTAAAGAAGAAAAACAACATTTCTAAAATAAGAACAAACGCTCATAAGCTCCATAGTTAAACAAGGCACTGGACAATTTCTAAAACGTTGTGGAATGAAATCATTTGTCATCTTTGTGATACTAAGAGGGTTGAAGATGAAAATCACTTTCTCATAGAATGTCCTTCGTACACCCACATCAAAGCGCAATTTTAAAATATTTGCTACAATATTGGCCTTCATAATCTTTTAATTCATAACAACTATGGTGATCTAGGACTGCTTCTCTTAAAGCTTTTCGAGCACATAAATAAAATTATTAAAGAAAACCAAGTGATTCCTTACATTTTCTAAAGTTCAAAGACCAAACTTGATCTTAATGAACGTTAATAATAATCATCAACATCATCATTTAAAAACTTCTTATGTAATTTTAATTATAACATATTTTTTAAATTTTAAATTTAATTGTTATTATTAAATTATTTATAAATTATAATAACTCATTTTAATTGTAATAAAATAGTGAACATTGCATTAAAAAATTTAGCTAGATATCTTCTCTTAAAAAAAAATTAGTACGAAATATCTTCTAAATTGCACATATATATGATATATGACACAAAATAATATACAACAAAAGGCACAAACATATGATATACGAGACAAAATAATGTACAACAAAAACATGATCATGATCATGATCATATGAAATGAAAATAGAGGAAGAAGTAACTTATGAAGAATTATGCGTAGCATGCTTTGTTTTGGGACATAATAACAAAGTCGGAATGTCCAACGATTTTTTATGTTGAATCATGAACGAATGAAATGATAGAAGTCTAAATCAAAAGAGTTTATGATCCGACATAAGAGGAATACAATTTATCATTCATAAAGCAAATGGCATTCTTGAAATATTTAATAAAATATTGGAACATGTTTAATTAAAAATATATATATTGAAAAATAAGACATGAGTGAGGTGAAAGGATTTGTGTAGTACCTTGGGTTTATATGACAATTTGAAGAAGTGGACAAAACAAAATACAATTTCATTTAAGTAGTTATGTAAAATGTGATTTGTAGTACTTAGTTTGAAGGTTGTGTTGATGATTGAAATTGTAGATGAACATATTTGTAATAGAGATTGATGCATGGGAAAAAATGGAGGGCAGGTTTACTGTGGGTTTTGACCAAATAGTGGAGAAGCACATAAAATTCTCGACACAAAATAAATATAAATATAAATATCATTAGAACCTTGACCTCTTATATTATTATATGCCACTAAGTATCCGAATAACCTTAGAAATAGTGTACATAACAAAGAAAAGTGTTGTAAATATTATTAGCTCAAGGGAAGATCAATAAAAAGGTTTGTAGATGGGAGCAGGATGAAAGTATACCAGAATCTAGATCAGAAGAAATGATACCTAGTAAGTGAAGATTGTACAACATAGATGCTTTTTGTGATATTTGATTTTATTTTGAAGATTTTTTGCTTTTTTATTCAGTTGTGAATTTAACCTAGTGGTTGGGAAGGTATAAGTTAGAATAAGAGGAAAGAATAAATAAGAAGGAAAATATTAAAAGTTGGGTTGTGTGTAGATGAGAAAACAAAATTGAGGAAGGATGTATGGCAGAAAATATAAGAAAAGAAAAATTAAAGATAACTGAATTTGAAAAGATTGTTTATCACATCATTTTCATCACCTTGCAACACTTAAGTGATTTTAGCGAGAGGCATCCCAAAATACTAGCATTAACCACACCTAATACACTCCATGTGCACTCAAAAGCATGGATTATAAACCAATCGAATACCAAAAATCCAATTCAAACTTTAGGTTGACTATTAGAGGGTTCACGTGACTTCCCTTTATTAGTTGTCTGACTCGTGTGGGAAACCCCTCTAAAAACACGTGACCCTAGTAGTGGCATGATTTGAGCAATTTCACCACCCATTAATGCCTTACGTCACTTCAAGAGCTTGGCAGGTGAATACAGAACCATACGAATTGACTTTCTTTATTCAAAAGGAGGTCACTCGACGTCCCCTTAGTCAATTCAATCACATTGGTGCCCACACTACTACAATATAGGTTTGTAGCGTCACGTCACAGTGCAATATTCTAGTAAAAATCCAGGTTTGGCGTACATGAATCTAGTGAATTCACATTTGAATTGGTTCACCTTAAATACTAGTTTGGGTCTACAACTACAAGCCTCCTCCATGCATTCAAAGATATATCTTTTAGCTAAGGTTATTTTATCAAATTGTTGTTAAAGAGTGAGAATCATGTTATCACAAATTATGTAGTGGCTTTGAAATGTAATCCTATCCAGGATGGAAAAGAGTTAGGGTCGCTAATATCGTGATGGCTAAAGAATCCTACCCCGCAAAATATAGTTGTCACATAGGATAGGTTTTGTCTCTCTTTAGGCTTCCCAATTTCACTAAAGGTGAAATCAGACTAGCCACAGGAGGTGTCACAAGCCCAACTTAACTGCTAGACCCTTTTTAAAGGAAATAGGTATTTCAAGAGATTAAATAATTGATGGATGGGATATTTTATGAGAATGACTTCCCAGGCCTAGTAAAAATAGTTACTGATTGATAATATTGAAGGCTAGGAAGGGAGTGCTAAGGCTAAATGATCCAAATCGTAGTCTTGGTAAAATGGCTTAAGGAAATTATCAATAATTTATTGAAGTATAAGATCTAGAGATAGATTAGCTTAGATAGGGCCTCGACATTGAAGTGACTTTCTACACACTAATACATAAACACACCTAACATAAGGTAGCAAGTAAACAAGCATGCGAGAGTAAAGTGAGAAATGCCAACTTTGTGAAATCGAAATATTAGAACGTTTCCTATACCTAGGGAGAAATGGATTCTAGATATTTGTTCGCTTGGATAGTAAATTTTCCCAAGATGTAGTATGAAGAAAACCCAAATAGTAATTTCCCAATAGATTGAGCACGCAGTAACCAAAAAAAGGTTTGAAACAAAATTTTTTATTAGAGAGTGACAAATGGTTTCTGGAGCTATTATAACAAAATTCCAAGTACTCACCTAATCTTAGATGGTTGATAGAGTCCTTTCTCCTCACCCAACATCACTAAATATATCACAACTTCATTCCATACCATTGTGCACTTGAGCATCCAATGAAATCGATCTACAGAATTATAGAGAAATTGATTAGAAAGTATTATCTCAATAACTAATAATAAACTCAATGAATTTCAAGTCAAGATAGTTCACAAAAGAGACAAGAAGTAATGGAAAGAAAAGAAATGGCCACAACAAATTAATTTTCATTCACAAAAAAGTCCTTGTCAAAAGAGCAAGTCGCCCTAAGCCACCGAACATGCCCAAGAGAAATTATCCCTCTCTCCTGTAAACAAGATCACTCAAAAATATATCTTGGCAATGAAACAATTGAGATCTAGTAATAGAAGGATCTCATAGATAAACAAAAAACAATCATACTCATCTAAGAACAAATATTTGCACAAGAAAAATTTATTATTCTCGCCACTGGAATTAGCCAAGAGTTCTTATAAATGAGGAGCTCTCTCACTTTTAATGATTGAGAGAGGTAAAATACCTAAATCATCCTTATACAAATGGTTGAGATCATAAGATTCTAATACATTATCAATGGATGAGATTTAATCTCACTTTATCTCTTTTTACAAAGATGGAAATGACAATATAATGGAGGGGGGTGAATTACCTCTAAGGCCCAAGTACAATGCTCAAAATGCAAGATATATAAATTAAGTGTTTTGATAAGGGGCTCAATTTATACCCTTGATGACCACAATACAACTTTATTTCATTTCCTAGCTCAAGATCTAAGTCACAAATTTATGAAGTTGCCACCCTAGGGAGAATTTAAAGTGCTCCACCATGAAAATAAACAATGCATGCCAAGTGACATCATGTTGTACTATTAGGAAAAGTGGACAAACGTGTCTAGGGGGACATCACATCATAACCCAAGTCATATTTTACCATTCACATATCCCAAATCATACATCAAAAACCTTGGTCATATTTTAATTTTTAATTTTCTACTGGAAAATAATAATAAATCATGAAAATGCTCAAATATTGATATGTCCTTGCCTAGATTGACAATATGAATGCATGAATGGATTTGTAGACCTAAAAAACCATAAGATCCACTACTCATATGCCCATAACCAATCTGATATAAACTCAATGAAGAATTCTCCAAATATTTTTAATAAAATAGGCTAATTATTTTTCGCAAACCTTAGGAAAATAATTAATTAACCCAATAATGTTTCAAATGATACTTGGAGGGGTCCAATTGGCCTCCAATGGAAAATATATGGTCAAAGATGAACCATAGTGAGATATCACCACTGACTTGACCCTTTTACCAAGTCAAAAAGTAAAAAATTGACCAATTCTCAAGATGAACAACTAATCAAGTTTGATTCCTGCAAGAGGTGTTAGTGCCCTTTTCATGAATAATATTGATAAACGACTAAATGCTAAGTTATGCTATACATGGTGATCAACTCAAAAACAACAAGAGCAAGATAATTACCTAGTACAATATAGGACAAGAGTAACCAATTTTATATACATATTCCTACTCAAATTAATTACACAATGAAATGCATAAATCAATCCTCTCTCCTTGGGTAAAGTGGAGTAAGTGACAGTAATAGGCTTGGTCAAAGTGTGGGTTTGACTATTAGGATGGAATCGATTTACTTTTGGAGAGACGGGAATAATAAGGGCCTCTGTGACATTTGTTAGAGTGGCGAACACTAGGGAAGCATGTGAAATTCTAAATCATAGCAGATCATGGAGCTAAGTATACCTCACAGAAAAAGAATGAGTAGAGAAGATGAATTACAGTGAAAATTGCAGTAAAAAAGAGCAGACAATTAATCATGCATGAGAACTCAAATAGGAACAGAATAATGTCACATGATCCAATAATCAGTATAGTCAACAATGATTTTACAATGGAGAGAATTTGAATCACCTAGGAGGATTCGAGTCTCAGTTGATCTAGCATAGGAATTGTCACCACTGGAGTGCTCCAAAAGACCCAAACTCAACTAAATTGAACCTAAACTTGGTTAACTGAAGACAAAATCAATTAAGTGACCAAGGAGTGTGCATCAGTGAGTTTGACATGCAAATCACTCAAAAAAGGGTGCATGAGGCCATAATCAATTGCATTCGGAGCATAAACTCCCCACAAGATTCATCTAACTCAGGTGAATTGAACTGGAACACTAATTAGGCTCCTAAAATATAGGGAATTGACTTAAGTGTTCCTAAAATGATGCATGCAGGGTGCATTAGGTGGTATATGGATCCTAGATGACATTTTCACACCACTAGGGGGAAAATGACATCATCAGCTACTAGAAAAAAAAATAATGCTAGGTAGGACAAGGATGGGGTATTAATTATCCTAACACCTCCCCTTAATCCAGACTTGTGAATCCTGGGCCCTAGTTACTAAGACCAAAGGTCACCCATACAATCAAATAAATGATGAAAAATAAAAGAATTGTCCATGAACCAAGGAAATGGGAAAAAACTCATGGGAAACCCCCCCCCCCTCAAAATAGGACAACAGGAAGCTCAAGCAACTTTCACACCAAGTAGAGATTTGATATAAAGAAATATCTTCTGAGTGAAAACTTAGTGAATATGTCTGCAATCATCTCCTATGTAGGACAATAATGTAGTGACATGGTCATGTTGTGCACTAGCTCCCTGATGTAGTGCATGTGAACCTAAATATGTTTGGTCCTCTGCTTCTATACTGATTCAATGGAGATCCTGATGGCACTTTGGTTATCAAAAAATAGGTCTGTTGAAGGAGAATTGTGAATTCCAAACTCATTCAAGATCCCATGCAACCAAACTTCCTGGATAGCTACATTCATAGCCCCTCTATACTCTTCCTCTACTGAAGAAAGTGCAAGTGTTGCTTGCTTCTTTCTTGACCAACATATTGGTGTTGATCCCAACATGAATACGTACCTTGAAGTAGACTTCCTATCAGTACCGTCTCCAGCCCAGTCTAAGTCAGTAAAACCAACCAAATCTAGTGGAGCACCAGTAGAATAATGTATACCAAAATCTCGTGTACCTTGCACATAGTGCAAGATACTCTTAGCTGTTTTCCAATGCAACTCATGTGGATCCTGCATGTACCTAGCCACAACACCAACAACATATGATAAATCTAGTCTCGAATGCGTCAAATACAACAAGCTACCAATCAGTTGTCTGTAAAGAGTGCTATCAACCAAGGGTGTGGAACCACCTTCTTCCAATCTAATTCCAAATAGGAAGGGAAATGATGTGGCTTTGCAATCATCCATATGAAAAAATTTTAGTAAATCAGATGCATACCTTGACTGTGAAATCATGATCCCCAAATCATTTTGATTTATTTCAAGACTAATGAATTGCCTTAATAGTCCTAGATCTGTCATAGTGAATGCTTTGTTCAAGGAAGACTTGATGTGCTTCAACCAAGTAGCAGACCATTGGTGATGAGAAAGTCATCCACATACAAAACAATCAATAGTAGACATCCTCCCTTCTGTTGCATGTACAGATTGCAATCATATTTGCATCTTTGAAACTTTTGTGATAGTAAGAAGGAATCCATCTTGGCATACCATGCCCTTGGGGCTTTCTTGAGCCCATACGGTGATCTCCTTAGTCTACATACCAAGGAAGGATAATAAATGTACCCCTCAGTTTATTTCATGTAGATCTCTTCTTCTAAGTAACCATGCAAGAAGGCACTCTTTACATCCATGTGATGTACCTCCCATGCATACGAAGCTGCAATGGCCAAAATAACCCTTACTAAATCCATTCTTGCTACAAGATCGAATGTCTCATTGTAGTCCAAGACTTGAACTTGTGATTACCCCTTTGCAACCAACCGAGCCTTGTACTTGGTTGTAGATCCATCCGATGCAAGCTTTGTTTTGCAAATCCATTTGCATTGAACTAGTTTCCTCCCTGCTGGAAGAGGGACAAGATCCCATGTTCCATTATTTTGCAGTGACTCGTGTTGTTCATCCATGGTTGCTTTCCATCTCAAATCATGGAAATCCTCTTTGTGAGACTATGGATCATACCCCACCGTCACGAAGAACCTCTCAGGGAGAAGTGGATTTGTATGGAAAAGTACAATGTTTGCATCTTGGTATTAAGATCTTATTATTCTGTAGTCAGATGGATCTCCAGCAATGTCCCCAACTGCATCAATAATATTTTGAGCCCATTTAGGATTTGGATTAGGAATAGGTGATATATCTAGATCTTGATTTGCTAGATCTTCATACTCAATGTCTAGATTTGAATCCTATTGATCTTCTTCTTCAAAATCTGAAAGTGGATCACCTGTAGAAACATCATTAGGAGCGAATGGAAGAGGTAGACCAGTTATACGTTCTTCATCAACTAGTTGTATATCATGCAATGGATCCTCATTGAATTGCACACATCTTTCAATGAAGCATCTCTTGGTTTCAATCTCCATCAACTTGTAATCCATTGCATCTTCTACATATCCAAGAAGGATGCATTCACTACTTTGAGGTTGAAGTTATTTCCTCTTGTAGGAGGGGATTCTGGCCCATGCCTTGGATCCAAAAACCCTCATATGACAGACATCAGGTTTGTGTCCCTTCAATGCTTCAAATGGAGTGAACCCATCAACAAATTTGTGGGGTACCCTATTCTGAATGTATGTGGCACATTTTACTGCTTCTACCCAAATATTTGATGGTGTATCTCTTGCTTCGAGCAAGCAGGTAGCCATCTCTTTCAATGACCTATTCTTCCTCTCTACTACACCACTTTGTTGTGGTGTATATGGGGTATATGGGACAGAATGTTGCATTTGAATGCCTTCGGAAGCACATAGTTGTTGCAGCTCCTTCTTGATGTACTCCCCACCATTATCTGATATGAGTTCCTTGATCTTCCTTCCAATAGTGTTCTCAACTAAGGCTTTGGCAATTTTAAAGATTTCAAACACCTCAAATTTATGTTTGAGAAAGTAGATCTAGTAGAACCTAGAGTAGTCATCAATGAAGGTGAGAAGGTATATGGATCCATTCATTGAAGTAATGGGAATCGGTCCTGAAACATCACTATTTATTAGATCTAGGATGGAGGAAGTTCTCTTTTCCTTCCCAACATCATACTTTCTCTTTGGGTGCTTCCCTACCAAGCAACCTTTGCAAATTCCTTGAGAGAACTTGATGTTTAGTAAACCTTCAACCATCTCTTCCTTGTGCAAATGTTGTAGGTATTTGAATTTTTGGTGTCCGAATATTTCATGCTAGAGTCTTCTTGTCTCATTTGTATGAGTCAAGAGAGCGCTTTGATGTGAGTATGGAAAGAAGCAAGAGAATTCATATGTCTTGGAGGCATGATTTGCAAATCCTTTGGCCATCAACTTCCCAGATGAGATCTCTGCAACCTCAACTGTTTCAGTCCAATGTTGATGTATTTGTAACTTCGGAAGATATTCACTTGTATATTGCATGTATTACATTTGTACTTTATTGTATCCCTGACGGAGATGTCTTATTCCTCCGATTGTAAGTGTCATCATTTGTATTCTATTTTTGTACCTTCGATGGAGATTTTTGTTCCTCCGGGTCGGAGAATTCATTATTGTACTTGAGTCGTGTAAATTCATTGAGGTCCATCCTCCCATGTATGATAGGGCATTAGACCCCGGAGTAGTGTCGCAAGTTATATTGTAAGTGTCGTAACTTATATTTGATGGGTTATTAGACCACCTTGGTGGGGTCAGCCCTGTATGATTCATGTGGGTTAGAGGGTTATTAGACCACCCTAGTGGGGTCGGCCAAGTGACAAGTGGTAATGGGTTATTAGACTCTCCTAAGGGAGGTCATCCCAGTTAGAGTTAAAGTCAGGTCAAGTCATTGTATAAATAGAGAGTGTGACTCTCTCATTATATTCACTCACTCACTCACTTTGAATTAGTGAGAGAGAGGAGGAGTGCGCACAAGTGGAGGAGGAGTAGCTGTTACAGACATTTATCTTTTGGGGATTCATCTTGGTGATCTTTGTATTGGTGCTCATTCTATCTCTGAGGAAGTTGTAGGGTTTTTCACCTTCTTGGTTTTCCCCGGTGAAATGCTTTGTGTCTCTTGTCTCTTATGTTTGATATGTTGTACATGTTGTTCTCTCAGTTAAGATCCTAGATCAGATTGAATTGAATGATGAAAAACTAACATGGTATCATAGCTAGCCTGAAGGAAGGCATTGTATGGCATTTATGACACTTGTTGCACTTGCGACAAATTGGAAGCTAGGGCTTGATATAGTAAAAACTAGTCATCGTGGAACTTTCACTATAAATCAGTTTTGGCGAAGGTTCACGATATGAAACTTTTACAAGCCGAAGATAAAATGTTCATGTACCTTGTTTCAGAAGATCAGCCTTAGATTCATTGTACTTTGTGAGATATGATCTGTACAAGTTAGGGTTTCTGCCTCTTCCAGAATGAATCCCTAAACAGGTGACTTAGGCACAGAGGTCATATCTCGGGATAGGAAGCTACAAATGGAATTCTGTAAAAAGTGGTAGTTAGGGCACAGACTGTAGCTTCACAATTCCAGGTTTCAGAGGATGAAGTTGAAAAAGTGACACATGGCACTTTTTACACGTTCGCTATGTTGTTTCATCCCATAAACAGGTCATGTTGCGACACTTAGCATATCTCTCTCATAGAGAATCCATTTGAGGTCAGATATGTGGGGTTGGAAAGATGATAGGTAAGTATACAATAGGCCTAAGTTTCAGACCTTGAGGATCCAAAATTTCAGAGATACTTCAAAAACAATATGGAATATATTTCTGTCAAAACAGAATTGGATTCTGAGCACTTTCATTTTTGGTTTGTCACTGCTGCAGGAAATTAGGGTTTCTGCAAAAGTTGGAATTTTTGGAATTTGAGACCACTGCTGGATGCGCCTCATCAAAATCGAAATTTAGAGACCAAGATCAAATTTTTTGGTTGGGTAGAACCCCGGGCTCTATCAAACCCTAGTTCGGGATTTTGACCAAAAAACCAGAATTTGACAAAAGCTGCAGATCCGAAACTCACAAGTCATGTTTGGAGGGTCAATTTTTGAAGTTTTCAAAATCCGAGCACACCATCTTGCTCACCTCAGTCAATTACATCTCCTTGTCCAGTCAAAAACTTGAAATTCCAAGTTTGGATTTTTAGGGTTTCTCTGTCAAACCCTAGCCAGCTCCAGATCCAATTTCAACAAATCAAAGTGGATTGGGTTAATCCTAGAAGAGGATGAATTGGACACCTACATAAGTGAAGAGATTCCAGTTCTAGAGGGAGATGAGGCTAAGGCCTTACATAAGAAGACTACAAGCAATCCCGACAGGTATGACTTGAGGAGATACAGGTATGTTTTAAAATATGTTGATGATTAAGTTTATAATATGTTTATCTTCATATTATTGAGGTTAGTAAAAATCTTGATTAATTCTAGATTTGTCTTATCACCCTAGTAAAAGTATGAATGCATGTGAATGATAGAAGACATTTATTGATTAGGGTTATGACACTTATGATTTTACTAATGCACTGTGGTGTTGTATGAGGATGATGTTGTCTGCTAACATAAAAGGTACATCAAGAAAGACAAATCAAGTACTAGATCAAGAACATATGACCATGGTGACATGAAGACAAAGACTCATCCACAGCGATGGATCACATAGAAGATCTACTTACGAGGTATGTATAATTTGGTTCTACAATGGTTAACTTATGAGATATGCAGGTTACTACCACAAGTCATTGAAGAGAACAAGAAGGCATTATGTGGGTATGTTAGACATAACTAGCAAGCATGATATTCCAGGTATGTTTTTCCTATATCAAGTTAGAATCCTACCTTGTGTTAGGACCTCATATAAGTATGCTTTCGTATGATTGATAATGATTATTCATGAAGTTATAGGTTTGAATAATCATGGGTTTATGCATATTATGCTTCTTACTTTGATTGATGATATGACAAACTAGAAGAGTCCAATGGTCAAATAAGAATATGCATGAGATAAAGAAGTCCTCCTTGAAACCTTGAAATACTAACGCTTGTGATAAATTACCTGTGTATGAAATGATCATGACCATACATAAATGATGACACTAGTGCACACTTAAGCATACATAATAATCCAGGATGGATATAAGTTCAAAGACAGATAATCAAAGGAAGCAAAGATCAAGAGGGAGTACACTCCAGTCGTTCCTGGAAGGAAGCAAAGATCGAGAGGGAGTCTACCCAACAACCAAACAAAGATAAGTATTTGAATTGTCATTTATTATATATTTGATTACTTAAATGATGTTGTCCAGTCATGTACATGCTTGTGTTCCTATATTTAGGATGTATATTATGCATTTTAGAAAAGTTGCATTAATGAGCAAGATACTACTAATATGCAAGTAATGGGTAAGTGGCATATGGTACTGTACAACATTCCATTGCTACTTATGTAGAATGAAACCTATTTGCTGACATGTTGGGAGTTGTGCACACTCTTAACAAATGTTCTGGTAGAGATGGAAGGCATCTAGAAAGTTACGGGATATGGATAAATGTTGTATTGAAGCATTGGCTAAGATAATTGCATGACTGTATGACATACATTCTTATGTGTAAGAATTTGTTTTTGAAAAACTATGAGAAGTTTCTAATCATGCAATTGAATTTGACTTGTAGGAAAAATCATCTACAATCACCTACAAAAGAAAGACAACAACATTTGTTCTAGCAACGAAGTTCAAGAAAACTACCTATTGAATATATTGAAGAATCTGAAGTTCCCAAGATCAGGGATGCAGTAATGGAAGGATGCCATGATCGAGCAATACCAATCGATCATGAAGAATGATGTTTGGGATGTGGTCCCAAGACCAAAAGGGAAGTCTGTTGTGACTTCCAAGTAGATCTACAAGATCAAGCATGCTGCAGATAGTAGCATAGAGAAATACAAGGCAAGTGATGAAGTGGAAGATACACCAGATGGATTTCAAGACAAATTTCTTGAATGGTGTAGTCGAAGAGGAAGTGGAGTAGCCACTCAGATTTGAGACACATGACAGGGAGTCACATGTGTGCAAATTGAAGAAAGCCTTGTATGGTTTGAAACAAGCACCAAGGACATGGTATGGCAGGATAGACAGCTTCCTGACTAGTTTGGGATTTACCAAGAGTAAAGCAGATTCCAATCTTTACTACAAGGTTGAGGAAAGCAATCCAGTGATACTCCTACTATATGTAGATGACCTGTTTGTGATAGGTGAGATTGGGTTGATTGTTGATACGAAGAGGAAGCTTGCTGTTGAGTTCAAGATGAAGGACTTGGGTATGATGCATTACTTTCTAAGTATGGAGGTGTGGCAGAGTGCAAATGGAATCTTCCTTGGACAAGGGAAGTATGCAGTAGAGATCCTGAAGCGGTTCAGGATGATGGACTACAAGGCCATGGCCACACCTATGGCATCGAACCTAAAGCTATTGAGTGATGCTTCATCAGATTTGGTTGATGCCATGATGTATTGTCAGATGATTGGGTCCTTGATGTACCCAACGAACACGAGACCAGATATTTGATTTGTTGTTAACACCTTGAGCTAGTTCGTGACGGATCCTAGACATGTTCACTTGATTGCTGTAAAGCATATTCTGAGGTACCTGAAGGGTACTATTGATTATCGGATCAAGTATGATTTGAATCAAAAGTTTAAACTGGAGGGTTATGTTGATTCAGATTGGGCAGGAAATGCTGTAGATAGGAAGAGCACTTTGGGGTGCTGCTTCAGTATGGGATCAGGTGTGATCTCTTGGTTTAGTAGGAAGCAATCCTGTGTAGCATTGAGTACAGCCGAAGCAGAGTATGTCGTAGCTTGTTCGGCTAGTTGTGAGGCAGTATGGCTAAGGAAGATACTGTCTGATTTATTTGATCTCCAGTTGGATGCTACTTGTATCTATTGTGACAACCAGAGTTGTGTGAAGTTATTAGAGAACCCAGTGTTCCATGACAAGTCGAAGCATATCGAGATCAAATATCACTATATCAGGGATATGGTGCATAGAGGAGTAGTGAAGCTCCTGTATGTTGCGAAAGATGGGTAGATTGCAGATGTTTTGACCAAACCACTAGCCAGAGTGAAGTTCGAGTACTTCAGAGAGAGGCTTGGTGTACTTCAGATCGAGGTTCCTTCCAAGGGGAAGTGATGACTCTGGAAGACACAGATGCACATGGGATTTTTTGACATGGTTGCAGATGTGTTCTCCCATGGTCGTGATGTAATTGCCGAGCTTTTCTGACATTGTTGTAGATGTGTTCTCCCATGGTCGTGATATAATTGTTGAGACATTCTCACATGGTGGTAGATGTGTTCTCCCATGGTGCAGATGTAAGGGCTAGAGCCATTCTCACATGGTGGTAGATGTGTTCTCCCATGGTGTATATGTAAGGGTTGAATCCATTTTTCACATGGTGGTAGATGTGTTCTGCCATGGTGAAAAATTAAGGGTTGGAGCCTTCCCCGAATGGTGGTAGATGTGTTCTCCCATGTCAGTGGTCTAAGTGTTGTATGATGTGCATCTGGGCTGTGCTCTGTGGAAGATGAGATGATCTGAAGAGGATGATCATGTGATGGTGATGTGCATCAAGATGATGTATTGTATGATGATGATTAGTATGATCATGAGTATCAGGATGATACTCCGTGGCAGTGGACAAGTTGTGCAGGATCGCATGTAATCAGTCCTAGAGATCCGGACAGGTTGTGTTAGGCACGTAAAAGATCCTGGGATACTCTTTAGAGATCTTGCAGGTTGAAAGACACTCTTTTAAGATTTTGTGAGTTCACATGTAATCAGTCCTGGAGATCCTGATAGGTTGTGCTAGGCACGTAAAAGATCATGGGATGCTCTTTAGAGATCTTGCAGGTCGCAAGACACTCTTTTAAGGTTTTATGAAGGTCACATGTAAATTATCCTGGGAGATCCGATAGGTTGAGCAGTAAGCTCGTAAAATTGTTGGGATTCTCTTTCGAGGTTTTGTTGACGCACGCAATCAACCTCGAGGATTCCACAGGATAGCCAGATATGATGAAGACCTACAGGAGGCTAGTCCTACAACCAACATGAAAAAGGGTTGGCTCTGTATAACTTCCTATAACGAGAAGAATTGATAAATAGCACCAGTGATCAAGATGACGAGTACAGCAGCAGTGACGATGATGCTCCGTGATCTAGTGATGATGATCCAACTCCAGAATTGAAGACTTGTGCCTATATGTATTGATGACCTGTGTCTAGAGAATACCTTCCTAGTTAAGAGGGAGTGTTGATGTATTTGTAACTTCGGAAGATATTCACTTTTATATTGTATGTATTACATTTGTACTTTATTGTATCCCCGAAAGAGATGTCTTATTCCTCTGATCGAAAGTGTCGTCATTTGTATTCTATTATTGTACCTCCGACAGAGATGTTTGTTCCTTCAGGTCGGAGAAGTCATTATTTTACTTAAGTCATGTAAAGTCATTGAGCTCCATCCTCCCATGAATGACAGGGCATTAGACCCCGGATTAGTGTCGCAAGTTATATTGTAAGTGTTGTAACTTATATTTGATGGGTTATTAGACCACCTTGGTGGGGTCGGCCCTGTATAAGTCATGTGGGTTGAAGGGTTATTAGACCACCCTAGTGGGGTCGGACCAGTGACAAGTGGTAATGGGTTATTATACTCTCCTAAGGGAGGTCATCCCAGTTAGAGTTAAAGGCAGGTCAAATCATTTTATAAATAGAGAGTGTGACTCTCTCATTCTATTCACTCACTCACTCACTTCGCATTAGTGAGAGAGAGGAGGAGTGCGCACAAGTGGAGGAGGAGTAGCTTCTGTAGACATTTATATTTTGGGGATTCATCTTGGTGATCTTTTTATTGGTGCTCATTCTATCTCTGAGGAAGTTGCGGGTTTTTTCACCTTCTTGGTTTTCCCCGGTGAAATGCTTTGTGTCTCTTGTCTCTTTTGTTTGATATGTTTTACATGTTTTTCTCTCAGTTAAGATCCTAGATCAGATTGAATTAAATGATGAAAAACTAACATCCAAATATTACTTTCTTTGGTCAGCCTGTGTCTTTCATTTGGTAAACAAACAAACAACAAATTAGCTGCTAGAGAAGGCACATATAGTACATTGTTGAACCTTCCATGCTCAATATGTATGGTACCCTTCCTTTCATCAAAGATTTGAGATTCATCTCCCATGTGTATGATGGGTCCATCGGTGAGATCTAATGAAGAAAACAGCTCTCTAGAGGAAACAATGTGGTTAGAGGATCCATAATCAATAATTAAAACTTGGGATTGTGAGAATCCGTCCTTCAATGCATGGCATCTCTCATGATCTTTTGACTTTCCACCTGGATCAGTATTCATTGTGCCTTCAGGGAGGGAAATGTTATTCTGGTCAAGGAGTTTTTCCATTTGAGCTATGGTCTTCTTCATACAAGAACTCTCAATATGATTACCCTTCTTGCAATATGTACACTTGGATTTCTCAAACTTCTTTTGTTTTTCCTTCTTGGTGTTGGAGGCTCCTTCTGATGGACTAGACTTGGAATTCTGCTTGGGTTCATATTGCCTCTTATATTTTCCCTTGTGCTTCCCCTTTCCATTTGCACTTTTTTATTCTCTAGCCACAAGACCTTGATTTTTGGAGGTCTTCAAGGTGCCCATCTTGATCAATTTGTCTTGTTCTTGGATGAGAGATTCAATGAAAACATCTAAGGATGGGATTTTCCAACCATGGATTAACATTCGCCTTGAATGGAAGGTAGAGACAAATATGGAGAACTCAGGACCTACATTGCTCATAATGGATAGCACCAACTTCTCATCCTTCTTCTCAATGCCACATTGCTTGCATTGCATGACCAAATATTTGAATTTGGAAAAGAATTGTTGGATGGTCTCGAAACTTCTCGTTTGAAGAGCAATCAAATCATTCTCCAGAAGATGGCCCCTTAGCTCATTTTGTTTGTCAAAGAGGGTCTCCAAATTCAACCATACCTCTCTTGGAGTCTTCAATCCATTGAGGTGGAAGAGTAGATCTCTGGAACTATGAATACACATGAAACTGAATGCTTCATCCAATCTATTCAGATACTTGGACTTCTCAACAATTGCTTGAGGTTCGACCTCCTTTCCCATTTTTACCCTGTACAGTGACTTGTTGTGCAAGACCATCTACATATCATCCCTCCAATCAAGGTAATTGAAGGGTTTCAAGATCCTAGGAGAGAGAGGAGATTTTGAATTCTCCATTAGAACTGTTGGAGCGAATACAATGTGTTGATGTTGCTACTGTTGCGCTAAAAAACTTTCAAACCTGCAAAAAACTCTCAATTTTGGAGATAGACTAATATTGATCACTGTTTTCAAGTTATGTATGTGTCACAAAAGTATCTAGATTACTAGAGCAAGCTTCACTTAGAATTTACCAAACATTGACAATAAAATAGAATAAATATGAAGAAAATATTAAGTAGAACACAAGAGAAAAACACTCATATGGATTGATTTTCCATTACTTTATTGTTCAAAAAAATGTGTACAATATATAGATGCTATCAAGAGACAAAATCGAGAGGCTTAGTGGTGATTTTATTAGCTCACATTAATGCTAGGTTTAGTGGAGTAATTCCCCCAATCTATGACATTGTGCCAAGTGTAACTCCTATATTGGGCCATAATGAGGTCCAATGAACCTATGAGGACCATGAGGAAGTTAGGCAAGTCAATAAATGTGGATGGAATCATTATGAGGGCGAATTAGGTGGTTTAGGTCTTTGGTAGTAGCCATTAATGAGCAATTTGACAATTTCCAGTGCATAAGCACCCTTGGTCCAACCTTATCCCATAAAACATGGAAGTGGCGCACCTGCCTCATTAAATGCATTAAGTAGGGCGCCTTTGACTCCCCAGAATAAGAAAATGAGCACACTTGTGGACAAAATTGGCTATAATGACAAACCACTAGTCTAATATGTGGACAAACCCCCTATACTAGGCACTATGAAGCCAAACCATGGAAAAACTTACATTAAACACTTGGAACCTTATGCAAGGATTACTAACCAAGGTCTAGGTGGGAATTATGTTCCAACACCCCCCCTTGAGCAAAAATGGTTGTGAGAAATGAAAATTATTATGAGGGCCCAAGCAACAAAGTCTTATGGTCACCCTTTACATTATTCATCATTGTAAGTGAGGAAAGAGGCAAAACGGCATGGGAAAAATACTCCCTCTAAAATGGACATGAAATACACCAAAAATAAACTACTCTAAAACACAAGTAGGTGTGAACTTGTTCATATGTCTGGAGGAACCTTCTTCTTGGGAAGAAGAGAAATATGCTCAACTCAATCATGTACATGTACAATTTCATGATGGAAATTGATGCCATGTAGAACAACTGAGTAACACTGATAGTAGAGAAAAGGTTGCTCTTTAGACTTGATCTTCGAACCATCCAGGGTGCTAGGTCCAAAAGAGACTTGAGATGCTTGAGAACAAGTGACCCCAAGTGAATCATAAGGCTCATGAATCATCAAATTCAAACCAAGAGAGTTGTAATCAGCTCCAAGAAATAGGAACAAGAGTCCCAAATGTGCCAATGTGATGGCTAAGGCTTCTCCATCTTCAAGTGAAATTGAAGAAATTATGCTATTCATGGTGTAGGAATACATAGGAAGAAAAAGAGTGTGAAGCAATGAGAGATATTCACTTGAATTCAAAACTTATCCTTCACCATATTTCAAACCAATACTCTCATATGAAGAAAGAACCTCTTCTAGATAAGGCTCACTATGATCACCAATCAGCAACCCATCTTCAACATTCGTAATAAAATACATAGAGGAGAAAGAAGTGGAATGGAGAGACATCTCTTCAAAAATATTGAAGTCAACAGATCGTATTTTATCTTCATGAAAACCAGCTTCATGGAAAATAGAGGAAGCCACAGAGGAATAAAGTTGAGTTGGATCATTTGTTGAATTGGTTGTTAATTTTTGAGCATTAATTCAATATACTCTAGGATCTTTACTGAGAGAATAACATGTACATCATATCAAGTATAACAATGCATATCAATCACATCAAGCAATCACATGAGACAATAGACACACAGAGTTTCACTGGGGAAAACCATAAAGGTGAAAAACCCCACAACTTCCTCAGAGATAGAAAGAGCAATGATACAACCAATGTCCAACCAAAGTACAAGAGATAGTCTTCTACTAGCAACTCCTCCTCCTCCTCAACTAGTGTGCCACTTTTTGAGTGATGTACAAGTGAATAATGAGATGATCAAATAGAGAGATCCCTCTCTCTATTTATACTTGTTATGAGCAGCCTAATAAACCTATGGGGCCGACTTGTCTAACTTAGCCTAATAACCCCAGGTTAACTTAATCAGGGCCGACCCCACACATGGTGGTCTAATAACCCACCAGCAAGTTACGACACTTACGACACTTGTCAATACAAATGACAACACTTCCGTATAGAGGAATAATACATCTCTATAGGAGTACAATAAAATACATACATGAAATACATTCTGAAGTTACATATACATCAACATTGGTATCTTCTTCTTCTTCTTCAATTTGAACAAATTCTTGAGAAATGCATGAGGCCGAGACATCTGGAGGGAGAACACATGAGGAGGTGTCCATTTGCTTTCTCTCCATATAGATAATATATTTGTTATGCATGCAAAGAGATTTATCTATATTTCTCCATAGCTCAAATGGGTACTCAATAGAATCAATGAGATAATGCATTCTAGGAGGTATAGCCAAACACATAGTTCCATATGATCTATCACAATCACACTTCTCTTCATAAGACTCTAGCTCGCTCACAGCATGAATGTACACATCAAAGAGACATTTTCTCTTTATATATGCACACATCTTTTCTTTCCACTTGGAATAGTTGGATGGAGAGAGGAGAGGAAAAACTTTCGAATCCATATTGAAGTTGTTGTAGGCACCTATAAAACACACACTTGGAAATCTATTTTGGAAGCAAGACTAGGATACCCTATGAAGCTTTGATACCATGTCAAGTTCTATATGTGTCACAAGTGGATCTATATTACTAGAGCAAGCTTCACTTAGAATTTACCAAACATTGATAGGAAAATAGAAGAAATATGAAGAAAATATTAAGTAGAACACAAGGGAAAAACACTCATGTGGATTGATCTTCCATTACATTATTTTTCAACAACATGTGTACAATATATAGATTCTCTCAAGAGACAAAATCGATAGGATTAATGGTGAGTTGAGTAGCTCACATTAATGTTAGGCTTAGCGGAGTAATTCCCCAATCTATGACATTGTGCCAAGTGTAACTCTTGTATTGGGCCATAATGAGGTCCAATGAACATATGAGGACCATGAGGAAGTTAGGAAAGTCAATAAATGTGGATGGAATCATTATGAGGGAGAATTAGGTGGTTTAGGGATTTGGTCGTAGCCATTAATGAGAAATTTGACCATTTCCAGTGCATAAGCGCCCTTGGTCCAACCTTATCCCATAAAACACGGAAGTGGTGCACTTGCCTCATTAAATGAAATAATTAGGGTGCCTTTGACTCCCCGGAATAAGGAAATGAGCACACTTGTGGACAAACTTGGCTATAATGACAAACCACTATTCTAATATGTGGACAAACCCCTTAGACTAGGCACTATGGAGCCAAACCATGGAACAACTTACATTAAACACTTGGAACCTTATGCAAGGATTATTAACTAAGGTCTACATGGGAATTATGTTCCAACAACTGCTTTAGGACAATAGGCACATTTTTTTGGATCCTTCATGTTAGTACTGGAATTGTACCCTTAGTTTTTTCTATTTCTTGTTTTTCTTTTTCTTTTTTGCTCACTCTCTCTTTATGAGTTAGCCATAGTATTTAGACCTTTTTGTTCTAGCCAATTTATTTCCTTATACACATAAAACATTTTCCACTTAATAAACTAAAACATTGGCTTATGATTATTAAATATTCCTTTTCAGTCTCCAAATGTATGCTTTTATATAATTTTTAACTCGTTTTATAAATATGCATCCATGTTTTGTTGGTTAGTGTGATTTGACATATTCCGACAGCATAATCAATGAAGCTTAGACATACTGGCATTGCCAGAACATTGAATCATTGAAATTAATGGTTTGATGCCTATCCAAAAATAATGCATGGTTTTTAATGAAATATTTGCCCGATATTTGAGTCAGGAACGATGGAACATCTGTCAAGCTCATAATTAACACCATATGAATCGAAATCAAAGGTCAAGGGTTTACCCTAATTTCATGATTTTGCTGGCTTAGAAGGATTGGGACATCTGTTCATCAGTGTGGTGTGATTTCATTTTAGAATATTTAGACTTAGCAGGTGTCCAGCAACAAATAATATGAAGAAGAGTGATAAGCTTTGCAGGTTCAAGTCGGTCAACACCGAATGGGAAGAAGAATTTCCTGGATGTGCAGAGATTTTCAAAAGTACTGGTTGGTATTCTTTCGTTGAAAGAATTAAAGATTATAATAATGAAGTTACTCGTTCATTTGCACATAAATACTCAGACTCATTCATTCAATTCCAAACTCTGAAGTTTGAATTGACCAAGGGCTTAATCGCCGAAGCAACAAGACTGTCTATTGAAGGAGATCGCTAGTTTAAAAAACATCCGTTTGAAGTTTATTTGAGTTTATATATGTTTCCTGGGTTCGAATCCTTAGACTGGAGCAAAGGTATACATCTGAAAAATGTTAAGCAAGAGTGGAGAGAAGTTTTGGGGATAGTATAGTGTTATATTACCTGCAAGGGTAGATTTTCTACAGTATATAGATACCATTTCATATTCCTCTTACATATAAATGGACAGTCAAAATGGAATTTAACCTTCTACTTGCTAAAGAGCCTTATCAAAATGAATACCAAAGTGAAGAGTCATATTGATCATACAAGACAATCTATTTTCCATCATGGAATGGTCAAATTAGTGGTGTCAATAGTACTCAAGAAGAAAAACCGTTCTTGGCAGCATTTCCTTTTTTGGCTAGGTTTCGAACCTGAGAAAGTTGAAGATCAAGAAGAAACAGAGACTTCTGCTAGTAAACATAAAAACTCTCAAGGAAGACGTCGAATTCAGAAAGAAACAAGTGTTTCAAAAAGACAGAGGATAAATATGGATGAAGAAGCAAGTTCAGCAAAAAAATTTGATTTAAAAGAGGAACCGGTCCGAGAGAATCCACAAGAAGAAAATCCCCTTGTATCATGAAATGAAGATGTTACATCTGCTCCAAATACTCCAAATGTCACTAAGGAAAAGATAATGGAAGCAGGTATGACTAAAAATACTTCTTCTAACATTGAATCTCCTATTAATTATGTCTCAAAACTTCAAATTTCTAAGTGGAGGCCTAAAACCAGAGATATAAATAAGTTAAGAATGAATATGAGAAGGATTCTTGATCCTAGATTTGAAAAGGATGAGATAACTAAAATTGAAGACTCTTGAAGTGAAAAAGACCCTAACATCATAAAAGTAGAGCAAAGTTTAGAACAAGACTTTTAAGATACAAAGAAGAATAACAAAAGCTTTCCATAATTGATTGAGAGGAATTATGAGGTCCACGAAGAAAAAAGAGTTCAGAATTTTGAGATTGGGTCAAGCTCAAGATTTGTCCAGCTAGAAGCTCAAGCAGAAGAGGCAAATGTAAAAAGGATAGAAGAATTATTTTAAACTCAGGAAGATGTTCTTATTGAAGAGCAGATTGAAGTTTCTCCAGGTTTAGATGATGAAGAAGACCCTGTGCATCAAATGCCAATGAAAATAGGATCAGAGATTGAAGTTCTTAGGAAATCCCTACAACATTATAAGACACAGAATGAGTACCTAAATGATTCAAATGATAAACTGATGCAATCTAACATAATTTTAAGGGAATACTTAGAAGAAGTCAATGGTCACTATCAAGAATTAATAACAGCTGCAAAAGAAGTGTTAAAGAGAAACAAAATTGTACAAAGGAAGAATGAAGAGTTAGCAAAACAAAACACAAAATTACAAGACAAAGTTCAGGTGATGGAGGGAGAACATGCTCGACTTCTAAAAATATCCTGGGAATTAGATGGACTTACAATGTTGTAAGAAGCATCTCTCCATATTTAAATCAATGATAGCCATACACATGTCGATCAAATTTTGAGATGACACATCTAGATGTACTCGAAAGTCATATTTTTTAGGAATCAGTTTTTGTTATTTTTAGAAAGTTATTTATTTTTTAAACCTCTTAACAGATTCAATCCTTAAATAGTGGATCTGTTAACTAATTTTTGAAGCCCTTATGTAATTATAAAAAGGAGAATGATAGTAGTAGTAGAGGAGGTGGTTTTTTCTAGAACAGGGTTAGATGATACCAAGCTTTTGCATCAAGCCATATGACTGATTCTCTATAAGTACATTATAGACTATATTTTGGAATGACATATATAATATATAAGACATGTTTGATCCATTATCTTAGTAAAAGTTATTGATCTGTTTGATCACCTTGCTCATCATTTCATTTTTTGATAAAGTGTTTATCCTAAAGTGCTTTTAAGTTTGTGTGCTTTTCTAAAATTCATATCTAGAATGGTTTTATGTTTATGATCTCTCAAGTATTAGTTTTTCAAACTGGTTTATGTTTATATTTTGAACATGTTTCACCTGGTATCCAAACCTAATTACTAATTTAACCATCATATGTTATTGATTATTCCGTTATACCTCACTGCCCTATTCCTAAATAATTCCTTCATATGTTATAAAAATTTAACCATTTACATATTTTATTTTTGGATGTTCTGGATTTGCACTTTCACAGGTGCAAGCACTTCACACCTAGCTAGACCTCAAAGGATTTCTCCAATGAATTCAATCCAATGGCACTAGGATTTGTTGTGGAAATCCATAGGTTTATGGTGCACTATTGAAAGTAGTTTATCAACCTACGCTCACTGAGCTCTGATACCATGTGAAATTCTAAATCAGAACAGATCATGGAGCTGAGTATACCTCACAGAGAAAGATTGAGCAAAGAAGATGAATTACAATTAAAATTGCAGTAAAAAGGAGCAGACAATTAATCATGCATGAGAACTCAGAAAGGAACAAAATAATGTCACATGATCCAATAATCAGTATAGTCAACAATTATGTTACGATGGAGAGAATTCGAATCACCTAGGAGAATTCAAGTCTCAGTTGATCTAGCACGGGAATTGTCACCACTAGAGTGCTCTGGAAGACCCAAACTCAACTAAACTGAACCTAAACTCAGTTAACTGAAGACACGATCAGTTAAATAACCAAGGAGGGTGCATCAGTGATTTTTCCATGCAAATCACTCAGAAAAGGGTGCATGAGGCCACAATCAATGGAATTCGGAGCATAAACCCCCCACAAGAGTCATGTTGATGCCTCGAAAATCGCAGCATCAATCAGCAAGGGATTCTCCCCAGTAATCAAGCCCAATTAGATTGCTCCCCATTTGTTGTGGGGAATCCGTCCAGTTAATGGTCCGGCTACTATATAGGTTTTAAAGATTTGTTTATTTTATCGGTTGTGGCCCAATCCACCATTTATGTATTTTATATTTGAGAATGATATGCAAGTGCCTAAATTAAATGGGTGCTATTAAACAAATCTATTCTAACTATTTTAACCTAAACTAACCTATCCTTGCAAGGAGCAGGAATTAAAATATGAGTAATATGACTAAAAGAAACATCTGGAGAATTAAACATATAGCCATTAATCATCAAGACGTAGTGTCAGCAGAAAGTGAATGATATTAAAGATAGCTCTAATTTTGTTTATAAACGCATTCCATTACTCATGAGATACAGAGATTTGCAAAGAAATAAGATCATTCACATCATAGAATTAGTTCATAAAAGCTAGGAAATATCTCACAGAATGTGTATGAAAAATGCAGAAATAGTTCGGCTATCATTCATCACAACCCAAAGCAAACAATGCACCAGCGTCCACAGGCCAAAATCCTTTCTCTATTCATGTAGCTGAAATAGTTCATGTACACCAGAAGAAAAATTTCCATCTCCCAAAAGTCCCATTCTCCTCCCTAATCTAGCTATATATAGTTTTACAAAACGCTCCATGAGCTACCACCCATACCCTAACCGTTCACATTCTTTTATTTTGTCTTGTAGTGCTAATTTTATACAAGGATAAATATCCCAATTAAATTTACAAAAAGGAACGGGAGTTAAAATCCAAATTTCATTTTAATGTCTCAAAGATATACACATAAAACAAAAAACCAAAAAGATGTGTTGGCTTTCAGCAACAGATATGAGCAAATGTGAATTATCCTGGGGCTGGCTCCTTTGTTAACTCAGGTATTTTGGAGGCTACGCGCGTTTCCACTGAGACCTGAGTTACTGCAGCCACTGGAACATTCTCTGAGTTTGAAACTTGGTTGGTTGCTAATGCCCTGTCTGCCTCCTCTATGTGGCTTTCCCAAGCACTAGTCTCCTTTATGATGTTGTTTGCAGAGAGAGGAAGCATGGTCTTTAGTGAGACTTCATGCTTGACGAGTTCCTCTTCTATGTTGGAAATTTCTACTATGGCAACCCGGAGACTTTCTTCCAAAATGTGTTTGTGAATAGTGGCCTGGTCAATCCACTGGTGGAGGTCTTCAGTGGTCAATGTATCCACCTTCTTGACGTACTCTATTTCTGCATTTAACCCATCTTTCAGCTCAGCCAAGCATTGGTCTTTCTATGGAAATCCTTCTAAAGTTTGGGGCATCATCATCTGGAATTTTCCTTGGGCAGTTCACATCTAAAGATACAAACCATTGCATTGTTCAAGGGTAACCATGGACACTTCGTTCAACTTTACTCCGTAATCTTTGCAAAATCCTAAAAGGCGCACATTTGCTCTGAAACCAGAGATGTATTTAAAAGGAAGAGTTGCTGGGAAACCAGACTTCCCTTCTCTCAACTCCATATGTTTCCGGATATCTTCAATAATATGCACATACTTTCTCTTGCGCCTGGTGGCTTCCCTGCCGATCTCTACAATTCTAGCCACGATTGCCTTCAGATTGAAAATCTCCTCCATTATAAGTTCTTGTACCCCGTAGATACCTCTTATTATCTCACAAGCTTGCTCATAAAAGGGATCCATATCATCTATTTTACCGGTTGCTTGTTCCAATTGTTGCTCCAGCAGTTCTCTTCCTTCTTCCAGCTTTTCAATGTTTTCTTTTAGGTCTTCAATTTGCTGAGCGGTATCAAATTTTTTGGATTCAAGCTTCAAGTTTCTATCCTCAAGTTCTCTTTTCATTATCTCTAGTGCCCTTGCTTGCATTGCCAAGGCTCTCCTATCAGCTTCCAGCTGTTGAAGTTTTATATTTAATCCTTCCTTCTGATATGCGAGAACATCATTCTTCTCGATCATCAAATTTGTATAATTCTTTTCTTTAACCAAAGCTTCCTATAACTGGTGGGCTTTCTCCTTTTCCTGCTTCAATTCTTCTCCCAATATATTGACATTGTCTACTGTTGCCATAACAGATCCTACAAAGATTGATGCCATGAGCTCAGGATTGTTTTGAGTACCTTGCATGACAGTGGTTTCATGCCTGGTGATGATATCAGGTTGAAAAGGCCTCTTGACACTAGTAATTTTTTCTTTGATGATAGATTTCCTTTTTCTATTAAAGGAAAACCTACCCCATGTAGATACCGTGCTGCCCCTAGAAGGTGTGAAGGCTACAAGTGGAAGCTTCTCAATAGGGATATCGACATCAAGGTCTTGAATACTTGGGATTTTAGGACCAGCATCCTCTTCTTCTTTCTTCAGTGCCTCTTCTTCTGCTGACTTTCTCAGTCTTTCATCCTTTTCTTGCTTAGCAGCTTCCTCCAGCCTAATCCTCTCTTCCTGTTGAGCCCGTCTAGCTTCATATTTGGCTGATTGGTTTCTCTGGGTTTCTTCTTCTTGGAGTTTGTCTTCTTGGGATTTCCTTTCCCTTTCCTTGAGTTTTTTCTGGATCTCCTCAGCTTGTTGCAGGAGTCTTTGTTCCTCACTAGAGAGAGCTTTAGCAGCTCCTGAGGTTTCCTTTTCTCGATGCTGTTCTGGTCCTTTGAGAATCACAGAACTAGAGCTAGCTCCATCTTTACTATGTTGGCAAATTTGCAGCTCGGTCATATTGCTGACGCCCCTATATGTTTCCTCCTCTGAATCATAGTAATGTGCATATTCAAATGGAGAATGAATTGTTTTGCAATGTTGGGCGACCTTACCTTGTCTATCATTTTTTTGAAAGATTCTTTCTCCGAAATGAATACCCCTTAGTTCTACTATAAAATCTTCTGCTGATGCCATCTTGGAGAACTTATAAGCCCCCAAATAGACGGGAAAAGGTGGAAAGGTAGCCTTCCTCCTGTTGTACAATGTACCACCAATTCCATCTAGGAAGACTTGTCGTACCGCCTCTTTGTGAATTATGTAGTCAATGGCATACTTAGGCAAGATGTATGGGGGTTTCGAGCCTCCATACATTCTGATGTAGGTGCCATCCTTTGAAAAATAAAAGTCACCGTAGTTTTCTACAACCGCCATGGCATTTTTCGATAGGCAATTAGGCTCTTCGTTAAACATTAGCTCACAGAGGGGCATGATGAATTCCTCACAAATGATCTTGTAATGCCACCTGTAGTTCTGCACCTAAAAGATTTTATATGCGGTATATACCAGGCCTTCGGCCTGGTTCCAAATGCATCCTAGTTTTGGAAAGGGATGCTTAGCCACAATACAGTCCACGAGATAAGATGGCATGTAGAATTCTGACCTATTTGTTTCTAGCCCTTCTAGTGCAACAGTTATGGCTGATGGCAGACTTTCTGAAATCATGTCAGCCCAATTGAAAATAGTTCCTTGGAAGGCTACAAAATGGATAATGGGTACCCATTGAAGCATAAACATAGTTCCATCAGGTCTGCCAAAGATTCTGCTCAACATAAGAGCAATCATCCTGAAAGGAGGCCTCAAGTTTTGAACCTCATACTCTTCATTTTCCTTCTTCCTGAACTGCTTTCCTGCGATGAGCAGCTTCCGTGATATTTCTAGGTTGTCCATTTCGACCTATGCCAACCATTCGTCGCTTAGGCGCTCAGTTGGGTGGGGTAACTTATAAGCTGCTGAGACATAAGCAGGGGTGAAATATGCAAAGGCATCCTTTCTGCTATCTGAAAGAATTCGTGATTGGGTGTCTACGTGCTACAAAATCCATTCGACTACCTCCGCACAAGGAAAGATCTCAGGGTGAGTGGCTTCCTTTGATATGCATGATGTCCTGATGTTCCAGTATAGGTCTTCTTCTTCTAACAGGGCATCTGGGATTTCTTGATCCCTTATCATCCGATATAAGTCACCCCATTGGACCTCCGGTAGTACACCTGTAATGCATTTAGTATCCTGATAAGTGGTCTCAACCCTTGCATGTTTAGTGGATTCTGTGACGGCTGATTTATATTTTCTTTTGCCACCTTTAACCATTTAAATAATCCTGACCAATGAAAATACATAGGTTGACATAAGAAAGTATGACGTGGTGTCGGAAACTTACTAGCATACATGCCAATCAATCTTTCTAGTTTGGTGCATCTAATATAAATTGAATGCAAATTTCATTCGTAATGACTACACCATGTTTAAGTAAATATTCATGTCAATGCGAATTCCTACGTATTCTTATCGAACTTGTCTATTTATGGGGCCGCTATAATGCAAACTATGAAGAATAAGGGATACGCATTTCATAATGACAAATTGTGAGCGCAAAGCAATTTTGAGTACTACGTTCTATAGCGCAAAAACAACATAAACTTTCACCGTTGGGCGAAAATACTGATTGTTCTTCATGTAAGGGTGGACGGGGCTAGTTCGGAGATTATAAAAATGACAGCTTAATGGTTTTTCAGGATGCCGAAAATTTCCATATTAATATGAAAAGAAGACCTTGACGCACTTAAATGGATAAAGGCATGGGTCACTTCGGCCGAAGTTAAACTACACATCTTGACATAGATAAAAAAAATACGAACAGAACCATGCATATAATATTCATTTTAACCATTACAATTTAGTCCATGAAGCTTGAAAAGGTACTTACCTATTGGAAGATGATGGTAGGAAGGCGGTGATACCACAGCAGAACCAGTGAGCCTGTAGCAAGTTCCTGCAACTCGAATGGAAAACTGAATGGGTGCTCCGACCAATGAAAATAGTGAAAACCCAACGGGGTTCATGCCCTATATATGTGGAACTGATACGTGCGATTTATTAATAGGGTGGTTGCAGGCCATTAAAACGGAGTTAAAGCGGCGTACGGATGGGTCAAATTGACCTTTTTCTTATTAAATGCGACCACCAAAATCGGAAAGACTCGGTTAAGTTTTCCGTCTGTTGCGGAAGGAAAAGCGGAGTTTGCTCGCCGTTGCGGGAGGATTGTCCGAACTTTTTCGCAAGAGAAAGTGTGACTCTATGCATCGGCCAACTTAAGTGAGTTTTCCCGCCTTTGCGGAAGAGTTATTCGAGTTCTTTCGAAGAAAAACAAATTGCCACTCTACCTGCCGGTGCGGAAGAGTTTCTTGAAGACCTTCGCTATTTTGGAAGTGTTTAGGCGAATTCTTCCGCAGTTACGGAGAAACTTGGTGAATTTGTTCTGCTGTGGGTTCACTTGGTCAAAGGTTTCATCTTTTCAGAAGCTTTAAGATAAGTTTTCCGCCACGGCTTGACTTAGTCTTTTCCTTTCGTTGTTTCAGAAAGTTTGGACCAATCCTTCCGTCGTTGTGGCAAAGTTAGCTCAGATCTTCCATCGTTGCGGCTTAGAATCTTGAGTTTTACCTAGGCAAAAAAAGAAAAAGAAAAATAAACTCAAATCAAAGACCTTTCTTTAAGAAAAATTTGAGGTCCTGAGACTCTTAGGAAAACTTCTTCTTATTTCAAAGGAGGGGCCCCAATATTCTTCAAAATTTTGGGGGGGGTAAGTTGTAGCAACAACAATTGGCGATTCGCTGGCGGACATAGATCTCTGAAACAAACTTATCTCATGGTTAGGGAAGCTACAAAGTGTTGATTACATGTGCAACAGAATGTCTCCATAGTTCAGCTTCGAAGAATACAGTGATCACTCTTATCATAATGGTGATAAAGGAAAAGACGACTTTGACTCAAACTTCCTAAAAACTCTCTAAGGGCCAAAGTGTGGGGTTTATTTAAAAAAATCTGTCTTTCAGAAGCTTACTAGTATAAGACTCCACAGGATCATGGCAATATCCCACAGGCATATTCGTTTGTTCCTCATTCCCATGCTTTTTTACATCCTTTTGGATGTTTCATTAATTCACGACTTTAGCTGCTTGGAGTCTTCTAGAAATAAGTTTCTCCTACTTTGAAAATTTTGATATAAGTCCTTCAATCCAAAATGTCCTTTTGTGTGAGCAGAATATTTGTTTGATTTCATGCTTCACAGACGGAGAAGAACCTTGCTGGGATGGTTTATTTGAACAGCTTCCTTCAGCTTCCTTGATTTGCAAGTTTCCTTTATTTTCTCAGCCATGCTTTAATTGAGGCGAGAATTTTTGCAAACCAAACTCTTTGGTATATGCCTTTGGGATTCTCTTGCAGCATGGGATAATTTTAAATGCCATATATCTATGAGACATGCTTCCTCTCCATGTGTCTACCATAGTGAACTTCCTAAGACAGCCATTACGTTAGAGTGAATGGGGCCCTGAGATAGTCAGAAGGAAATGTTAAATCTTAGCTATTTGACAGGGGTTATTTTGAACAAACAGAAAAGAGGGTCTCTGCATTCTAGAAAACCGATCAGTGAAAGCAAAGTCACAACTCTGTATTGCCTTTATCAATGAGCTTCTGCATGACCTTTCTTTTGAGTTTTCTGGAGTCTCATCTCTCAGCCACACCAAAACTACGCTTAGCTTTATTTAAACAAAAGACTTAATCAAAAAGGGAAAACAAACAAAACGAAAGAGAATAGATCAAGCTAACTAGAAAACTAAAGGTAATCAAAGCAATTAAAGCATAACAAAAGAAAAGAAAACAAACCAAAACAAAAGACAATGTTTTATTTATGTACAAGATCCCACCCAGGATTCATGTGAAGTATTGTTTCAAGGCGAGATCGTTGAAAGGGATATTTACTTCCTTCCCTTGTAGGTCTTTCAATTTATAGGTCGACGAGCCAACCTTTTCAAAAATTTGGTAAGGTCCAACCCATAAGTGTTGAAATTTTGTGTGCATTCCCCTACCATCATGCTGGTGGTCCCATTTTAGAACTAAGTCACCTACTTCAAAAATTCCTATTACCAGATTTCTTCTTATCAAACCATCTTTTGACTATGTCTTGGTGATGGTGGAATTGGTCTTTGGCCTTTTGTCGTGATTCTTTAAGTTTCAGCAGCGTGTCGATTCGTGATTGGAGGGCTTGACTGTTAGAACCTCGGGAAGCTTAGGACAACTATAAGGATGGAAGCACAATATGTGGAGGGAGAGTGGATTCTTTACCATAGACCAAAGTGAAAGGAGACACACCTAAGGCATTCTTAGGAGTGACCCTATCTGCCCACAGAGCATTCGGGAGGACTATGTGCCAGCTTCTTTGATTTTCAATCACAGTTTTCTTAAGGATTCGGATGAGATTTTTGTTGGTAGACTCAGCTAATCCATTCCCTTGGGGATAGTAATTGGATCAATAATACAGTTTAATTCCTTTCTCATACATGAATTCATTAATCTTAATTGACGAAAAATAAGGTGCATTATCAAAGACTAGGGAAATTGGAACCCCAAACCTAGTTATGATGTGTTCCTCCAGGAAATTGATTACTCTATCTTCGTTTATTTTACTCAACGGAATAGCTTCAACCCATCTTGTAAAATAATCTGTAGCCATTAAAATATAACGATGTTGGAGCGAGGAATTGGGGTTTATTTCACTGATAATATCTATGCCCCATTGCTCAAATGGTTCAGAGATAACAATTGGCTGCAAGGGTCCAGCTGCCTTTGGTAATTTTCCAGCGCTTCTTTGGCATACATCGCAATTCCAAGCATAGGCGTGGGCATCCCTGAAAAGAGTGGGCCAATAGTACCCAGCTCTAAGAATTTTGTGAGCTGTAGTATCTCCAGAGTAATGTCCTTCAATAGGGTCATCATGTAATTCTTTGACCACTTTGTTCGCATCTTCTTTCTCTACACATCTGAGGAAAATGCCATCGTAATTTTTCCTAAAGAGGACTCCTTCAGTGATTTGGTATGCTGCTAATTTGAGACAGAGAGCTCTTCTTTGCTCCGGATTCCAATGTTCTGGCAAGTAACCTGACTGTAGATAATGCACCAGGTCCCTGTACCAAGATTCTGGCATCGTAAAAATTGGACATACATCAATCATGTTCAGCTCCGCTTCATTTCTCCAATCTAGCTCTTCATCAACTGGGTTTTCAATAAGCAATTTGCACAGACCTTGACCTTTGATAATAGTGGCTGGTTTGAATTCTAAGTCATACTCTTGAAGAGCAGTGACCCAGTTTCCTCTTCTTTATCCCAATTCTTTCTGAACGAAAAGAGATTTGACAGCGGGATGAGGGACTATGACTTTGGTTCTATTTTTTAGAATATATGGCCTGAACTATTTTACCGCTTTGAAAACTGCGTATGCTTGCTTATCTACCATGGGGTAGTTTAGTTCAGCGCCCTGCAGACCAGTGCTCATAAAAGAAAATGGGTATTCATCTCCTGATTCCGCCTTCTGAGTAAGCACAACTGTGAGAGAGTTATCAGAAGCAAAAGTATACATTATAAAATCTTTGTCGAAATCTGGGCTTCTCAAAGAAGGTGCCTTGGCTATGGCAACCTTGATTTCTTTGAATGCAACCTTTTCCAAATCCATCCACTTAAATTGTACACTCTGCTTGACCATTTGTTGCAAAGGCTTAACGATTTGAGTGAAGTCTGATACGAACCTTCGAACAAAATTTATGGTGCCCATGAATGATTGCATAGACTTTTTACCGTGGGGCATGGGAATCTTGTTGATAGCTTGCACTCTCTCTTGATCTATCGAGATTCCCTCCTTTGAAATTATATGACCCAAATGTTTTCCCTCAAGAATAGCGAAAACACTTTTCTTAGGGTTTAAAGAGATACCATACTTCCTGCAACGATCAAAGATTTGCTTTAAGTGGAAAACATGATCTTCCCGTTTCTTTGAGAAAACTGTCACGTGACCACCCAATCCTCGGAAAGAAATGTCCATGGCACCCTATAAAGTATCTCCTGCGTTGATTAAGCCAAAAGTAATTCTTCGATATGCGAAGGTTCCCCACTTCGTACGAAAAGTGGTTTTGAGTTGATCATCTTCTGCTACTAGCACTTGGTTGTAACCAGAGAAACCATCTAGTAGAGAGAAAAGTTCTGACCCTGACACCATCTGCAAGATTTGTTCCATTGGGGGCACAGGATAATTGTCTTTATTGGAAGCTCCGTTTAGGTTCCGAAAATCTACACACAGTCTGATTTTGCCCAATTTCTTCCACACGGGAACTAAATTAGCCACCCATTCAGAATGTCGGACTTTAAAAATAATCTTGGCATCCAACAATTTTTTTAACTCTTTCTGAATTAGAGGCTCAAGTGTCGAATGCATCCTTCTTAATTGTTACTGAAAAGGTTTGACACCTTCCTTCATCGGTATTATGTGTTGAATGATGCGGGTATCATATGTTTTCATATCATCGTAGGTCCAAGCAAACACATCTTTATATTGTTGGAACAATTTGATGAATGTACTTCTCTCGCCCAGCGTATAGCACTTACCAAGATTAATATATTTCGGTTCAACTTCCATGCTCAAATTTATTAACTCATGCTGTGTGGACGAACTGTGAGCTTTAGCATTCACAGGTCTTCTGAACTTGCTCTGTAAATCAAATAATGCTTCAAGAGTTCTTACGTCTTGGGGCATGAAGTTTCCATTGACAGCGTCTTTGTTTCGTAAATCTAAATCATGCTGCTCTTCCTCTATTATGGCCTCTTGGAAGACATCTTCATTTGTTAAGAAATTAATGATCTGGAAGCAGAGGTTGCTAACAAATCAGCTATAGAATTCTTCAGCCTAGGAACAGAATTAATATTGAAAGCATCAAAACATGAAATCAGATCCCAAACCTCAGCTTGATAACCCTTTAAGTGTGGTGAAAGGCAATGAATTGTATTCCTTATTTGCCTAACAACTATTTTCGAATCACCAAACACTTTCAAATATTTGACATTCAAACCAATAGCTTTCTTTAACCCATGGATCAGAGCTTCATACTCAGCAATATTATTCATGCATTCAAATTCTAATCTACAAGATAAAAAAAACTTGTTTCTTTCGAGGTCAATTAAAACACAACCAGCTCCTGATCCTTCTTGAATTTTGGAGCCATCAAAGTAGAGAGTGCAAAAAGTATCTTTTTTTTTAATTGAGTTAGCACTATCACTATTTAAGTTAGTAACTAAATTTACTATGTTACAATCAATATCATTAGTCCATGAAAAATGAAGGAGATCGGACTGTTTGTCTGAATCATGACTAACATCTTCTGATTGATAATTCCCAGGTTCGATTTCTAAGAAATAGTTTCCCAACACTGAAGATGAAAAATCTACAGCTTCATTTTTTCCCTCTAGCTGAGTGACATTTTGTTTCATGTGTGGCTCTCTACTATCTTGATCTGATTTTGCCTATTTTGATAGGGCAACCACAAATGAGACCAATCCGTTGCAAAATAGCCATTCAGTTTCGCAGACCAGTCCCTACTCAAAATTAAACCATATGCCTCAGGGATATCGACCACCATTATATCAATGAATTGACATACTCTAGGATCGGATGACAACCTAATAAGGACATCTTTCAGTTCACCAATAACCTTGACATTAGTTCTATCTAATTGAATGATTTGAGATGGGGATGGGATTGGCTGTCCATTAATCCTTTTGCAAATTGACAAAGGCATGACATTCGAACTAGCACCTGAGTCTACCAAACAATTATGCACATTGTGATTAAAAATATCAAAGGTTAAGAGGAAAGGTAGAGTTTGAGATTTTGATTTTCCGCCAATACTTGCTTCATTAATTTCTGGGTTTTCATCAGCGTTTTCTACTGCGGCACTTATTGATGGATCAAAGACCTCCATCAGTTTCTTTCTTTGTTGTGGCAAGCTACACATATCAAAAATGGAAATGTTCTCTTTTGTTTTCTTAATATCTTCGATTATATCATAACTCATGTCATATTCTTTTGAGATTTTCGATTGATTTTCTGTTTTGTTTAAAGAAGCTAGTGGCAGTTTAATTATTTCTGAGTTTGATTCTTTAGTCACTGTAGAAGAAATTGTTGGGTTTGTCCTAGGTTGGGGGGGAATGAAAGCTACGTGCTGCCTCGGTATTTGATTGGGTCTAGCTTTAGATGCTTCTATTGTCGGATCAATCGCTGGGCCTTTACTTCTGGTAGTGATGTTAATAGACGTTGTTTGCACTTCATCTACAGAATCTTCACAAGATGGCTCTTGGGTAGGAGTCCAATCCAAAAGGATCATCATAGTGTTGGGGTCAGGCTCCTCCCTCTTAGGAATTGGTTCTTTTTGGGGATTCGTTTGCTCAGGCATTTGTGCATCTAACATTTGGTTCATCACTAAACTCATTGAATTGATCCACTGTGGACAGCTTTTCTCCGAGTGTTGTTCTTGATGGAAAGTGCAGAAGTGGTCCATGCCTATTTCATTTAAGTTTAGTACAACAGAATTGTTTACCAGTGGGGTTGACTGCCCATTTTCTTCTTTCCTTCTATAGAATGGCTTGAACGGTGGCCTTGAAGAACTAGTTGCCTTATCCTTTTCTAGATCTACAATCTTATTAGAGAGTTTTTGCATCATTTTTATGACATTATCTAAATCTGCTGCAGGTTCTTCCTTATCCCTAGTTAACAAAAAGGGTTTCTTAACAGCTGCCGGCTTGACCTCTATATCTAGAGCATGTTTGGCGATGTTGTCAGCCTCTTCTTCCACCTTCTTTGCTTCTTCAAAGTTTTCTATCAGTGTAACTTTCTTAGTTCTCTTGACAAACATTGCCAATGGGGGTTTACGAGCTGTTGTATAATATTCTACCAAACATTCCTCGGCAGGCTTTGTTGCGTCGCTGAAATTATTCAACGATGTTGTGAATCTTTGGTTAAACTCTTGAACTTTCTCATTCTTTTCCATTCTCATAAAAAGCAGTTCTTTCATAAGAGTTGCTACCGTCTTCTGGTTCCCATACTTATTTAGAAAACATTTCTCAAAATCTTCCCATCTTGTTATCGAATTGGCTTGCAAACTAAAATACCAGGAAGAAACTTTGGGTTCAAAAGTGTAAGGAAAAAGGAGACATACCATATCTTCGTATTCCACATTGAGAAGATTTAAAGCTAAATAAAAACTTTTAAGGTGATCTTCAGCAGAAATCCCTTTGCCAAGGTCATACTTAGGCAAAACCTTTTATGGGTTTTTCGAAAAATCATGGAATGGTCCAACTACATTTAGTGATCCCCTTGTTCTCCATGCGGGTACGACCATGACTCTAGGTGGAGAACGTGGTGGTGTATGGGGTGGTGATTTGTGTGTCTTGATGTGTGCTGCTGTTCTTGATTTGTGGGAGTCTCGGGTCTAACTTCGTCGAAAGGTTCAGTGATTTCTTCTAGAGATAAATCCAATAATTCTTCTAACTCAAGTGAATTGAACTAGAACATTGAGTAGGCTCCTAAAATATAGGGAACTGACTTAAGCGATCATAAAATGATGCATGCAAGGCGCATTGGGTGGTAGATGGATCCTAGATGACATATGCACACCACTCGGGGGGGAAATGACATCATCAGCTACTAGGAAAAAATAAATAATTCTAAGTACGACAAGGATGTGGTATTAATTATCCTAACAAAACAGGGTGTCTCACAAATGGATGAAGTGCTTAGAAGGAATCCCTTTGACTCTAGCAAGTCTCCCCTTTATTTCACAACCCTTTTCTTTTATTTTCTTTTGATATCTCTTTTGATTTTTATTTTTCTTTGACATTTATTTCTTTTGATCTTTTCTTCGGAGCACATTTTACTTCCAAATCCTTTAGTTAGGTAATGGCTAAAAGGTATAAGCCCTGGATAGCCTTCTAGGCTCCAATTATGGCACGAACTTAGATCCGCTTCCAGCTACCATCCATAGACACGATGGAGTGGCCATAGTAATAGATTTTAAGGGGAAAGTAGGCTTAACCCCATACAAAGGAGGGTTACCTACCCTTCCAGACACTAACTAATTTCAAGGATGGGAGTACTTGTTTCAAGTCTAGGGGATACTCTTCTGGTGGCTAAACTAACTAGGCTCAAAAATCAACATCAGTATCTATCTGACATGAAGAATTCAAGATTCACATAGTTTCATCACACACATCATATTCAAGAAATCGAGGAAAGCATGGAGGCCATCCTAAAAAATAGGTCACATAGGGTAAGTTCCTAAGGTTGATCAGTCATGTAATGTCCCCATTCAAATAATTGCATAGTAAGACAATCCCATCAATCCTACTAGTTCCCTAGGTTGGATGGATACATTTGGAATTGTAATATGGGAGCTAATAAATGATATTTATACATTAGAATAGTTCAATTATTTAATAAATAGGTTGAATAAATAAATTCAAGATAAATTCTAGGTGGCCATTGGTTTTGAAGACACATGGAGGATGTGGGACCCACACTAGCTTGATTTTTCAATTCCACATGGCATCTCTCTCTTGCCATTTCGAATTCATGAGAAGGAAAACATTCTTGGATGAGTTGTTAGTCTCATACACATGGCATTTAACATCATAGGTTGAATTTGGATGGAATCGTAACCTCCATGGAAGAGGAAGAGTCAAACTAGAAGTTTGTGGACACTTGGGCTAGATTCCCTAGCTCCTATGACAACAATGATGAAGAATCTATGACATATATGACATATTTCAGATTTTATTGATGACATCTGACCAATATGACATGTTAGGCCCAAAAATAGGCTCCAAGCTAGCGCTCATGGGAGTTGTAGAAGCCAAAGAGACTCCTACTCGAATTGGGAGAAGGTGGAAGGTTGGAACTTGGGAGACAAGTGGCATAATGTGGAATCTTTCCTAATTGGAAATATCTAGAAGCTAATGAGAGGAATTAAATCCATAGGAGGATAAGGTTGGTTATAAAATACATGAATCAAGCATGAGAATAACTTTTGATAATTTGAGAAGTTGCATTTGTCAAGAGAGGAAGCTCGTGGAAAACTAGTCTTCTTGCCTTAGCCAATTTCGAGGGTGAAAGATTTCCATCCAAGTTGGTGTGTGGAGAGGCCATTCAAGTATTTCATGGAGCTTTAATGGAGTCATAATTTACAGGTGCATCTACATGGTAGCTCGTGGACAATTCAAGATCAGCTTATTCTTTCATCAATTCCAAGTTTTCTCATCATATTCTTGCTCTATGGATTAAGGCGCACTTGGTGAGCTATAGATATCTTTGGGAGAGATTCCATTTCCCCATTATTTTTTAATATGATATAAATTCTCTGTATTTACTGTAATGAATATTCTCAGGTCAAGAGCACAAGTGGATTCATGTAAATCTGATTGCTAATGAGAAAATAGTGCCATTTCCCCACTATCTTGATGTATGACAATGAAATGTTCTTATATTTGAATGAATGAGTGAGACAAGGATATTAAAATGATGTATAGAATGTTAATGATTCATTATAAGAGTTTCATGTTCATTATCTAAGCATTTGAAGTCATTTTGTGAAGTTTCATTGCATTTGGAGAAGATATGATGCCATTTCCCCCAAGGTCAAACTAGTGATTTTGTAGTTGTTTGGGAGAGGGTTATAACAGACTTACTGAACTGAATAATTATTCACATGAGACCTTAATATTTTACCTGAGATATCCCCTACCTATTTTCATAAATTCGAGTGGTTTTGGAAGCATTTGGAGAGCCATATTTAGCATTTACCCTGGGGGGATTTGAACCCCAAATTGCTAGTAAAATCCCATACATTGACCATAATCTTAAAGGATTTTGTAGAAGTGTTTTAATGGTCTCAAATAATCCCTGAACATAAAAATAAATTATTAATATCATTCATACACCTCCTAAGAATATTTGGGAGCATTTGGAGCAATTTGGAGACCTAGACATCAAAACTAGTCAAAGGTCGAATTACGAAAAAAAGTGAAAATTTTGCCATTTTAATAAAAATTTAAAAAGGGACATTACAAGTGGTATCAGAGCATGGTATTGGAACCTGATGGTCTTGACAAGGATCCAAAGAAATAATCCACCACCCTTATAACCTATAGTTGAATAGGTTTTTGTTGAGGAGGAAATAGTAAGAGAAGAAGAGTACATTGTTGAAACCATGCCTAAGGAAGGAAAGGAAACCTCAAAAAATGAGGAGGAATTTGTTGTAGTCATAAAACCATTTTTTGATGAACTTTCCATGGGTATGAGATACATAAGCAAATATATGATGAAAGGCTTCAAATTGATGGCTAGCCAACTTGGAAGCAAAGGGATAATAGGAGGTAGCAGTAGTTCACAATCAGAAGAAAATAAGACAATGGGTGAGCATATTTTTTCAAGCACAGGACCCCATAATAGACCAAATGAATTTCAAAGCACACCAAGGTCTATTGCACCAAAATTTATTATACACTGAATTTGAACTTGATACAATGGTGAAAGAATGGGAGAAATTGGGTGAAGATTGTAAGAGAAGTCTACCATTTGATTAGTACTTTACTGTTGCAAACAAACTCAAAAAGAAAGAAGATAATAGGGCTCTATTCCAAAAAAAGAATTAAATTGTGCTATTGGTAAAATTCCAATTCCTACTTTTGATGGTTCCTCTCAAAGTTCTGCTAACACTTGGGTGCAAAAACTAGATGTGTATTTTCAGCTGAATCCAATGGTGGAAGAAGATGCCTTAAAAATGGCCATTTTTCATTTGGAGGGGGATGCCAATGAATGGTGGTTCCATGGCCTGAAAACTTTGGTTCATGATCAGGTTAAAACATATGGATAATTTGTTGACATGGTGCTAGAGAGATTTGAGCAAAAAGATCCAGAAATGGCTTTCAAAGAACTAGCTCAATTGAAGCAAGTGGGAACCCCTGCTGATTATATGATGGACTTTCAAAAATTATCAGTCAAGGTGGCTGATATATCTATGGGAAGGTTAGTATTTCTATTCACTGAAGGTTTGGCTAAACCCTTAAAAGGTTTGGTCAAAGCCCACAAGCCCACTACATTAAAAGATGCAATGAGCTTTACTAGAGATCTCCAAAATGTGCTTCCTAGAACAAGATTTCCTCCCAAGCCTAACTTCATATTTGAAAAGAAACCTTGGAAAAGAGATGCATATGATAAGAATCCATGGCAAAGAAATTCATTTGAAAAGAATAAGAAAGAGGGACTAAACAGGGAAGAGCTTAGAAGGAAAAAATTGTGCTACACATACTTCCAACCATGGGCACCGACGCATAAATGTTCTAAGGAAAAATCTCAATACATAGAAGTATTTTCTGATAATGATGAATATGAATGGGGTATGGGTGAAGAAGGACATATTTAATATCAAGAGGAGGCATATGATACAGCAGTTGAAGAAGAAAGACAAGAAGAAAATCATCCTTCACTGGACAAAGCAAGAATGGAAGCACTTTCAGCAGTGCCTCGTTATCACACTCTTCGATGCAAGGGTGTGGTACTATGACAAAGAGATTCAGTTTTGGTAGATGGAGGACCCACACATAACTTCATTGATGCAGAAATGGTGGAGAGAAGTAAGATACCTATTGAACCATTTGATGGCTTCACAATTTTCGTTCCAGGTCACAACACAATGCAGTGCAAGACATGGGTACCAAAGTTGCAAGTCATCGTAGGTAACTATACTTTTGTTGATAGATTTTATGTGGTTGATGTTGTTGATACTTATGTGGTTTTTGGAGTGCAATGGTTGTACTCTATAAGGGAGCATACAGTAAACTATTAAATTCCTAAGAAGAAATTTCAATATTCGAAAGGTGTACTAAGAGTTGTGAGAGGGTAACACACTTACCCAAATCAAGTAGTGACTTGAAATAGTATGAGATCTATATTGAGGCATGGGGACATAGAATGGGCTAATGAATGTTATATTACATCTCCCAAGCCAAACATAAAGGTTGTTGAACACCCAAAAGATATAGAGAAACTATTGCAAAAATATGAAAAAGTTTTTAGAGATCTTCCAAATGGTAGACCACCTAATAGGGGGGTTGAGCACAACATTTTTTTAGAGGAGGGTACTTCACCCATTCAAATACCACCTTATAGACACCCAAATAAATTCAGAGATGAGATTGAAAAGGCCATCCAAGAACTCTTAGATTTGGGACTCATTAGACCAATCTCTAGCCCTTATGCTTCTTCAGTAGTGTTGGTGAAGAAAAACGATGGAACCTTGAGAATGTGCATAGACTTTAGAGATTTGAACAAGAAGACAATCAAGAATAAGTATCCTATTCCTAGAATTGATGATCTCATGGATGAGCTATTTGAGGCCAAATATTTTTCCAAAATTGACCTTAGATCAGGTTATCATCAAATTCAAATGAAGGAAGAAGATGTGCAAAAGACTGCTTTTAGATGTTATTATGGACACTTTGAATTTCTTGTTATGCCATTTGGATTAACTAATGCTCTAGCCACATTTCAAGCATGCATGAATAGGATCTTTTGCAAGCAGCTTAGAATGTTTGTTTTGGTCTTCTTTGATGACATTCTCATTTACAGTAAAACTTGGGAAGAGCATTCGCAACATCTAGAGATTGTGTTGAAAACTTTACAAGAATAGTCCTTGTTTGCTAAGATGTCTAAGTGTGAATTTGGGATGAAGGAACTATTGTATCTTGGGCACATTATTGGGCAAGAAGGAGTGAAAGTACACATGGAAAAAATCAGGGCTATCTTAGAATGGCCATCACCAAAAAACATCACTTAACTAAGAGGCTTCATTGGAATATTCACCTATTATAGAAAGTTTGTGAAAGGATTCTCCAAGTTGACTTCTCCACTCACTGATTTGACTAAGAAGGATCCTTTCAAGTGGGATTAAGAGTCTGAAAAGGCCTTCCAAAAAATGAAAGAGGTAATGAGTAGTTGTCCCATACCTGCATTACCTGATTTTTCTAAGCCTTTTGTTGTTGAATGTGATGCTTTAGGTGGTCGAATAGGGGTTGTCCTAAAGCAAGGCCAACACCCTCTAACCTTTGAGAGCAGAAAGTTGCAGCCTCATGAAAAGATTTACTCCATTTATGACAAAGAAATGTTGGCCATCATGCATGCATTGGCCAAGTTTCGACAATACTTGGTAGGAAACAAGTTTTTGGTGAAAACTGACCACAATAGTCTAAGGCACCTCCTCACCCAAAATGATCTAAATGAAAGGAAAAAAAAGTGGGTAAGCAAGATTCAAGCTTATGATTTTGATATTGAATATGTGAAAGGAAATAATAACATTGTAGCAGATGCATTATCTCGAAGACCTTCTTTTTCTCTCATGGACATTGCCAAGGATTGGAAAAACATGCTACTAGTTGAATATGCCAAAAACAAATTTGCTTGTGATGTATTAGATGGAATCAAGGGGGATGGTAACTACAGGATTTTGAATGGGATGATATATTATAAGGGCAGAATTTATTTGGTTCAAGATTCAAAACTCAAGTACAAAATTTTGCAAGAAGCACATGATTCCCCACTAGCTGGCCATCCGAGGATCTTCAAAACTTATAGGAAATTAAGGAAAAGATTTTTTTGGAAGGGGCTGAAGGAAGATGTTCAAAAATATGTGAATGAATGTAAGGTATGTCAGCAAAACAAATCAGAACTTACATGCCCAGCTGGCTTATTGCAACCATTTCCCATTCCAGAGCAAAAATGGGACAGTATCTCAATGGATTTCATCACCAGTTTGCCCAAATATTTGGGTAAGGATTGCATATATGTGCTAGTGGATAGGTTGAAAAAATTTGCTCATTTCTTTGCTGTTACATTATCTTTTAGTGTTGCACAAGTGGCTGATATTTTTTTCAAAACAAAACTTCAGATTGCATGGGCTCCCCAAGAGCATTGTAAGTGGTAGAGATAGTAGATTCATGGGTGATTTTTGGCAAGAAATTTTTAGATTGGTGGGAACTCAATTGACTCCAAGTAAAATCTATCATCCACAAAATTATGGACAAATAGAGAGGGCGAATAAATGGTTGGAACGGTACCTAAGAAACTATGTGGGAGAGCAGCAAAAAGCATGGGCAAAATGGCTACACTTGGGTGAGTTTTGCTACAACACCACTTTTTATATGTCAATAAGGATGTCTCCTTTCAAATAATTATATGGTTATGATGCACTTAACTTTGTTGAAATGATATTTGGTGATAGTAGAGCCCCAAAAGCTAAAGATTGGGTGGAAGAGAACCAAGAAATTTTAAATCTTTTGAAAGACAATTTGCAGGTTGCCCAAAATCAGCAAAAACAATATGCAGATAGACATAGAGAGGAAAGGACCTTTCAGGTTAATGATTTAGTATATTTGAGGTTGCATCCATATAAACAAACATCTCTCAAAAAGAATGGAGCAGAAAAGCTAAAGCCAAGATACTATGGCCCATACAAGGTGGTTCGGAAGATTGGGGAGGTAGCATATGAATTAGAGCTTCCAGAAGGAAGTAAAATCCACAATGTATTTCATGTTTATTGTCTCAAGAAAGCTCTTGGTCAGAAAATTGTCACTTCAGAAATACTTTCTCCCTTGGATGATGAAGGTCAGCTCATACTTGTTCCGGAAAAGATTTTGGAGACAAGGGAAAGGATATTGTGGAGCAGAACTATTAAAGAATACTTAGTATACTGGAAGGATCTACCAAGTGAATATGCCACATGGGAAGAGGAGAAGATTTTGCAGCATCCAAATCTGAAATTGCTTGAGGACAAGCAATCTTGGGTGGGGAGGACTATAATGTCCCCATTGAAATAATTCCAAAGTAAGACAATCCCATCAATCCTACTAGTTCCCTAGGTTGGATGGATACATTTGGAATTGTAATAAGGGAGCTAATAAATGATGTTTATACATTATAATAGTTCAAGTATTTAATAAATAGGTTGAATAAAGAAATTCAAGAGAAATTCTAGGTGGCCATTGGTTTTGAAGATATATGGAGGATGTAGGACCCACACTAACTTGATTTTTCAATGCCACATGGCATCTCTATCTTTCCATTCTGAATTCATGAGAAGGAAAACATTCTTGGATGAGTTGGTAGGCTAATACACATGGAATTTAACATCATAGGTCGAATTTGGATGGAATGGTAACCTCCATGGAAGAGGAAGAGTCAAACTAGAAGTTTGTGGACACCTGGGCTAGATTCCCTAGCTCCTATGACAGCAATGATGAAGAATCTATGACATCTATGACATATTTCAGATCCGATTTCTGACATATGACCAATATGACATGTTAGGCCCAAAAATAGGCTCCAAGGTGGTGCTCATGGGAGTTGGAGAAGCCAAAGAAACTCCTACTCGAATTGGGAGAAGGTGGAAGGTTGGAACTTGGGAGACAAGTGGCATAATGTGGAATATTTCCTAATTGGAAATATCTAGAAGCTAATGAGAGGAATTCGAAGCATAGGAGGCTAAGGTTGGTTATAAAATAGATGAATCAAGCATGAGAAGAGATTTTGATCATTTGAGAATTTGCATTTGTGAAGAGAGAGAGCTAGTGGAAAACTAGTCTTCTTGCCTTAGCCAATTTCGAGGGTGAAAGATTCCCATCCAAGTTGGTGTGTGGAGATGCTATTCAGGTATTTCATGGAGATTTAATGGAGTCATAATTTACAGGTGAAGATCCAGGGTATCTAGTGGAAACTTCAATATCAACTTATTCTTTCATCTATTCCAATTTTTCTCATCATATTCTTGCTCTATGGATTGAGTCGCACTTGGTGAGCTATAGATCTCTTTGGGGGAGGTTCCATTGCCCCATTATTTTGTAATATAATATAAATTATCTGTATTTACTGTCATGAAGAGTCTCAGGTCGAGAGCACAAGTGGAGTCATGTAAATCTGATTGCTAATGAGAAAATAGTGCCATTTCCCCACTATCTTGATGTATGACAATGAAATGTTCTTATCTTTGAATGAATGAGTGAGACAAGGATATTAAACTGATGTATGGACTGTTAATGATGCATTCTAAGATTTTCATTTTCAGTATCTAAGCATTTGAATTCATTTTGGGAAGTTTCATTGCATTTGGGGAAGATATGATGCCATTTCCCCCAAGGTCGAACTAGTGATTTTGTAGCTATCTTGGAGAGGGTTATAACAGACTTAATGAACTAAATAATGATGAAAATGAGACCTTAATACTATCCCTGAGATACCATATCTCCTTTCAGAAATTTGAGTGGGTTTGGAAACATTTGGAGAGCCATATTCAGCATTTACCCTGAGGGGATTTGAACCCCAAATTGCTAGTAAATCCCATACATTGACCAAAATATTAAAGGAGTTTCCAGAAGTGTTTTAATGGTCTTAAATCATCCCTGAACATCAAAATCAAGTATTAATATCATTCATACACCTCCTCAGAATATTTGGGAGAATTTGGAGCAATTTGGAGACCTAGACATCAAAACTAGTCAAAGGTCGAATTAGGGAAAAAAGTGAAAAATTTGCCATTTTAATAAAATTCTTAAAAAGGGACATTACAAGTCAAGTACAACTCAAAGGATTTTAAAACCAATGGATGATATGGATGGATGGAAATTTCTAATCATGGAATCTAGAGAGGGGGAAATGATATATATATTAGATAGGAAAATAATTCAAACAAGATCATTTATATGAAACTACTCCTAATTGTTGGGCATGGCCCAAGTTGGCACATTTTTGAAGAAGCACAGTTTTTGCACTTGCGCAGTTCAGACTGCAAAGTTCAAGTGCCATAGTTTTTTCAATAGCGCATTTCGGGTTGTGAAGTCAGATATGTGTAGGGAGCAGTGCAAAGTCTAAGCACCGCGCAGTTTTGCTGATGCGTAGTGCCAGCGCAGCAGCTATTTTGGGAAAAGGTCGAGCAGATGAAAGTGACCTGTTTTGAGTAAGCGAATCCATGATTCTCGGTAGTTCAGTAAGGAGTAGCATGAAGGTAAATGAAAGTGACTTGTCAGTAGAGTGGCGGAAAACCGTTAGAAGCAAAGCCACGGGTCGACAGCGACAGGAAGGCCAGAGGGGCGGAAAGCGACACACCATGATGCACTTATAACTATTTCAGGAGGACTTCGGCTGTCAGAAGGGAGTGTGAGCCACGAGTGGCCCAACAAGGTAGCCAGATGTGAGTGGAGTAGCTGTCGACTACGACAGGCCTAGGTCAGCGAAGTAACCACACTAGTTTTGGTTACTCCAAGGTGTTTGGCCCATTGAATTGTAAAGACGTGACCTAATGGAATGGTCTATAAAAGGGACATTTTTGTAAAGGGAAGGGTTGGATTTTGTATTGAGACATTAATCTCTAAGTGTTTTGTTGATCTCTATTGACAGCCTATTGTAAAGAGGCTCTGCAGATGTTTGCGCAGAGACCCATTGATGAGAGAAGAGAGTCTGCAGTTGTGTGTGCAGATTGGAATTCTTGAACCCTTCCCATTAATATAATCAACAGTTCCCATGGACGTAGCTCCCATCTGGGAGGTGAACCATGTAAATATCATGTTTTGTGATTGAATGTGTGTATGCTTTTGTTAATGGTTAAGTTCATGGTTAAGATTAGATGTATCTTTGCTTTTATACGTATTCTCCATATGAATGAAGAATGGGAATAATATGTTAAGTGTTGAACATGTATGCGTGAATGTTGAATGTGAAAGTATTTCTGAATAAGATGAATGCATGAGTATTGGGTAAACACTAAGTCAATGAAGTCTGTGTAAGTGAGATTCCCTGAAGCACAGCACCGGAGGTGCACAGTTGCATTGTAGTTCATCATAGTGCATAAGTCACAAAGTATACAGTCCAATATGCTTGTTGAATGCATAATTTACACTAAGTAAAGTCTATCGAAGATGTGTGATTGTTAAGGAGGTACCGCAGTCTTCAGTTGCACTGTCCTTTGGTTAAGTAGTTGTTTCGAAGTGTGCAACCCCTGTGTGCGCAATAGCATAAGTGTTAACCATGGAGTGGGTAAAACTTCGCGCAATCCCCCATTCTGTTGAACTGCACATCACCTTATTAAAGAAACTTGATTCTGTAATCCCCCATAAACTTAGCCTCAGGTGAGACCTCAACTTGTTCGCAAGCTATTGCTGAAAGGGTCGGTGAAGAAGGGTTTTGTTGGACCACAACTGTGCAGAACCCGAGTCAGCACAAGAAAGATAAAGAACAAGGTTATTGTATTGCATCCAAAAAAATGTTTTCGTTGTTGCACTTGAACTGGTGATGTGTTTTGAATATTGGAATCCCAAGAGAACAAAAGTACAAAACTGGGTGGACAAGACAAAAAAAAAGTTTGCAAGAAAGGAGAAAAAACATCCGCGTTTCTTTGACGAAGAATGGTTGCATAGATACCTTTGGGCGGACATTTATGAATTTTTCTTCGCATTTTTAAGCAATGACCTATAAGAGTGGTTGTCAATATTAGTAGAACGCAAAAATTGTTATCAGGGAGGATAACCTATAGTGTGGACTCCAGAAATGATTTAGAGACTTAAAGCGGTGGATAGCCTAATCTCAAGAGAAGTAGACTTCTGGCTTGATATCACACTAGAAGGCTACATTATAGAATTTGATGTGGATGCATTGAAGTCTTACAGCGCAGCAGAGGCAGATTTCTTCAAAGAATTTAGTGGTAAGTACCTGAACAATCTCAGTCTAGACATTAAAATGTTGTTAGCAGAGAAAGGTGTCTTAAGAATGCAATAAGATACCTAGAAGTTTTGAGTCTGTAATGTTCGGTAATAGAGACAGTGATACTGAGGAAAACATTCATACATTAATAAGTGGTAAAAGATACAAATCTAGTGTAGAAAAGAGGTCTAATGAACATGAACTTCGCATCTCTATAGAAACTGAGTTACAAGTTGAGACTGATATCCAGACAGAACTTCTAGTAGCTACCTATCATCCCATCACTCCACAAAATCCACCAGTTGACAATACTGCTAATCCACAGAACATCAGTGGTAATAACATCGCAGGAGTGAGTACTCAGAACATTCTAAGTAGTAATATCCCTAACACATCGCAAAACACTCTACCTTCTAGAAGGAGAATGATAGACGATATCAAACTGCCGATATTCAAAGGAACGGATCTAGAAGACCCTGAGAAACACTGGTTTCTGTGTGAAGTGATGTGGAATGTCAAACAAGTGAATGATGATCTATAAGACAAGCACAGTTAGTTACCACATTCAGGGATAGAGGCTTGACATGGTTCATGAAGTATTTTGTTGGGAAAAATAGGACTCTAGTGGATATTAGAACTGCGCTCCTCAGAGAATTTAAGAAACCAAATTCAGAGTCACAGTGTATCACAGAGCTTAAAGAAATAAAATAAAAACCGACTAAGTCAGTCTCGAAATTTGATCATAAATTCAAAGCGCTATTAGATCAAGTTAGCTTTGACATTGCACCACAATAGCACCAGGAATGGTTCATAGCCGCGTTGTTGCCACACATTAGATTTCCATTGATGCAACAGAAGGTTGCTTCGCAAACAGAGGCCCTAGATATTGCGATGAAACTAGAGGCTTTGTCGATAGGAGATACTAGCGTGGGTATGATTCAGATACAGATCCAGCTAGCAAACTTGACGTTATAACTGCATGACATGAAGAAAGGAAAGGAAATCCAAGAATAATTTTGGTGTATGAAGTGCAAGGGAGAATGTCACTCCAAAGAACACTGTCTGATATTTAAAGACTACATCAATAGCGGAGCACCAAACCCATTAAACTAGCAACAAGGACCATGGTGTAAAATTCGTCAATGTAGAGGACATCGACCAGAAGATTGTTACTTAATTCAGAAGTATGTGCAAACCCCTAAGAACCTATACTGCACATTTTGTAAATCAGTTGGCCATGATGATACCAATTGTCAAGCATATGAACTAATGATAAAGAGAAAGCATGATGTTTACTGAGTTCAAGAAGAAACACCGCATCACAATGATAATGCGTAGTATGATCAAGGCGCATATAGAGGAAGTGGTGGATACAGAGGAAGAGGAAGAATCATTGGCCAAGGAAGAGGAAGAGGTCATATAGTATGCTACACTCAATTGGGACATTTATCTAGAGAATGCACAAATGCTTGTACGAGCTGTAACTATTGTAAGTCTTTTGATCACGTCATCGAGGCATGCCCAGTTTTGCAAGCAAACATGCAGGAGAGAAGACAAGAAACACAGAACCAAAATATACAGATGATCGCAGCTGAGAGAAGGAATACAGATTGTAACATTAATGTTGTGACGCAAAGTGGATCTACCATAGGTGAAGATCAAAGAGCAGAAGCTTTGAATTATGAGAATTACTATGCTAAGCAAAATCCTATTGAAGGGGCTTGGATAAGAAAAGCGACGGGAAAAACACCTGCTTTCGAGCTGAACAAATAGAAAGAAGCCTTCATGGAAGCAAGGGAGACCTTCAAAGAGCCAGCACCGATAACTCCAAGAATCAAGTTGTGAAGTGAGACTTCGCTGGTAAAGGATATGCCAGCCTCCTATGATCATACACATACTGCAAAAGACGCAATAAGTCCTGTTGCATAGTTGTTACAGAGCTGCATGAAACTATTGAAGCATGAGAATGCTTTAGCAGAATTACAGAGCCTTCTAAGTAATTATGATCAGCGCAATATATAAAATGAAGCACACAGAGTGGTTCATCATATCAAGAGCCACAAAAGAACTGGCAGATAAATGCGACTAAACACGCAGATTCAAGATTTTGAAATGGATGAGATCATCCTTGACTTAGGCTCAAAATTTAATGTCTTGACGAAGCAAACATGGGAACAGATGAGGAAGACGAAGTTATCATGGTCACCAATACAGTTAAGGTTAGCCAATCAGCAGAAGGTTATACCATTTGGGAGATTAGCGAATGTTCTTGTTGACATTGATGGAGTGCGAAGTCATGTAGACTTCGAGGTTATTGAAATTGTAGACGATAACCAACCGTATCCTGCACTATTGGGCATATATTGGGCCATGGATAACCTCGCAATCATCAATTTGAAAAAGAAACATATGATATTTGAAGGGGAATATATCAGGGTCATCGCACCTTTGGACCCTTCACAAGGGCCTAGATAAACTGAGCCAATCAGAGAAGAATGTAGAGCTCATGATCTAGATCACATTTACAAGAAGAAAGCAAATCAAACATACTATATGAACCCAACGACTGATGGAACATTGAGTTGGCGCTGTGACAGTTCTTGCATATCAGACTCCGATGCAGGACTGGAAAATTGGCAAAGCAGAATGCATGAAGTGTCTGCAAGAAGATGCGCGTAGTTCACGAGATCACTACGCTAGATTGGAATAGAGTTAAGTCCAATCCCTACCGGCTATGATGGCTTGCGTAGCATTCATGCATTTTTTCAAGAATATATTGTGATTCCAGATGGATATAAGCTACCAGCATTAGATTTAGCACTCCGCGCTACACCTGCTAGATGGTGGGTTGCACATAAGGACAATTTAAAAACATGGGAACAGTGCAAGCACATGATGGAAATCAGATTCACAGAGCAAGCTGTGCTGACACTAGTAAAGTATAATGGACAAACGAATCCAAGAGATCACATAGAGATTTGTTTAAAAACATGGGAACATAGACCTCAAGCAAAATGTGTTCATCTGTTTGTACACACATTAGAGCAGATTCCAAAGAACTAGTATACAGACGCAGAGCTTCGTAGAGGAACAACAGACTGGTCTATCATGTGTCATGTCCCCTCCCGTGGACCCAATTCAAGGAAGGGAACATGATACCAAAATCTAGGCTTTTACACAAACTCAGCCCATTCATTAGGTTCATATGAATTAAAACCAATGTGTACAAATGCAATTCAACAAATATGCACAGCGGAAATAAACCTCATCGACACACACATCATATGCATACAACATATCAAAAATAGTCATCAATTTAAACATTGCAAAAGTAAATACATAGATAGAAAAACACTTATCTTTATGGTGAAATGGTCCCAAGCAACTAGCTATGTCGTTGCAACGTTCCACCCAACCATAGGTCTCTGCCTAGCATGTATTCTTTCAGCACTCAGAGGCCACCCCCGAGATGGGCATGATTTATACAAGGAAAAGGGGACATTCAAGCTCATACACAGCCAAAATCATTTCATCTAAGCCAAGCCAGTCCACAACTGGGTTTATCAAGCCAGATCTGAACCCTCTTCATTTCTAGATACTTGCACTCAAGCTCAAGCCAAAGCAATAGATACCCATAACCCATACCCCAACATACGCTTACACACAACCCACTCAAAAATTGGGAATGGATACACATGTTTAACAATGGAATTTACAAACAGGATGGCCATGGGTTTTCCCCAAATCATTTCCAGCCAAAACTGGATTGTGGGATGGAGAAAAACAATCACAGGGAGGAAAATGATTTCTCCCCCAACTAACTAAGAATTCAACATCCAAACTGGTCTCTATGGAACCCCCATTCGATTCCACTTCTTTCCCACTGGTATATAACACAAAAACGCCCTTCTCCCAGCTGAGAATGAAGGAAAACACGGGATTTCAATGGGGAAAAATGGCCAACAAGCTCCCAGCTCATGAGAGAGCCAAACTGGTTGATGGGTAATGGCTTGGGGAGTAATTCATGGCTCTTTTCTTTCCCAAGGAGCAAAACACATTTTTCCATGAAGGGTGGGTTACCCATACTCGAATTTTGGACAGCCATACCTCCCATTCCCCAAGGTGTTAACTACCTCAACCAACTCTTGGGAGAAATGAATGATTGGGTACAAAAGTCAACATGGGTAGTTGAGGGTTCATGGGTTCTCTCATTGACATTTGGATTGACTTGATTGGCTCAAGGGTTTGAATGTTTTTCCTCCCAATTCCTTGTAAAATCATGCCCCCATCTCTTGTTGCATTGCATAGCTAGTTGTGGGAATTTATATTAAAATGCATATTTACAATCCCCATGGTTCGCTAGCACATGGGTAGCATAATATACAATACTTGCCTCTTCAAGGTCGAGCGTTCACTAGCGGGGCCTTAGCCTTGAGCTCCACGCTAGGAATCATACATAATATGCATACAATATTTACATTATAGCCCAAAATATTACAAGGGTCAAAATGGGGACATGACATCATGACTGCGAACTTTCAAAGAAATTTCAGCTTCGAAGATGACTGTCCAAGCATAAATGAGAGTCTGCAGATTATCAAAGAGAAGATATTCGAAGACATACATATACTTGTTTATCAGCAGCCAGAATGGGAAAAACAGCTAGAGCATGCCCTGGAATGTTACAACTTCACCTTAGATGAAGATGGAGAGGAAGAAGGAGATGAGGATCCATGTGATATTAACATACCTGAATCAGAGGGAGCACGCGATGTAGAGGGACCTTTATTAGAAATTCCAGAAATGAGCATCCCTGTCAAAACAAGAAAAGTTAACATTGGCACAAGTGAATAACCAAAGTTCGCATCTATCGGGGATTACTGGGATGAAGAAACGGTCTCGTAGATCACATACCTTCTGCGTGAGTATGAGGATTTGTTTCCAACAAATTTCTCTGAAATTAAAGGAATTTTGGGCAACTTGGTAGTCTTGAAGATGCCTCTCAAGCTAGATGCGAAGCCCAATAAGCAGAGACCTTATCGACTGAATCCCAGATACAAGGAAAGAGTGAAGGCAGAGCTCGATAAGATGCTTGATGCAGGAATCATTGAGCCTGTAGAAGAATCAGAATGGATAATCCCTATGGTTATCCAGGATAAGAAAAAAAAAGGGGAAATCTGAATCTGTGTAGACCCCAGGAAGCTCAATGATGCCTCACTACACAACCCATTTCCTACTCCATTCACAGATGAAGTACTAGACAATGTTGGAGGAAATGAGGCCTACTCCTTCACTGATGGATTCTCTGGATACAATCAGATTAGAATTGACTCAGTAAACAAACATAAAACTACATTTGCTACTGAATGGGGATCATTCCAATACACAGTTATTCCATTTGGCTTGAAGAATGCACTTGCTATATTTTCAAGAGTTGTTGTTGCTGCATTCAAGGTTTTTATCCATAAGTTCCTATAAGTATACTTTGATGATTGGAATGTATTTGGTTTACTAAAGAACCATTATGAAAACCTCAGAATGATGTTAGCAAAGTGTAGACAACATCAAATCTTGTTGAACTTGACGAAAATTATTTTCTGTGTACCTTATGGTATCCTACTAGGACACATTGTGTGTAAGCAAGGTCTAATGGTTGATCCTGCGAAGATCGCAATCATTGTGAATCTACCAATACCAAATTCAGTAAAACAACTTTGCACTACACTGGGACATATAGGATATTACAGAAATTTCATCAAGGTTTATGCGCAGATAACCGTACCGATGGAGAAACTTCTAAAGAAAGAAGCGAAGTTCATATGGATCGAAGATTGCCAAAAAGGATTGGATACATTAAAAGAGAAAATGGTCACTAGGTCGATTCTCATTTTTCCAGATTGGAATAAACCATTTCATGTGCATGTCAATGCTTCATCTATAGCATTGGGCATTGTGCTCACTCATCCAAGTGAAGGAGGCATTGACCACCCTATTGCATTTTCAAGCAGAAATGTGTCTTCAGCAGAAAAGAATTACACCACCACAGAAAGAGAAGGTTTAGCTATGGTATACACACTGCAAAAGTTTAGACACTATTTTCTAGGTGCGCACTTCTGTATGTTTACTGACCATTCAACTTTGAAGTCCCTGGTCAATAAACCAGTGTTAGGGGGAAGAATCTGCAAGTGGTTGTTACTGTTTCAAGAGTATGATTTCGAAATTGTTGTTAATCCAGGAAGACTAAACCTAGGACCTAACCATCTTTCAAGAATTGAGTCAGGTGAAGAACGTACAAATATTGAAGACAATCTACCTGACGCGCAGTTATTTTCCATCCAGATCGCAAATGATTATTACAAAGACATTGCAGAATTCTTGACTACAGGGCTGGCACCTACAAAGTTTACTCTGCAGCAAAAGAAGCAGTTAGTAGTAAAAGCAGCAAACTTCACCATCATCGCAAGACAACGATACAAGTTAGGACCAGATGAAGTGTTGCGCAGATGTGTGCTAGAACATGAAAAGCCATTTATATTAGCTAAGGCACATTCAGGTGTGTCTGGAGGCCACTACACAGGAAGAGCCACTATGCAGAAGATCTTAAGAGTAGGAATATGGTGTCCTACACTCCACAAAGACTCAAAAGAACATTGTCGAAGTTGCGATGTGTTCCAAAGAACTGGAAAGCCATCGCGTAGAGATGAAATGCCATTAAGACCGCAACTGACTTTACAAGCCTTTGATAAATGGGCTATTGATTTTTTGGGACCTATTAACCCACCAGGGAAGCAAACTGGTGCGAGATATATTATCACCGCTACATACTACCTGACCAGATGGGTTGAAGCTAAACCAATAAAGGACTGTAGCACAATTACTTTTGCACAGTTCATCTTTGAGAATATCCTTACCATATTTGGATGCCCAAAAAACCTAATGAGTGATCAAGGAACTCACTTCCTGAATCGAACCATTGAAGCGTTGACTGAAATTTTTTAGATATATCATCAGAAGAGTACACCATGACATCCACAAGCTAATGGAACTGTTGAAGCATTTAACAAAGTGTTGGAAAATGCACTGACCAAAGTATGCAACACAAACAGGGATGATTGGGATTTGAGAATACCAGCTGTGCCATGGGCATACAAAACAACTTGCAAGAAGTTAACAGGGCATACACCCTTCAGATTAACATATGGACAGGAAGTTGTGATGCCAATGGAGTACATAGTACCAAGCTTTAGGATTGCAACATTCACATGTATGGAAGATGAAGAAATAATGGAATAAAGGCTACTACACTTGGTTGGACTGGAGGAATATCACTCAAAAACTGGGAATGGATACACATGTTTAACAATGGGATTTACAAACAGGATGGCCATGGGTTTTCCCCAAATCATTTCCAGCCAAAACTGGATTGTGGGATGGAGAAAAACAATCACAGGGAGGAAAATGATTTCTCCCCCAACTAACTAAGAATTCAACATCCAAAATGGTCTCTATGGAACCCCCATTCGATTCCACTTCTTTCCCACTGGTATATAACACAAAAACGCCCTTCTCCCAGCTGAGAATGAAGGAAAACACGGGATTTCAATGGGGAAAAATGGCCAACAAGCTCCCAGCTCATGAGAGAGCCAAACTGGTTGATGGGTAATGGCTTGGGGAGTAATTCATGGCTCTTTTCTTGCCCAAGGAGCAAAACACATTTTTCCATGAAGGGTGGGTTACCCATACTCGAATTTTGGACAGCCATACCTCCCATTCCCCAAGGCGTTAACTACCTCAACCAACTCTTGGGAGAAATGAATGATTGGGTACAAAAGTCAACATGGGTAGTTGAGGGTTCATGGGTTCTCTCATTGAAATTTGGATTGACTTGATTGGCTCAAGGGTTTGAATGTTTTTCCTCCCAATTCCTTGTAAAATCATGCCCCCATCTCTTGTTGCATTGCATAGCTAGTTGTGGGAATTTATATTAAAATGCATATTTACAATCCCCATGGTTCGCTAGCACATGGGTAGCATAATATACAATACTTGCCTCTTCAAGGTCGAGCGTTCACTAGCGGGGCCTTGGCCTTGAGCTCCACGCTAGGAATCATACATAATATGCATACAATATTTACATTATAGCCCAAAATATTACAAGGGTCAAAATGGGGACATGACATCATGACTGCGAACTTTCAAAGAAATTTCAGCTTCGAAGATGACTGTCCAAGCATAAATGAGAGTCTGCAGATTATCAAAGAGAAGATATTCGAAGACATACATATACTTGTTTATCAGCAACCAGAATGGGAAAAATAGCTATAACATGCCCTGGAATGTTACAACTTCACCTTAGATGAAGATGGAGAGGAAGAAGGAGATGAGGATCCATGTGATATTAACATACCTGAATCAGAGGGAGCACACGATGTAGAGGGACCTTTATTAGAAATTCCAGAAATGAGCATCCCTGTCAAAACAAGAAAAGTTAACATTGGCACAAGTGAATAACCAAAGTTCGCATCTATCGGGGATTACTGGGATGAAGAAACGGTCCCGTAGATCACATACCTTCTGCGTGAGTATGAGGATTTGTTTCCAACAAATTTCTCTGAAATTAAAGGAATTTTGGGCAACTTGGTAGTCTTGAAGATGCCTCTCAAGCTAGATGCGAAGCCCAATAAGCAGAGACCTTATCGACTGAATCCCAGATACAAGGAAAGAGTGAAGGCAGAGCTCGATAAGATGCTTGATGCAGGAATCATTGAGCCTATAGAAGAATCAGAATGGATAATCCCTATGGTTATCCAGGATAAGAAAAAAAAAGGGGAAATCTGAATCTGTGTAGACCCCAGGAAGCTCAATGATGCCTCACTACACAACCCATTTCCTACTCCATTCACAGATGAAGTACTAGACAATGTTGGAGGAAATGAGGCCTACTCCTTCACTGATGGATTCTCTGGATACAATCAGATTAGAATTGACTCAGTAAACAAACATAAAACTACATTTGCTACTGAATGGGGATCATTCCAATACACAGTTATTCCATTTGGCTTGAAGAATGCACTTGCTATATTTTCAAGAGTTGTTGTTGCTGCATTCAAGGTTTTTATCCATAAGTTCCTAGAAGTATACTTTGATGATTGGAATGTATTTGGTTTACTAAAGAACCATTATGAAAACCTCAGAATGATGTTAGCAAAGTGTAGACAACATCAAATCTTGTTGAACTTGACGAAAATTATTTTCTGTGTACCTTATGGTATCCTACTAGGACACATTGTGTGTAAGCAAGGTCTAATGGTTGATCCTGCGAAGATCGCAATCATTGTGAATCTACCAATACCAAATTCAGTAAAACAACTTTGCACTACACTGGGACATATAGGATATTACAGAAATTTCATCAAGGTTTATGCGCAGATAACCGTACCGATGGAGAAACTTCTAAAGAAAGAAGCGAAGTTCATATGGATCGAAGATTGCCAGAAAGGATTGGATACATTAAAAGAGAAAATGGTCACTAGGTCGATTCTCATTTTTCCAGATTGGAATAAACCATTTCATGTGCATGTCAATGCTTCATCTATAGCATTGGGCATTGTGCTCACTCATCCAAGTGAAGGAGGCATTGACCACCCTATTGCATTTTCAAGCAGAAATGTATCTTCAGCAGAAAAGAATTACACCACCACAGAAAGAGAAGGTTTAGCTATGGTATACACACTGCAAAAGTTTAGACACTATTTTCTAGGTGCGCACTTCTGTATGTTTACTGACCATTCAACTTTGAAGTCCCTGGTCAATAAACCAGTGTTAGGGGGAAGAATCTGCAAGTGGTTGTTACTGTTTCAAGAGTATGATTTCGAAATTGTTGTTAATCTAGGAAGACTAAACCTAGGACCTAACCATCTTTCAAGAATTGAGTCAGGTGAAGAACCTACAAATATTGAAGACAATCTACCTGACGCGCAGTTATTTTCCATCCAGATCGCAGATGATTATTACAAAGACATTGCAGAATTCTTGACTACAGGGCTGGCACCTACAAAGTTTACTCTGCAGCAAAAGAAGCAGTTAGTAGTAAAAGCAGCAAACTTCACCATCATCGCAAGACAACGATACAAGTTAGGACCGGATGAAGTGTTGCGCAGATGTGTGCTAGAACATGAAAAGCCATTTATATTAGCTGAGGCACATTCAGGTGTGTCTGGAGGCCACTACACAGGAAGAGCCACTATGCAGAAGATCTTAAGAGTAGGACTATGGTGTCCTACACTCCACAAAGACTCAAAAGAACATTGTCGAAGTTGCGATGTGTTCCAAAGAACTGGAAAGCCATCGCGTAGAGCTGAAATGCCATTAAGACCGCAACTGACTTTACAAGCCTTTGATAAATGGGCTATTGATTTTGTGGGACCTATTAACCCACCAGGGAAGCAAACTGGTGCGAGATATATTATCACCGCTACATACTACCTGACCAGATGGGTTGAAGCTAAACCAATAAAGGACTTTAGCACAATTACTTTTGCACAGTTCATCTTTGAGAATATCCTTACCATATTTGGATGCCCAAAAAACCTAATGAGTTATCAAGGAACTCACTTCCTGAATCGAACCATTGAAGCGTTGACTGAAAATTTTTAGATATATCATCAGAAGAGTACACCATGCCATCCACAAGCTAATGGAACTGTTGAAGCATTTAACAAAGTGTTGGAAAATGCACTGACCAAAGTATGCAACACAAACAGGGATGATTGGGATTTGAGAATACCAGCTGTGCCATGGGCATACAAACAACTTGCAAGAAGTTAACAGGGCATACACCCTTCAGATTAACATATGGACAGGAAGTTGTGATGCCAATGGAGTACACAGTACCAAGCTTTAGGATTGCAACATTCACATGTATGGAAGATGAAGAAATAATGGAATAAAGGCTACTACACTTGGTTGGACTGGAGGAATATCACTTCATTGTAGGCTTTCACAAGCAAGTACAGAATGAGAGAGAAAAAGAATGGCATGATCGCCACATCAAGCACAAATTTTTTCAGGTAGGAGACCTTGTCCTCCTCTATGATAGTAAATTCATGAAGTTTCCTGGAAAATTTAAAATGCATTGGCTAGGGCCATGTATTTTTATGCATGTTACTAACGGTGGCGTAGTTCAATTAGCCACATTAGCGGGAGAGAACTTACCAGGTCTAATTAATGGAAGTAGACTAAAACCCTACAGGGATAGTCCTACTTCGCCAGACTCTCAGTAATAAAAAGCAAAGAGCATTCTAAGTGTCAAGTGCAGTTGAAATTGGACACTAAAAATGACAGAATAAAGAGTATGCACACAATTTTGGTGAAAGACGAAGTTCCAAGAAGTATGAATTGCACAGTGCACGCTGGAAGCGCAAATGCGAAGTGTACACCAATAGTTACGATGCGAAGCATGAGTTGGAAGCGCAACTGCGAAGATAAAAATGAAGGAGCACAAGTGCATAGAGGAACCACACAAAAATATTTTGTCCAAGCCGTGGGCGCAGTTCAAGAAACTAGCCATTAAAATGTTGGTCGAAAAACTAGCCATTATACAATGTTTTTACCGACGCCCGCTTGCACATTTAACGCAAATTTAGCCATTCTGATGCATTCAATGAAGGAAAGGACCCAAATCCTCAGTGGATTGGAACAACGGTTATAACATTTAAAGCTCATCTAGTCATTTATGGGTGCGTCTTAAGCCTAAATGCGCCTATAAATACCGATAAGATCAGACTCGCAGGTTTTACCGTGAGTTTCAAATTTTTCCCGCAAAGAACAGTTTCAGTTGTTAACAATGAGTGACAAGAAATCTTGAGAGATTTTTGTGTGATAAATTGTCCCTAAACTACAGAGGGAACAAGCTAGTACAATCTCAAAGTAATAAACAGAAAATAGTGTTTGTTTTTTATAATTTTTTGGTTTGAGGGTTTCATATTCAAGAAGATAATCGATCAATCAACAAATGCAAAAAATCAATCATGTCATAACATCAAAGTACTGAGAAAGTGTAAGATGATAAACATAAATACTAACATTCGTTTGCACTGGTTCAGTCCACAATACATGAGCATTCACATGAGAAAACCTTTAAACAAGGAATGGAATCATATATTGAGTGATCAGAATGGCCATAAACAAAATCAGTAAGGAAATTATAGTGGCTTATGTTCATATATATATATATATCAGTCTCAGTCTTTCAAAACTTACATCAAAAGCAATTGCATCAGTCTGAAAGTATATCACAATGCTTCAAGCTCTATATTGCCTCTTGAAACAAAAATCAAACCATAAAATTGTATGTTTGTCTTCCTTTTATCATTACAAAAGTAGAGTAGTTCCATAAATACCTTCTAGGTTGAGACTTGAAGCAGTTACATCAATTAGTTACATGCTAACTCGAATCTTTAAAGACAATTAACTAAAAATAGCAAATCGGACTCTGGGAAATTTGGCGAATCTATGAAAAATGGATCTCACAAACACCTCCATATCTCTCGATCCATGACACCTGTGTGAAACATGAGAGGGATTTTTTTAAATGAGTCCATGATGAACAAAAAAATATCTTGGTTTTAAAAAATTCCTCTCCAATTAATTGGAAGACATGCTGAAAATTTGTGACTAAAACAGTAAACTATTAAATATTTTAAACCCTGAAAAATAGGCCACAAAGATGAATTCGAATCTTCCAAACCATGACATTTGTTGCAAAACTGAGAGAGGTTTTCTTAAATGAGTATGTTGTGGACAAAAAGCTCTTTTTTTTTTTTTTTTTTTTTTTTTTTTTTTTTTTTTTTTTTTTTTTTTTTTTTTTTTTTTTTTTTTTTTTTTTTTTTTTTTTTTTTTTTCTGAAACGCGTTTCCATCACCTTGTAATCCGCACTCAATTTCAATGACCAAAACAGGGAAAAAACAGAGCAAAACTATGCATTTCTGCCCCAAATGGAATATTCAACTTCTTAAAAATCAACTCTTCTTCCTCTTTAGTTATGGCTGTTGCACCTGAGAATGAAAACAATGAAGTCGTTTCCTGTTCAACATTGGAATAATTTCTTTCTCTATCACCATTGGGGTTTTAAAACTTTTCTTGTACATCAACATTCTGGTGATCATCCTATACTACATCCTTCTCTGCATCTCTTTTAAACTTCTTCACAAAGCTAAACTGCTAGGATCAATTAGGGATGAAAACTTCTATCTTACGTGTTCTTCAACTCTGTAATTTGAAACCCTTACATTTGGACTCGTGGCCATAACAATCCCCAAATTTGTTGATGATAACTACAATTGGTTCATACATGTGTCATAATAGAATAAACAGGTGTCTGGAAGCTCTCCTTTCATCATCAAATGCAACGGCCATGTCCTGCTATCAAAGAACCACGAACCGTCATGATCTTGGATTCCTGCAGCGCGCTAGAGTATATGATCTGGGCCTTGCGCTGCGGGAATACCTCAACATGCAATTTTGGCATACAAACTCAAAAATGAAGGTTAAATTTTGGATTTAGCATTAGAATATAGTTGAGTAAGCATTTTGAAGACTTTAAAGAGAAATATAATATTTAATAAGCCACTAAGGATGAAACTAATTAAAACAAAAGAAAACTATAGGATAAAAACTAAAAAGAATATCAAAATCATTTATCAAAAACATTTAAAATTTAAAATAAAAATAGAATGAAAGATGGAAAGAGGAATAAACATTTGAGAAAAACACACAAATACTGAGGACAATTTCAATGTTAACAACTAGCTCCTGCTGAGGGATGAAAGCCTCCTTGTGAGGTTTCAAGAACCTGTAGACCTTGTGCCTTATTCATTGGGTGATGGAGTCATTTGTATCTAGTTTCCAACCTGTTCCAAAACTAGCAAGCCTGCTCATAATTTTTGTAATGATGGGCTTATTTTATGATCTTGTAACAAGATTCTGCTGAAAAAGCACTTTTCCTTCCTAAAATTTTGATTCTGGCTATAAAAAACTATGTGATTGCTGCTAAGGAATTACATCTGTGTTGAAATAGAAATATGCTCATATCCATCTGCCTGGTAGACTGAAGAACAACCATATACTGCAAACTATGGCCTTTTCAAACCTTGAGAACACAATTGTTGTTTATTGAAAACTAAAAACTATTCACAGGACTGTCGTCTATGCAAAATTCACCATACTGTAAAGTGAAAACCAAACTTCAAACTGAAACTAAATGCTTGTATGGAAAGCTTATTTATATATATCTCCTAATCTAACCAACTCATCTCTTTGATTAAGTAATACCAGACTTCCAGTGTAACCATTTCAACAATTGTCTCATGCAATGGATTTCTTTCATGTCATTAATTAGAAAAAAGAAAATTGGATACCATGGAAAATCATTATAACATGGAAGTTGATACTTACAGCGAGTAAATATCAACTTTGATCTGAGAAAGTCCTCTAAATACGTTGCTATTGAGTCATAGAAATCATGAACAATTATCTCTTTTGTAACCCCTTATTCATTGAGAAACTCAAAATAATTATTTATGGGATCATCATGAAAGAATACCTTAGAAAAAATATTATCTTCCTGCTCTGTCCAACATTCTTCATTGCAAACATGATATTCATTAGAAGAATGATCTTCAAAATTATTTAAAACAACAGTTTCTCCAACAGAAGGTTGATCTAAAAGAGAAGGATGCCTCTGTATATTTTCTACTTCATGAAAGATATCAAACTTTTGTTCTCCAAACATTGCAAATGAAGAAGCAGAAAAGAAGAAATCACCACCCTTATCTTCAGCTATAACAACCTCATTTTGTTTAGTGTGTCCTTCAGATTCTGATTAAAAAATGGTAGATACAAGTTTACTGATTTCTGGAGACTACTACTCAACAACTGGTGAAGAAGAAAAATGTGTAATATGTTCTTCTAACTCCTTTCCATCTCCTTCACTGCTTTCCAAAAAATCTGAGTCATATTTGCCATACACTGCTTCACTACTAAAAAATTACATAGGTGTTGATTTAGAATATTGTTGCTCTAAAACATCCGGACACATACCATCAATGGATTGACCTGCATAACTATCAAGTTGATCTTCGACATAGTTAACTTGAAAAACATCTCCAATAGTTTTATGATTAAAAATATGTTGAAAATTGTTTTGAACAATGGGATGGTCATCAAATAATTTGGGAAGAACAATTTCATCCTCTGAAATAGAATCAAGGGCATCTTTAATTCGGATGTCATCAACACTAATTTTAACATTGTCCTGCAAATCTTCATCAACGGTATGATTTTCAACAATAAACTCTACTTGATAATGATGTCTTGACTCTTGAAAACTGTCAAATATCTCCTGAACTTCGTTTTTTTGAAATATTTCTTCATGAATTTCATCAGTAAGGCTATCTTGATCATTATTGCTAAGATGTTTCTTGAATTCAAATTGCTCACAACAGTCCTCTAAAAGGAGATTAGCAGGATAAATCCTCTTACAATATGAATGAAATACAACATGAAAATCTTTTAATGAAGAGATGCTAGAGACGGGAAGAGACCTATACCACTGTCTGGCATCTCCTTCCAAGGAGTACATAAACATTTTCAACAATACATACTCACAATGAATATCGAGCTGGTCCATTGTCATGTCCCAAATTTGGTATTGGGTCACAATGGCCTAATCACATTGACCCTATTCATTAGAGTTTGTCAAATTGATGCTAAAGGTCAAATAATTGCCAAGGAGGAAAATTACTAGTTTCCTAGGTTTGGGGTGGAAGCTTTGGGATTTGGAATAATGGGGATAATAAATGATGTTTGAACATTAGAATGGAATAAATATTTAATAAAGGAGCTAAATAAATATATACAAGTTAAAATAATAGTGGCATTTCATCATGAAGACACATGGAGGAAGTGGGACCCACATATAGCTAGATTTCTCCACTACATTTGGCATCATTCTCTCACCAATTCGAATTCAAGGTGAATGGTAACATACTTGGGGGAGTCCAAAAGATATTATTCATGGCATGACTCATCCAAGGTCGAAATATAGAGGAAGAGTAACTCCCATGGAAGAGGAAGAGGCAATTTGGAGCTAGTGAGACACTTGGGCTAGATTCCCTAGCTCTATGACAACAATGATGAAGATGCTATGACACCTATGACACAAATCAGACCTGAAGGATGACATATGACATATATGACATGTCAGGGCTAAAAATAGACTCCAAGAGGGCGCTCAAGGGTGTTAGGGCAGCTAAGATGCTTCCACATGTGATTTGGTGGAAGTGGGAGACTAGGAATTGTTGTACAAGTGGCGTTCTTTGGAATCTCTTCCCAACTTGAGTTGGCATGAGTCTCTTGGAAGGAATTCGACCCATGGAGGCCATTAGAACTTTATAAATGTAAATAAAAAATAAGAAAACCGGCTTTTGATCATTTGTAGAATTTGCAATTGCATTTGTGAAGAGGGAGAGCTAGTGGATGACTAGTTTCTTGCCTTAGCCAATTTCGAGGGTGAAAGATTCCCATCCAAGTTGGTAATTGGAAAGGCCATTCAGACCTTTCATTTGGAGCTTTAATGGAGTCTTTATTTGCAGGTGTAAGCTACAGGGCAGCTCATGGTTTCTTCTATTGCAGCTCACTCCTTCAACCATTTCCAGTTTTGATGGCATATTCTTGATCCTTGAGGGAGGGCGTTTTTGGTGAGCTATTGTACTCTTTGGGGAAGCTCTTAATGCTCCATTTATTTTGTAATATGAAGTAAATACTCTGTTCTGCATCTCCAAGAAGTTTCAGGTCGAAATTCCAAGTATAAATGTATAAATCTCATTTTTAATGGAAGAACAATGCCATTTCCCCACTACCTTGTTGTGAGCCAATGTATTGATGATGATTTCGAATGAATGGATGATTATCTGATATATTTGTGATAAATATACTGCCATGGATGTCTTCTACAAGTTTCATGTACTGTACTTGAGCATTTGAAGCATTTTTACTCAGTTTAATTGCATTGGGAGAAGAAATAGTGCCATTTCCCCAAGGGTCGAATTGGTGATTTTTGCAGTTGAATGGGAGAGGGTGAGAAAAGTTTTAATAAACCATTAATGGTGCATATGAGACCTTAATAACATACTTAACACATTACATACCTCTGTTCATAAATTTGAGTGGGTTTGGAGGCATTTGGGAAGCCATTTTCAGTACTTACCTTAGGGGGATTTGAACCCCAAATTACTAGTAAAATTGCATACTTGGTCCAGAATCTTAAGAGAGTTTGCAGAGGTCTTTTGGTGGCTATATGTTATCCCTGAACATCATATTCAATCCCTAATATCATTCATAAACCTTCCTTGAAGATTTGAAGGCATTTGGAGTCAATTTGAGACCTAGAGACCAATACTAGTCAAAGGGAAATCACTAGTAAAGTTACCTACATTGACCAGAATTGAAAGAGTATTTGCAGAAGTGTTTTAAAGGTAAAAAGGCATCCCTGAAACACATATTTATGTTCTAATATCATTCATATACCTTCTCAGAATATTTGGGATCATTTGGGGCAAATTTGGGACCTAGAGATCGAAACTAGTCAAAGGTCGAATTAAGGAAAAAAGTGGAAAATTGCAATTTTAATAAAATTCCTAACAAGGGACATTACAGTGGTATCAGAGCATGATCTTGGCACCTGATGTGGTCTAATATTCATGAGGAAAAGAATTCAGGTACCACCATTAGTTATTGAAACCAAAAGTGCTTTTGTTGAAGAAAAAAAAAGTAGGAGAAGAAGAGCAAATTTTTTTAGGAAACTATGACTATGGATGAAAAGGGAGCCTCATATGATGGTGAGGAGCATATAAAAATTATGAAAACAATATTTGAAGATATGACCAAGCAACTTAAGGAAGGATTCGAATTGTTTTCTATCGAACTTGTGGAAAAAATTATTGATTTTAAGGAAACCAAGGGGCAAAATGCATCAGCTTGCTTGAATGAGCAAAAGGAAGAGACATCACAAGATTATGAAGAAGATTCTATTGAAAATATGGAAGATCATTTCGAGACACCTTCTAGCTTAGACATGAACCAAAGAGCATCTACTGATGGATGCTTAAACTATGAAGGAGTACCTACTGATGGGTGCTCACACCTCTATGTTGGTGACATAGAGATCACTTTTGAAAGTGTTGCTGCAAGCCCAAGTTCCATTAAGCATGATAATGAAGACCTTGTAGCAGTTGAAGAAGAACCAAGATCAACTTCCCAATCACCACTTGAGCTTCATGAAGTTGGTCCAAGAAAAAATGAAGAAGATGAGGAGGTTCATTTGCAAGAGCTTCATTTTCTTGAAGGGTCCTTAAAGATGAATGAAAAGAAGATCCGAGAGTCCCTCAGCATTCTCCATGACACTCAAGCATTGGTGTCAAATTCTTGTTGGAGAGCTACTTCATTGGAGGAAACATCCTTCCTTGAAGACATGGAGAAGATTCAAAGAGCAATGTGCCACATCAAAGGTAATTTCATGTCTTTGCTTTTTGATAGAAACCATTTGTTTGAGCTTAATGAATTGTTACATGATGCATACTTGAAGAATAATGAGGATAATCATAAGCTCACAATTCAAAATGAGCAACTTCTTGAAAAGTTGCAAGGTACTTGTTTTTCCTCTTATGTTTCAGATTGTCAAATGGTAGATTGTTTGGAGGATTCTCATGACATGGTGGATCATGAGCAGAGTATTTTTTAAGGATTCTAATATTATACTTAAGTATAGTATCCTAGGCGATTAATTTGTATTGAAAAAAACATGTATATAGATAGGTAGGCGAATAATAAATATGAAACATACAATTTGCTCCTGAAATATGTAAATTTTGGCGAATATTACGATAAAAAAACAGATTTTATGTAAATATAGGCGATATTAGAGACTAAAAATGACCAAATAGCGAATTTATTTTTTGAAAAAAAGCCCGAAAAATAGCCAATTGGCGAAATTTCGCCCTTAAAAATTACCCTGATCATGAGAAATGTGAAAATTTGAATGTTCTTGATGTGTTTGAAGATGAACTTGAAGAGATCCAAACACTTGATGTGGTGGAAGAGGAATTTGAATTGTCTCTTGATGAAGGTTATGCAATTTTTAAAGAAGAGCATGATTCCTCTACATTGGAACCAAACTATGACAAAGAGTTTACACTTTTGAAGGAGCTGCATGATACTACCCATATGGATCCTTCCCATGATGAAACTTCAGTACTTTTTGAACATTTGGGTGATTTGGTTCATTCTCCTACATCCTACAATTCCATGTTTTGCAACATTAGTCTCAATGAAGTATGGGTGAAAGGGTTCTTTTTGATGGTGCCACATGAGGAGTATGGAACTCCTAGATTTACATTTTATGATGATATGGTTGGAGCACATTCTTATTCACATTTGCAGCAGCATCCTTTGTTACTTTATGATGATGCACATCTACATGGATGCACCTATGATATGCATTTGAGTCACTTGAAGACTCATGGTTTTTCTTGCTCAACACTTGATTCATTTGATGTTGGAGGAACTTCATCCAGCAATTGGGTGAATAGATTTATGATTGGAGAACATTTTTGTTGGAAGAGACATACTTTGTTATATCTTTATGATGATCACATTCAGGGATGTATGGGTGAGACTTCTTTGAGTCATTTGAAGTCTCCTTGTTTTTTCTGCTCATTATTTGGTTCAGATTTTAGTGGAGATTCTTCATTCACTTCTTGGCTGAAAGAATACATGGCTGAATATTTTGATGCATATCACATCCTTTTGGAGCAGCTTTATAGGACATGGGATACTCACCTATGTCATTGGATCAGATTTGATTTGTCACTTGAAGCTTGTATGCACTTGGAAAATGGTGGTCTACTTGCTTGGAGGTATAAGCACTTTCATGATTCTTTGATGAAGCACCTCCTTGATATTCATTTTCATTATGTAGTTATGTACTTTGATGATATATATTTTGTACTCATGATGTTTGGAAGAATGCATACAAGAAAATGGGATCCAGGAATCCTCTTAACTAATGGTGTGGGTTGGGGAGCACTCTTAATTATTGGGGTGCAATACAAGCAATGGGACCCTGGAATAATTTTTATCTCATTGGTTTCAAATTTTTTGGGGAAACAAGCAGTATGGGAGATGGATTTCCCCACTTAATAAAGTGATTTTTGTCAGAGTAGCGCAGCAGCAAGCATGGTGGTTCCTCTCTAAAATCTTCATGGAAACTCAAATACTCAAGGTTGGGCAATTCAATGGCAACTTCAAAGAATTATACAGAAAGCAGGTTCTTCAACACCCATGTTTAAAATTGCTTGAGGACAAGCAATATTGGGAAGGGAGGATTTGTCATGTCCCAAATTTGGTATTGGGTCACAATGGCCTAATCACATTGACCCTATTCATTAGAGTTTGTCAAATTGATGCTAAAGGTCAAATAATTGCCAAGGAGGAAAATTACTAGTTTCCTAGGTTTGGGGTGGAAGCTTTGGGATTTGGAATAATGGGGATAATAAATGATGTTTGAACATTAGAATGGAATAAATATTTAATAAAGGAGCTAAATAAATATATACAAGTTAAAATAATAGTGGCATTTCATCATGAAGACACATGGAGGAAGTGGGACCCACATATGGCTAGATTTCCCCACTACATTTGGCATCATTCTCTCACCAATTCGAATTCAAGGTGAATGGTAACATACTTGGGGGAGTCCAAAAGATATTATTCATGGCATGACTCATCCAAGGTCGAAATATAGAGGAAGAGTAACTCCCATGGAAGAGGAAGAGGCAATTTGGAGCTAGTGAGACACTTGGGCTAGATTCCCTAGCTCTATGACAACAATGATGAAGATGCTATGACACCTATGACACAAATCAGACCTGAAGGATGACATATGACATATATGACATGTCAGGGCTAAAAATAGACTCCAAGAGGGCGCTCAAGGGTGTTAGGGCAGCTAAGATGCTTCCACATGTGATTTGGTGGAAGTGGGAGACTAGGAATTGTTGTACAAGTGGCGTTCTTTGGAATCTCTTCCCAACTTGAGTTGGCATGAGTCTCTTGGAAGGAATTCGACCCATGGAGGCCATTAGAACTTTATAAATGTAAATAAAAAATAAGGAAACCGGCTTTTGATCATTTGTAGAATTTGCAATTGCATTTGTGAAGAGGGAGAGCTAGTGGATGACTAGTTTCTTGCCTTAGCCAATTTCGAGGGTGAAAGATTCCCATCCAAGTTGGTAATTGGAAAGGCCATTCAGACCTTTCATTTGGAGCTTTAATGGAGTCTTTATTTGCAGGTGTAAGCTACAGGGCAGCTCATGGTTTCTTCTATTGCAGCTCACTCCTTCAACCATTTCCAGTTTTGATGGCATATTCTTGATCCTTGAGGGAGGGCGTTTTTGGTGAGCTATTGTACTCTTTGGGGAAGCTCTTAATGCTCCATTTATTTTGTAATATGAAGTAAATACTCTGTTCTGCATCTCCAAGAAGTTTCAGGTCGAAATTCCAAGTATAAATGTATAAATCTCATTTTTAATGGAAGAACAATGCCATTTCCCCACTACCTTGTTGTGAGCCAATGTATTGATGATGATTTCGAATGAATGGATGATTCTCTGATATATTTGTGATAAATATACTGCCATGGATGTCTTCTACAAGTTTCATGTACTGTACTTGAGCATTTGAAGCATTTTTACTCAGTTTAATTGCATTGGGAGAAGAAATAGTGCCATTTCCCCAAGGGTCGAATTGGTGATTTTTGCAGTTGAATGGGAGAGGGTGAGAAAAGTTTTAATAAACCATTAATGGTGCATATGAGACCTTAATAACATACTTAACACATTACATACCTCTGTTCATAAATTTGAGTGGGTTTGGAGGCATTTGGGAAGCCATTTTCAGTACTTACCTTAGGGGGATTTGAACCCCAAATTACTAGTAAAATTGCATACTTGGTCCAGAATCTTAAGAGAGTTTGCAGAGGTCTTTTGGTGGCTATATGTTATCCCTGAACATCATATTCAATCCCTAATATCATTCATAAACCTTCCTTGAAGATTTGAAGGCATTTGGAGTCAATTTGAGACCTAGAGACCAATACTAGTCAAAGGGAAATCACTAGTAAAGTTACCTACATTGACCAGAATTGAAAGAGTATTTGCAGAAGTGTTTTAAAGGTAAAAAGGCATCCCTGAAACACATATTTATGTTCTAATATCATTCATATACCTTCTCAGAATATTTGGGATCATTTGGGGCAAATTTGGGACCTAGAGATCGAAACTAGTCAAAGGTCGAATTAAGGAAAAAAGTGGAAAATTGCAATTTTAATAAAATTCCTAACAAGGGACATTACATCCATGTATTGATGAAAATCAATCAAGTGTTGTGCCAGATGGTCATGATCATCTCCTCTAAATCTTGGAAGGAAGTCTCCCCATTCAATCCATAGTAGGCACATGATTTGGAAATCCTGGAATATCAACAAAGATAAAAGGAGCAAACTTCTGGAAAAACTCTATGCCAACATAGCAGCAAAAGTATTTGACATTATGAAATTGTAAAGTTGCTTCTGGATTTTCAATCACGGAGTCACCAAAAGATCCTTCCCCTCTTACCTTCACTGTCTGACTGAGTTAAAATTTCTTTAATGGTAGCATTAGGTAGGCTTATTAATTTTATTTGAACTTGGCTGTAAACTAAAAATATTATCTTTAAGTTGAACCAAGGGAAACTTATTGAGAAGCTCAGTTTTAACCTTTTGGGCAGACAATGAAATAGTGAGAACCTGAGTATCAGCTTGAGCTATAGGAGTAAGCCATGAAAAGAATTGTTTTTTTTTTCTCTTCTAATTTAAATTCTGAATAAGCAGTAGGTGATATTGACTATGACTGATCAAGAGAAAATAAAGCTGTAGAAGACTGTAACCTACCAAAGGAAGAAAAAATTAGTTTTTTTCTACCCCCTTTCAAGATACGCTCTGGGTCTGAGACACCTGAATGTAATGGTGAAATGGGCTTTCCTCTTGTTCCAATCTTCCTGGTAGCCACTGTGAAACACTATTTTGGTGAAAATGTAGTCTGAAATAAAAACCTCTGATCTTGTTCACCTCAAAACTAGAACAATATAGATACCCCAAGGAAGATATAACTTCACTTCCATCCCCGCAACGGCGCCAAAGATGTTTGTGCTAGAAATTGTCCCTAGACTACAGAGGGAACAAGCTAGTACAATCTCAAAGTAATAAACAGAAAATAGGGTTTGTTTTTTATAATTTTGTGGTTTGAGGGTTTCATATTCAAGAAGATAATCTATCAATCAACAAATGCAAAAACTCAATCATGTCATAGCATCAAAGTACTGATAAAGTGTAAGATGATAAACATAAATACTAACATTCGTTTGCACTGGTTCAGTCCACAATACATGAGCATTCACATGAGAAAAAATTTAAACAAGGAATGGAATCATATATTGAGTGATCAGAATGGCCATAAACAAAATCAGTAAGGAAAGTATAGTGGCTTATGTTCATATATAGTATATCAGTCTCAGTCTTTCAAAACTTACATCAAAAGCAATTGCATCAGTCTGAAAGTATATCACAATGCTTCAAGCTCTATATTGCCTCTTGAAACAAAAATCAAACCATAAAACTGTATGTTTGTCTTCCTTTTATCATTAAAAAAGTAGATTAGTTCCATAACTACCTTCTAGGTCGAGCTTTGAAGCAGTTACATCAATTAGTTACATGCTAACTCGAATCTTTAAAGACAATTAACCAAAAATAGCAAATCGGACTATGGGAATTTGGCGAATTTATGAAACATTAGGTCTCACAAACGCCTCCATATCTCTCGATCCATGACACATTTGAGAAAAATGAGAGAGGTTTTTTTAAATCAGTCCATTATAAACAAAACTCTCTCTTGGTTTTTAAAAATTCCTCTCCAATTAATCGGAAGATGTGCCGAAACTTTGTGACTAAAACAGTAAACTATTAAATATTTTAAACCCTGAAAAATAGGCCACAAAGATGAATTTGAATATTCCAAACCATGACAGCTATTGAAAACCCGAGAGAGGTTTTTTTAAATGAATCTGTTGTGGAAAAAAGCGTCTCTTTGTTTTCTCAAAATTATTTCCATCACCTCGTAATCCACGCTCAATTTCAATGACCAAAACAGGGAAAAATAGAGCAAAACTATGCATTTCTGCCCCAAGTGGAATATTCAACTTCTTAAAAATAAACTCTTCTTCCTCTTTAGTTATGGCTACTGCACCTAAGAATGAAAACAATGAATTCATTTCCTGTTCAACATTGGAATGATTTCTTGCTCTATCACCATTGGGGTTTTTAAACTTTTCTTGTACTTCAACATTCTGCAGATCATCCTATACTACATCCTTCTCTGCATCTCTTTTAAACTTCTTCACAAAGTTAAAATGCTAGGATCAATTAGGGATGAAAACTTCTAGCTTTCATGTTCTCCAACTCTGGAATTTGAAACCCTTACATTTGGACTCGTGACCATAGCAATCCCCAAATCCATTGATGATAACTACAATTGGTTCATACATGTGTCATAATAGAATAAAAAGGTGTCTGGAAGCTCTCCTTTCATCATCAAATGCAACGGCCACGTCCTGCTATCAAAGAACCACGAACCCTCATGATCTCGGATTCCTGCAATGTGCTAGAGTATATGATCTGGGCCTTGCGCCGCGAGAATACCTCAACATGCAATTTTGGCATACAAACTCAAAAATGAAGGTTAAAATTTGGATTTAGCATTAGAATATAGTTGAGTAAGCATTTTGAAGACTTTAAAGAGAAATATAATATTTAATAAGCCACTAAGGATGAAACTAATTAAAACAAAAGAAAACTATAGGATAAAAACTAAAAAGAATATCAAAATCATTTATCAAAAACATTTATCAAAAACATTTAAAATTTAAAATAAAAATAGAATGAAAGATGGAAAGAGGAATAAACATTTGAGAAAAACACAAAAATACTGAGGACAATTTTAGTGTTAACAAGAGCCATCGATAGAATTCCAGGTGAATATCTGAGAAATCTACATTTGAGCAGGTTGTGAAGGACTTCAAACGGTCCGGGGTTGAGGGGTTGATGAAAACGCCCGTTAAAAAGTCAGTTTCAAAAAGAGGTTCCGCATCAAGAAGCTCACCTAGGAACACAACCAAAATGCAGAAAAAGGATAAGGGACCCCTTTAGGAACCTGAGAAGCCGAAGGCGACAGAAAAGGTGAAGCCTAGACCTCCATTGCCACCAGGGGACAACCCAATTTACTTAACACATGCATATATCCCACCAAGAATACTAGACGTGCCTGCCATTATATTGTTCAAGAATGCTTAGTATGAGATTCCGGTATCGTCGATTCCAAGCGATGTTGAGATTGAAGGGAACATGCTTGGAAAAGTAGAGGGATGCAAGTTCGCAGACCATAATCTCTTAGAGGCTAAAGACCCACAAGATCCGAAGTACCCTCAATTCCAAGATGACCAGTACATGTTCCGACGGGAAGATGCGAAGTCAAGAAAACCTATTATTGTCCTGCAAGATTGGGCTAAGCAGTTGTCGCCCTCCGACTTGCTGCATCTCCTGTGTACACCCCACTTTGAGCGAAGTCTAGAATGTACAGCGGTGGTGCAAACTTTGATATCATGCATGCACCAGGGATTCCTCTATCTTGACCAGAAAATTGATATTAATGTTGACCTCATCTCCAACATTACTCACCTTAGTAAGCGAGGCGATGATGTTGCAACGGAATTCGTAGGCAAAACAAAGGATAAAGAGCTCACAAAACAAGTGAAAGATGAATATAACTTAGTAAAGGGGAAAGAGGCTTTGCCACAGATGGGATTGAAGACAAAGTTACAAGGTTCACCATTCAATTGCTCACATGAAGGATTTTGTGAAAGTGTAGACCGGTGGAAGTGCCGGCCGCAGCAGTTCTTCTACGAAGGAAAAAGATGGGAACCCATACAATTGGGCCAGTTATCTGCTAAATGAATTTTTGGAGGATGTGCGTGAAACCCAAGAGACGAGTAGTGCATTCCACTACACATTGATTATGATACTGATTGCATTCATAGGTTGGAAGGAGCCACATTATCAGCACAATCTTCCAATGATAACGAGCGATTTCCATGCTGCAAAGTATGCTAATATGTGGGAAAACGCGCAGTCAGAAAGACAACGAGTAAATAATGAGTAGTTCCATACTTAATATAACCAATTGTCAGAAGTAATACTGCACACTCCGCACATTTCAAAAGAAACAACCAAAATGTTTCTCCAGGAGACGCTATTTAAGGCTGATTTGCACTCTATTTACATTCAGTCAAGGGCAGAGAAGCAGAACCCAGTCTAGTTCCCTATGGATTACCAGTTGGATTCAAAAAGGATTGAGAAAGCCATTGAAGATTGGCCATCAGAATGGAAGGTAGATGTGCCACTTGAAATACATTCTACATCAGAAGAAAGCAAGCCTAAGGTTCCAATCATTGAAGAGGAAACAGGACAAGACACTACTAAAGTGCAAACAGGAGAAAAGCGAAAGGATCTTGAAGGTTCGGTACCAGAAAAAGGATCAAGGAAGAAAAGTAAGGAAACCAAAGAAAACCCAGAAGCGAAGTTGCACGAAGATGACTATGACTGCATCGCTTTGAAAGTACATGACTACTTAGAAGAGATGCTTGCCACAAAGGAGAGTAAAAACGAAGAGGCACAAGCGTAGTTGAACCAGAACCTCTCAGAGCTAAAGCTTATGGTTGCAAAGATAGATCAATCCCATCAAGACCTCGTTCAAGAATCTGATTTGGAAGGTAAGACTAGTGAATATAGTAAACGAGGGAGAAGGCCACCGGCCTTGACAATGAAGCCCTGCCTAGTCAGAATGCAGCAACTCAACATCATTTTCCCAACTGAGGAGATGACTGAAGGTGCGAAGCAAGTGGAGCACCTTGACATTAACATCGGCATGATACCTATTGAGGGGTTACACGATCTGCATTTGTAGGTTGTCGAGGAGATCAGAGATAGAGACATTATCTCTTACAACCAGAATGTACACCTAGAGGAGAAATACAAGCAGCTAACAGAAGAATGTGCACAGAAGATCACAGAACTAACAAAGGCATGGGAAAAGAGAAGAAGGCTGGAAGAGACAGTTGCTACTGTCTGTGCATAGATACCTGAATGTGAAGTGTAGCCAGAGTTAGAAGATACGATAGTACAAATTGGCAAGGTGGTATGCGATCTGAAAGGAGATATTGTGGAGATGGAGATTTCCCATAAGGAAGAGGTTGTTAACCTCGTAACCCAGCAGCCACCTACTACACCATGAGATATGGGAGAAGAAAGAGTCATAGCACTAAAAGCTTCCGCAGAGATTATCTCTACCGAGATAGAAAAATGTCAAGATTTGCTGGAAGAAGCTACAAAAGTATGGGCTATGCTGCAGGAGGATCCTTCCCTATAGTGGATTCAAGATGACTTGAATCAATGCCAAGCAGAGTTGGATGCTGCGAATGCGGCCATGAAGACATTGACGCTAAGGGAGAAAATCCAAAAGTTCGTGCAAGTCAAGAACTTAAAAAAAGAACTGAAAGTTTTGAGGGATAAGGAGACTGAGACATCGACGATACTGCAACCAATGCAAGAAGAGCCGCTCGCCCTCACTGATGCAATGGAGGAGAAATTGCAGGAACTCCGCACCACGGAGAAGAAATTCCAGGACTTTGCTCATGAAGAAGTCTCAGAGGACATGTTGCAGACTGTTAAGGACTTAGAACAAGAAACAAAGGAAGTAGTTATGAAGCTGAGCACAACTATTCATGGCTTCACTGAGAAATTGAGCTCTCGAGAGGATGAGGAACGAGAGCCAAGTGGATCAGATACGATCCACGAGTAAGTGTTAGAGGCCTGTTGGGCATGGCCCAAGTTGGCACATTTTTGAAGAAGCACAGTTTTGGCAGTTGCGCAATTCGGAATGCGAAGTTCAAGTGGCACAATTTTTTCAATAGTGCAGTTCGGGTCGAGAAGTCAGATATGTGTAGTGAACAGTGTGAATTCTAAGCACTACGTAGTTTTGCTGATGCGTAGTGCCAATGCAACAGCTATTTTGGGCAAAGTTCGAGCAGATGAACATGACCTGTTTTGAGTAAGCAACTCCATGATTCCCGATAGTTGGGTAAGGAGCAGCATGAAGGCAGACAAAAGCGACCTGTCAGTAGAGTGGTGGAAAACTATTAGAAGCAAAGCCACGGGTTGATAGTGACAGGAAGGCCAGAGGGGCGGAAAGAGATACGCCATTTTTAGTTATAACCGTTTCAAGAGGACTCCGGCTGTCCGAAGGGTGTGTGAGCCATGAGTGCCCCAACAAGGTGGCCAGAAGCGAGTGGAGCAGTTGTTGACTACGACAGGCTGGGTCGGCGGAGTAACCACACCAGTTTTGGTTACTCCATGGTTTTTGGCCCATTGCATTGTAAAGACGTGACCTACGGGAACGGTCTATAAAAGGGAAATTTTTGTAAAAGGAAGGGTTGGATTTTTTATTAGAGACATTAATCTCTAAGTGTTTTGTTTATCTCTATTGAGAGACTATTGTAAAGAGGCTCTGCAGTTGTGTGCGCAGAGACCCATTGAAGAGACAAGAGAGTTTGTAGCTGGGTGCGCAGACTGGAACTGTTGAACCCTTCCCATTAATATAATCAACAATTCCCATGGATGTAGCTCCCATCCGAGGGTGAACCATGTAAATATCATGTTGTGTGATTGAATGTGTGTATTCTTTTGTTAATGGTTAAGTTCATGCTTATGATTAGTTCGCTTTTATACGCATTCTCCATATGAATGAAGAATGAGAATAATATCTTAAGTGTTGAACATGTATGCGTGAATGTTGAATGTGCGAGTATTTTTGAATAAGATGAATGCATGAGTATTGGGTAAACACTAAGTCAACGAAGTCTGTGTAAGTGCGATTCCCTGAAGCGCAGCACCGGAGGTGCACAGTTGCATTGTAGTTCATCTTAGTGCATAAGTCACAAAGTATACAATCCAATATGCTTGTTGAACGCATAATTTACACTAAGTAAAGTCTGTCAAAGATGTGTGATTGTTAAGGAGGTAACGCAGTCTTCAGTTGCACTGTCCTTTGGTTAAGTAGTTGTTCCGAAGTGGGAAACCCCTGTGTGCACGATAGCATAAGTGTTAACCGCGGAGTGGGTGAAACTTCGTGCAATCCCCCAGTCTGTTGAACTGCACATCACCTGATTAGAGAAACCTAATTCTGTAATCCCCCATAAACTTCACCTCGGGTGAGACCTCAGCTTGTTCGCAGGCTATTGCCGAAAGGGCCGGTGAAGAAAGGTTTTGTTGGACCACAATTGTGCAAAACCTGGGTCAGCACAAGAAAGATAAAGAATGAGGTTATTGTATTGCATCCCAACACTAATGCACTGACACTATACCGAGCACAAGTCCCACTGATAATCACCATAAAATGCACATGATCACTAATGCATAACAAGGGCTAATATAGTCAATATCAATAGAATTCATGAAATCCATAATATACCACTGCCATATACCTACTCTAAGTTTTAGTTTCAAATGTAATCCACTTTTTATAACTTTGTTGACTTTGGATGACAAGGAAAGATAAGATCCCAGTTGTGTAAGACTGATCCTGAAGAGGGCTCAATAATAACAAGGGTGGCCCCTCTTCTACATTGCCCCTCCATGATCCAATTTCTCATTAGTAATACAGATCATCCCACCATTAATACCATCTGATAATATATTGCATCTGATGTAATGACTAGGATCAAGACTGAAGTCTACTTTGTAAAAATGAGAGATATGCCCCATCTACAAAGTATGTGATAACATCTAGCTTATCTCTGAAAGTAACACAATAGACAAGCAAGATCTCTGAAAGTAACACAATCACAAGATAAACACACTATATATCCTGGGAAACCCTCATGGGGTAGAAAACCCAGTAAAGCTTTCCTCAATAAGATGATCAACCAAAATACAAGATGTGCTCCTTCCTCCTAAGTCTCCTTAGCAGATCTCCTCAACTAGTGCGCACTCTTCCACAAGTGAGTGAATGATCTAATGAGGAGTTCACCTCCTCTATTTATACTTGAATCTCAACTGACTAATAGACCTGTTGGGGCCGACCTCACCTGGAGAAGTCTAATAACCCCTAAAATATAACTACAGGGCCGACCCACACATGGTGGGTCTAATAACCCTAGTTAATACTAACCATCGGAGGAATAAACATCTCCGGATACATAATAGGGTTACCTCGGAGGGATGAAACATCTCCGGAATAATAAAGTACAAATATAATATTCTTTGAAGTTACAATATTTAACACTCCCCCTTAACAAGAAGGATATTATAACAGCATCTGCAGGAGCAAGGAGTCACTACACATGATACATCTATAAATCATCAGAAGCTTTCTTCAAATTGTCTTCATCAGTAACTCAAGCAGTTACTGGTACATCACAGTCAATCATCAACATCACGATCAGCAGCATCGTCATCACACGATCAGCAGCATCGTCATCACACGATCAGTAGCATCGTCATCACACGATCATCAGCATCGTTATCACACGGTCAGCAACATCGTCATCACACGATCATCAGCATCGTCATCACACGATCAGCAGCATCGTCATCACACGATCAGCAGCATCGTCATCACACGATCAGCAGCATCGTCATCACACGATCAGTAGCATCGTCATCACACGATCAGCAGCATCGTCATCGCACGATCAGCAGCATCGTCATCACACGATCAGCAGCATCGTCATCGCACGATCAATAGCATCGTCATCACACAATCAGCAGCATCGTCATCGCACGATCAGCAGCATCGTCATCACACAATCATATTTAAGACTATCCCTCCTGGATTTGCTGTCTAAGGATGATTAGTCCAACCACAATCATATTTAAGACTATCCCTCCTGGATTTGCTGTCTAAGGATGATTAGTCCAATCACAATCATATTTAAGACTATCCCTCCTGGATTTGCTGTCTAAGGATGATTAGTCCAATCACAATCATATTTAAGACTATCCCTCCTGGATTTGTTGTCTAAGGATGATTAGTCCAACAATTCATTTAGGACGATCCTTCCTTTCAGAATTACTGGATTTACTGTCCAAGGATGATTTAATCCCACAATTCATTTAGGACGATCCTTCCTTTCGGAATTACTGGATTTACTGTCCAGGGATGATTTAATCCCACCACAATTCATTTAGGACGATCCTTCCTTTCGGAATTACTGGATTTACTGTCCAAGGATGATTTAATCCCACCACAATTCATTTAGGACGATCCTTCCTTTCGGAATTACTGGATTTACTGTCCAAGGATGATTTAATCCCACCACAATTCATTTAGGACGATCCTTCCTTTCGGAATTACTGGATTTACTGTCCAAGGATGATTTAATCCCACCACAATTCATTTAGGACGATCCTTCCTTTCGGAATTACTGGATTTACTGTCCAAGGATGATTTAATCCCACCACAATTCATTTAGGACGATCCTTCCTTTCGGAATTACTGGATTTACTGTCCAAGGATGATTTAATCCCACCACAATTCATTTAGGACGATCCTTCCTTTCGGAATTACTGGATTTACTGTCCAAGGATGATTTAATCCCACCAACTGTCCACTAAGGACTTCATTCTCGGAGACCTTACGTCTACGGTTCTCTTTAGGGCTGAAAGCCCAGGGATGATCCAATCCCCTCAACTGTCCACTAAAGACTTCATTCTCGGAGACCTTACGTCTACGGTTCTCTTTAGGACTGAAAGCCCAGGGATGATCCAATCCCCTCAACTGTCCACTAAGGACTTCATTCTCGGAGACCTTACGTCTACGGTTCTCTTTAGGGATGAAAGCCCAGGGATGATCCAATCCCCTCAACTGTCCACTAAGGACTTCATTCTCGGAGACCTTACGTCTACGGTTCTCTTTAGGGATGAAAGCCCAGGGATGATCCAATCCCCTCAACTGTCCACTAAGGACTTCATTCTCGGAGACCTTACGTCTACGGTTCTCTTTAGGGCTGAAAGCCCAGGGATGATCCAATCCCCTCAACTGTATTCTTATCCATACAGGTACAATCATGTATCACATCAAACCATGTATACATCTCATCAAAACATGTACATATCACATCGAAACATATGTACATCAAAACATGTATACATCGCTAATCAAAACATGTACACATCACATCAAAACATGTGTACATCAAAACATGTATACATCACTAATCAAAACATGTACACATCACATCAAAACATGTGTACATCAAAACATGTATACATCACTAATCAAAACATGTACACATCACATCAAAACATGTGTACATCAAAACATGTATACATCACTAATCAAAACATGTACACATCACATCAAAACATGTGTACATCAAAACATGTATACATCACTGATCAAAACATGTACACATCACATCAAAACATGTGTACATCAAAACATGTATACATCACTAATCAAAACATGTACACATCACATCAAAACATGTGTACATCAAAACATGTATACATCACTAATCAAAACATGTACACATCACATCAAAACATGTGTACATCAAAACATGTATACATCACTGATCAAAACATGTACACATCACATCAAAACATGTGTACATCAAAACATGTATACATCACTAATCAAAACATGTACACATCACATCAAAACATGTGTACATCAAAACATGTATACATCCCTGATCAAAAATGATATATAAGAGTTCTAAATCTAAATAAGTGTCGGTAGCTAACAAAACAGAAAGTAAATGAAAGTAATGCTATGCTACTCCCCCTTTCGAGGAAGGTCCTTCTGAACTAAACCAAGCTTGTCTCGAAAGTACTCAAACTTCACTCGAGACAGAGGTTTAGTTAAGATATCAGCAACCTGCTCCTTGGTGCTTATGTACTCAAGCTTGATGGCTCCTCTCTGCACCATGTCTCGTATATAGAAGTAACGGATCTCAATGTGTTTTGACTTATCATGGAACACAGGATTTTCAGTCATCTTAATGCAGCTTTGATTATCACACATAATCACAGTGGGATCCATTTCTAAGTCAAAAATTCCAGATAAGAGTTTCCGAAGCCACACTGCTTCACAGCTGGCAGAGCAAGCAGCTATATATTCTGCTTCAGCGGTACTGAGGGCCACACTAGATTGCTTCTTGCTGAACCAGGAGACCATGGAAGATCCAAGACCATAACATCCACCTGAAGTACTTTTTCTGTCTGAGACACTACCTGCCCAATCAGAGTCTGAGAAACCATGCAACTTGAGTTCATTGTCTCCAAGATAGTAAAGGCCAAAGTCCACTGTGCCTTTTAGGTACCTCATGATATGCTTTGCAGCTATAAGGTGAACCTTTCTAGGTTCTACTTGAAACTGACTGAGAGTATTTACAGCAAAGCATATATCAGGCCTAGTATTTGTCAAGTACATCAAAGATCCAATGATTTGTCTATACAGGGTTATATCCACTTTTTCTGATGAATCATTAGCTAACAGTTTTAAGTTGGAGTCCATGGGAGTGGCCATAGCCTTACATTCCAACATATCAAATCTTTTGAGGATCTCCACAGTATACTTACCTTGATTTAGAAAGATTCCTTTTGGCTCTTGCCACACTTCTAGGCCTAAGAAGTAGTGCATTAGTCCGAGATCTTTCATCTCGAATTCTGAAGAAAGCTTCTTCTTGCTTTCAATGATTTGTTTCTCATTTCCTGTTAGAAATAGATCATCTACATATAATAGCAATATAACAGGTTCATCATTCATTACTTTAAGATAGAGGTTTGGGTCAGCTTTACTTTTGGTAAAGCCCATGCTTAAAAGGAAACTGTCAATTCTTCCATACCAAGCTCTGGGAGCTTGCTTCAAGCCATATAATGCCTTTTTCAGTTTGCATACATGGGTCCTTCCGTCTTTGACCTCAAAACCTTGAGGTTGTTCTATATATACTTCTTCTTCAATTACACCATTCAGAAAAGCTGTCTTAACATCCATTTGGTGTAGTTTCCATTTCATCATGGATGCAAGTGCCATGATAGTTCTAATTGAAGTATACCTAGCAACAGGTGCAAAAGTTTCTTCATAGTCAATTCCCTCCTTTTGAGAGAAACCTCTGGCTACAAATCTTGCCTTGTACTTTTCTATGCTACCATCTGCAGCATGCTTTATCTTAAAAATCCATTTGGAGGAAACCACACTTTTATATTTTGGTTTGGGAACTATATCCCAAACATCATTCTTCATTATTGACTGATATTCTTCTGTCATTGCTTCTACCCATTCTTTCTTTTGAGCTGCCTCTTCATAGCTGGTAGGTAGTTGATCCACAAGATCACACATCAAAGCCATGTAATTGGTTATTAATTTTGGTTTCTTCCTTTCTCTAGTGGAACCTTCGGGAGCACCATATCTTTCAGCTCCTTGAATGATATCTCTAGCCCATGCTGGTCTTCTCTTCCTAGAAAAATCTGCTACAGGAGGTTCTTGTGGTTCCAGCATGTCATGATCCTCTGGTGTAACTTCTTCAGGAACATGAACAGTCTCTGAGACTCTGGGAGAAGAATCTTCTTCATAAACTTCTTCAAGTTGACACTTCCTGGATTTCTTGAGGGCTGCTTCCTCATCAAAGGTTACATCTCTGCTTATTTCTATATGATGAAAACCTGGTATGTAGATTCTGAAGGCTTTGGAAGTTTCACAATAACCAACAAACATTCCCTTCTTTCCTGAGGGATCCAACTTGGTTCTCTTTTCTTTTGGAATGTGGATGTACACAGGACACCCAAATATTTTGAGATGACTTACCTCAGGCTTCTTACCTGTAAACACTTCTTCTGGAGTTTTGAATTCAAGAGCACTGTGAGATAATCTATTCTGCACATAAACTGCTGTCTTGGCTGCTTCAGCCCATAGATACATGGGAAGATCTTGGTCATGTATCATAGTCTTCACAGCTTCCATGATGGTTCTATTTTTCCTTTCTGCAACCCCATTTTGTTGGGGATTGTAGGGAGTGGTTAGTTCTCTCTTGATTCCAGCTTCTCTACAAAAATCTTCAAAATCTTTTGAAGTATACTCTCCACCATTATCTGTTCTGAGAATCTTGATTTTCTTTTCTGTGAGATTCTCTATTAGAGCCTTGAACTCTTTGAACTTTCCAAAGACTTCATTCTTACCTTTTAGAAAGTAAATCCAAGTTTTCCTTGAATGATCATCAATGAAAGAAAGGTAGTATTCAAAACCACTTAAAGAGGTGGTGGGCATTGGACCACATACATCTGAGTGTATTAACTCCAAGATACTCTTAGTTTTTGTTTCACTCTTTGGAAAGGGGTTCTTGACATTCTTCCCTTTCTTACATCCTTTACAAGAGCCATTATGATCCACCTTCAAGTCTGGTAGTCCTATGACTACCTTGCTTACATAGGGTAATGCTTTGTAGTTAATGTGAGCCAGTCTTCTATGCCATAGCTCACTGGGACTAGATGTTTCATGAACAAGGGCAGCTTCTGGATGGCCCTTGAGTTTATACAAGCCTCCTTCTTCTTCACCAATGACAATTGCATCCTTAATAGATTTGCCTTTGGACCACATTAACACTTGTCCATCAATGAATGCAACTCTATAGCCTTTCTTGTCCAAAGCTGATATTGAAAGTAAATTCTTCTTCAATCCTGGAACATACAAAACTTCTTTCATTTTCATGGGGGTTCCAGAATCAAGTTTGTAGTTTGCTTCTCCAACTCCCTTAATGGGATACTGATAGTTATCTCCAAGAGATACCTTTAGAGGAGAGGTCTTTTCTTCAAGACTTGATAAAGTCTTCTTTTGTCCTGTCATGTGCTTTGAGGCACCACTATCAATTACCCATGTATCTTCTCCTGGTGTTATAGATCCAGAGAGTGCGGAGAAAAGAACATACTCTTCTGCATCTTCTTCTTCATTTCTTCTAGATCTTCTTTTGGGGAAAGTCCTTTCTTCATCTTCTTCTTCTTTTCTAGATCTTTTCTTGAGAGGCCTTTCTTCTTCAACTTCTTCTTCACTCTCATCTTCTGCAAGATGTGCATGATGTCTTCTGTGTTGAGTACCCTTGATCTTTTTGCTAGGACAGTCTTTGGCAATGTGTCCTAATTTGTGACAAATGAAACATTGGTATGAGGAGTAGTCTCTTCCTTGGAAGGATCCTCTTTTCTTTTGAAATCTCTGTGGAGGATGAGACTCCTTTTGACTATCCTTCTTAAAGTAGGATCGATTCTTTCTTCTCTTGGTATGGGTGGCCAAGGCTTGGTCATCTTCCTTGAGCAATGCCTCTCTATTGGCAACCCTAGCTTCTTCTTGAACACAATCCTCCCATACTACATCAAACTTCATGCTTTCTTTTCTGGCACACATAGTTTGGATGAAGGATTCCCATGATCTAGTGAGACCATTTAGAGCTGTCATCACAAGTTCATCTTCATCAAGAGTATCACCAATGGCATCTAGTTGCTCTTTGATTGAAGAGACTCTTGAGAAGTAGTCTTGAATGGATTCTCCTTTGTGCATCTTGGTACTCTTCAACTGAGTCCTTAGATTCATCTTTCTGTTGATGTTCTTTCCTTCATACATTCTTCCTAGGGCATCATACATTTCCTTTGGAGTCTTCTTGGAAGACACTTGGGGAATCAAGTGGTCTTTAATTGAATCAGCTATGATTCTCTTTGCCCTAATCATATCCTTCCTGTGTTTTTCCTTGGCTTCATCTTCTTCTGGTTCTGCAACTTCCTCCTTGATATAATGAGCAAGATCATTCTCTTCAAGAATGAGGCCAATTCTGTATTTCCATGCCCGGAAATTCTCTAAGCCTTCTAGCTTGTCTTCAAGCTTAGTATTTGGAGCCATCTTCTCTTGGGGGAGTCCAAGAGACAGAGTAGACTTACTTGGAAAGTTACTTTTTACTTTTCCGGAAACTGAAACAGAATTTTATCGCACTTTTGGTAGAATTAGGGTTTGCAATTCCCGGAGTTCTACTTAACCAAAAAGTTCGATCTATAGCTTAAAAGAATGCTCTTGATAAGGGCTATCCAGCCATGCAATCAGAAATCAAAAATTCTAACTTTTTTCTGAAACCAAAATCTGACGTATCGTACTTTTGGTAGAATTAGGGTTTGCAATTCCCAGAGTTCTACCCAACCAAAAAGTTCGATCTAGAGCTCAAAAGAAAGGTATTGAGGAGGGCTATCCAGCCATGCAACCAAAAATCAAAAATACCAACTTTGGGCTGAAACCCTAACTTCACCAAAAAGGAGAGAGAGAGAGAATCTTACCTTGTGAAAGATGTCCTATTCAGTCTAGCTCTGATACCATGTTGAATTTAAACCAAATAGACAAGCAAGATCTCTGAAAGTAACACAATCACAAGATAAACACACTATATATCCTGGGAAACCCTCATGGGGTAGAAAACCCAGTAAAGCTTTCCTCAATAAGATGATCAACCAAAATACAAGATGTGCTCCTTCCTCCTAAGTCTCCTTAGCAGATCTCCTCAACTAGTGCGCACTCTTCCACAAGTGAGTGAATGATCTAATGAGGAGTTCACCTCCTCTATTTATACTTGAATCTCAACTGACTAATAGACCTGTTGGGGCCGACCTCACCTGGAGAAGTCTAATAACCCCTAAAATATAACTACAGGGCCGACCCACACATGGTGGGTCTAATAACCCTAGTTAATACTAACCATCGGAGGAATAAACATCTCCGGATACATAATAGGGTTACCTCGGAGGGATGAAACATCTCCGGAATAATAAAGTACAAATATAATATTCTTTGAAGTTACAATATTTAACAGCGCAGACAAGGAGAGGGGTGAGTTATCGCGGAAAAAATACCGCCCACCATGTGTTGGGAAACGGAGCATTCTGCGACGTGAAAGGTGGTTTGGGAAAACAGTTGTTGAATATCCCAGAACCGCTAAGGTGACAAAAGGTGATGGGATCAATGGTAGAAGTAGATTCACGTGCCAAAAATCAATGGTTGCGATCTCGTCGTTTGATTTTATAAATTCGAAAGTGGTCACGGGAATAGAATCATTCTATTTTCCGATACCTGGAAGAAGAACGCGTCTAAGAAAACGGGGTTGTATACGACAATAGGAAGCAAGAATAAAATACATTATCCAGACGTCATTTTCCAGGTAGGTTACGAATATTTCTAACCATTTTGTTCCTTTAAAAATGGAAAAAGAAGGGGTAGATGAACAAGTAAAAGAGTTTAGCAGGTTGAAAGAGATTTTTGAGGATAGGGATGGAGACATTTTTATCCTGTGTTATCTTTCGGTCCAGCACAGGAAGTAAAATATAAGTTAAAGGTTCTAGATGAGAAAGGAATGGATTTGCACGAGGTGCAAAGGTCATTGTTTCACCACTTATATCCGCCACAAACCCTAAATTTCCCAGATTTCATAACCTGGTGTGCGTCAAACTATTCTCAGTCATAACGGGTTATAATGGACTCAAGTAGGTATAGAATCCTTTTTTGGTGAAATCCCAAATGGTTAGAAGCTCTTTAGATATTCCCGAGTCATTCATCCAAAATTTAGAGGATTTTGCCGAAGAAACCCTAGTTGAAAATTTTAATCAGACCTCTGCGCAAGAAAAACAAGTTTTCTTTTCTAATTACCTAAAACCAGACATTTTTGTTGAAGACGAGCCTTTTCCTTTAGATATTGAGTTGTTTAATGAAGAATCTCAGTGGGTCATTTCCTTTTTGATTCAGTTCTTAGGGTTAGATACCGACAAATTTGTTTCAGAAACTCTTGTAGCCTTGTTATTCAGAATCGGGAAACACCATTGTGAGTCTGATTCCAGTCGCTTGCCTTGCCTTAAATTTGATGAGTTTCTACCTGAGAATATTCACTCTCAGTTAGTAAATTTCCACATGACTAGACATTTTCAGTTTCACTCTTATTTGATCAGAATGTTTTTGTTCTTTATAGAAGCAAATTTGCAATTTCTAGAGATCCTATTCACTTCTGAAATCAGAATTAGTCCTTTTGATTACATGAATCTGATCATGTCAGATATATACAGACTAATTTTTCAGAAGCAGACACCTAGAGTTTTGCCTGAGATGCAGGAATTTTTACAGTTCAGTGAAGTTCAAAGAGTGGGGGATTGGTTTTTATTTGAAGATCATACTATCATCAGGGTGTATGGATTTGTTCATGAACCCTACATTTTACCTTCTTTCTTAACATCAAGAATGTTTGCCTTAGAATTTTTCAGGCAGAGCATAATAGTGGAAAATGAGCATTTCTTAAGTTTCATGAAAGCCTCTGAAATAAAGTATCCCATGAAAATTGGTCCATTGATTATTAAAAGCAAGGAAGCCATTTCACTTATTGAAGGTTTACTACAAGACATGAATTTTGGGAAAGCTGCTAAAATTAATTATGATCCCCATCACATCATTTCATATAGGAGGCAACAAAATAAAAATAGGGCATTTGATCACCAAGAAATGGAAGTATTAGTTGACAAAGCTAATTTGATGGAATATCACCCAAGCATGGAGTTAGTGCAAGTGGATCCACCTGAGATAGCATATTCCTCCACCTTTATTTTACCATATTCAAGTAAAATGGATGTTGTTGGTAAAAGAAGCCTTATAGAAGATGATGAGAAAATAGTTGAGCAGTCAGAAATGTCAAAAAGAGAAAAAATTGATTCGGATGAGGAAATGGTGGAGATTGACACTAGGAAAACTGAAAATATGGAACACGAACCTATTTTCCAGGTTCAAGAATATAGTTTTGAATAAGCCCAGCAAGTTGGACCCAGTGAAAGATTCAAGTCAAGGAGTGACTTATTCACCAAGTGTGGACAAAAGAAACGTGCTTCCTCAGAAGAAATGGTGAAACTTTACTTAAAAGTAAGGGATGTATCAGACCAAGATGTTTCACTTGTTACTACAAAGGATCATGTCAAAAACACACTGAATTTGGTAGTGGCAACTCAGGACAAAATTTCAGAGATGAAGTTGAATTTACATCGGATCCCCATACTCGATAAAATTCATTTACATAAGCAAACTGGAGAAGTAATATATGAATATTTGATGAAATTTTCCCTAGCAAATACCAAATTGCAATCCACTATTTTAAGATTGGAGAATCAATTGAATAGGAGAAATTAGAAAATAAAACATATCAGCAGCAAATTAAAAGGCTCCAGAATGATATATTTGCTATGGACAGTGAACCAGACAAAGGGCAGGCTACTAAAAATATTTTGGCTGAGAAAGATAATACCATCCAAATATTGAAGAAAAAGCTTAAAATACCAACCACTCAATTAATTCAGGCTTCTGAGTTAACATAATTGGAAAAATAAAAAGAAGCCTTGGCTCAAGAATTAATTAACACCGAAGCAAAACTATTGAATATTACAGAACAACAAAGTGGATGGGAAGGAGAAAGGGCTACACTTCTAGCCAAAATTTATGTTTTGAATGAAAGTGTTTTGATTTTAGAAACAAATAATCGAATAAAAGCATGTCAGTCAAGTACAGAGATTGGTACAGAGGATTTGGTTAAAGTGATGTCACAAATCAGCTTGAAAGAAGAAGAGATAAAAATTTTAAGAACAAAAAATCAAAGTTTGACAGAAGAGGTGCAAAGAAAAGAAAAAGAAAACGAAGCTTTAGAAGAGAAGAACAAAAAATTAGAGGAGCAAAATGAAAAATTGGTAGAAAAAGTGACAGGGAAATTGCATATGCAAGGGGCTAGGAACTTAATTTGGGATGTAATTATGGTCGAAGCAACTAATTTGAGATATTATTTAAATTTCAAACAAGATAAAGGAACAGTGATAAGTATAGCTTTGCAAAATTGTGTAGTTATGATGGAAACTCTGGGAAAAAGAACAATAGAAACAACACAGAGTGTTATTGATTTATTAAATTCCTTAACTATTGATGATATGAAGACTTTAGGAATTAAAGAAAGAATTACTATGATAACTAATGTAAGGAGAGTCATTGCAAAACATCATCATGTTCAAGGAGTCCAGGCTAAGGTAAATAAAATGTCACAGCAGGTGATCTTTTAAAGGTTTGTTTTCAGAATTGTTCCAGAAAGGACTCCCATCCTTTTGGGATAAAAATGAAGAGCAATTTTCCTAGTTAGATTATCAAGCATTGCTAATTAAGTCCAGGATGGATCACAAAAAATTTGAGGATATGGCACAGTCTCTAATAGGAAAAATTGTACTTGACAAATTGGCAGTAGACTTTGAAATCCTAAACAGATTGAAAATGATAATTGCAGAATTACCCCCAATATCTTATGTGGAACATGTCGGTTTAAGATTCATGGTCAAAGTAATGACAAGCTACGAGGCACCAACCATAGAATAGTGGAAAACAATTAAAAAATATGGGAGAATGAAGTACAAATGGCATTCATGAAGACAAGTGTCAAAGAACATGCCAGCAGTGAAGTACTATAATTCATTTTAATATGAATTAAAATATCTTTAAGTTTTGTTTAAATTTTATTTTAATTTCCGCCAGTTGTGATAGAAAACAGTTATGAGGTTACTATTTTTGGAAATAGTTATTTTTTTCAGCTCACAGAGCAATGTTGTTGTATTTAAACAATTTTTTGTAAAATATTAAGGGTTGGAACCTGTATGTAAGAGAGATATTTTTTGTATTGAGCACTGCAGTTTCTGGAATATAGATGGTTGAGCGGAATTGAATACTCTGAAAAAAGTAAAGATTCTTGTGTTATCGATTTTATGGTCTGTGATTATCCTCTTTCTTTTGTGAAATTTTATTTCTAGTAATTCTTTTCCATTGTGTTGTTCTTCATGCTTAGATGAAAGTCATAATTGAATCAGAATTCATATGCTTATGCTCTAATTTATCGCATCTAAGTGTTCACAAGCTTTCTGCTAAAGTTAATATTGGATTCATTCATGTTTAATGCCCAATATTGATGGACTGTTTCTTTTTCTTCATTATCAACCTGCAAATTAAGACCTTGACTATGAAAATATAGCTACCTTGTCTTTACGAAAATATTTATTGATTAAATTCTGCTATTCATCTGAGTATTGCATCTTTGACTCCATTTCCCAATGTTATTTATATGTTTCAGCCTTTCATAAATTTCAAAATAGAAATATTTGTCAAACATCTTTAGCCAATTTATATATTTTTGAGAGAGCCCTCTTTGGTAGGAAAGAAGGATAATTTTCCTCCTAAATACTGGTTTGAAGTAGTTATCTTAGAGTTATCCTTTCTACAACCAAAAGGGTAAAATCTGAGAGATAACACTCACTATCATCAATACTACTCACAACCACATATGGAGGAGGCTCATAGATACCAAGGACATGCTCAAGGGGTAATTATGGATTCACTTCTTCTTCCTTTCTTCCTTGAAAAATCATTAAATCATTTAGGGAAACATACTCTCCTAGTGTGTCATGAGACAAAGCGCCACTCAACCAATCACCACAAATTTTCACCCCACTATCTTCATTTCTTGACATAGAAGGATTCCAAGGGTGTTGACGTGCATGCTCTTCCATAGGGGCATTGGCCATAATATCAACCATCAACTCCCTCGGGGTTTGAAAACTTATTTTTCTTATGTCAGGAAACTCATATTATTTTTTAAGAGAAACATCTTCGTTAACATCTTCTTGAGAAATTATTGATCCATTCTAAAGAGATTCTAGTGATGCCACCATGGGTTCCCTAATATCCTCAAATGATTCCATTGGAGTTCTGAAAATTCTTTGATCAAGAGGAGCATTTTCAATTTGAGGATCTGTACTTCTACCAATACTTCCTTGACTTTGTCGGATTAAAGGCCCAAGAGTTCCCATTTCTACATTTGGAAATGTGGTAATAGAGAATTCAGCCCCAATGGGATTAGGTGAACTAGAATCATGAGGGACATATCCAAAAGTGAACTCAACAAGGGACTCAGGGCCTCTACTAGTCGTTCCATACAAAATATGATATATTGAGACTAGAGATCCAAAACACTTGTCGAACTAGAGTCCCCACTAGAGACACTTCTTTCTTCATAGCAAAGATGTATAAATGGGCCATACCTCGTGCTATGTTACCATTAGGTGTGATATATTATATTGCTTGAAGTAGGAACTGTGTCATGTGACATATAAAATCCATCATCCCCCTTTTCAGACTCGTATCCTTCTTGATCATTCCTATCATTCATAGACAAAAATATCCCTTCTAGAGACAATCCGCTCATCCAAAATTATTTTCCACCTCGTCTTTTACCTCTTCTAAGTGGCCATCATAAAAAGGTTATCGATATATGCGGATAATATTGCCATCGGAATTTGGGATGGACATGTAAGACAAGTCCATTTGTATATGTCCTCCAAAACATGCTGACCACTTTCACCAAAGAAGCATTATGTATAGTGGTGGGAGATCAATTACCACTACATCCATTAAAGTAGAAATGTTGGGGCAAGCAAACAAGTTAGCTCTCAATTTCTCATTGAGTCCATAAGCTTGGACTTGTCTCGAGTCTCTACCATAGACATTTCCATAAGGTTTTTTGATCTCCAATCCCATGGCTTGCATGTATTTAATGGGCATAATGTTCATGGATGCATCTAAGTCAAGCATACAATTATGAAGAAGGATCCCTTGTACCTGAAGAGTGATGTAGAAAGGTTGATTCCCTCCATTCTTCATTCATATATATCACTATGTATCATGATAGGGGGGTCATTTTCCTTATCATCCTTACTCACCAAGGTATCATTGCTTCTTTTGGATGTTTCATTTTTCACACATGTTGATTCAAAGTAAGGGATACTATCAAAGAATTGAATAAATTGTTTTTTCACCGATGGTATTTTTACTAACTCGGTCAACGAAACAACATGTGAAACCTTCTTAAGTTCCTTCTCAATATCAATATCCAATTATATACCCTGAAGAACAATAATTTGGTGGTGCCTTTCAGTTATTGGTTTTTCTTTGGTAATTGGAGGCATACTACCATTTTCTTGGACGGGCATCTCTTTAGCCACACCCTTCCTTATTTGATAAACCTAGATATTTCCCTTGCTATTATTCATAGGAGGGTATACCTTAAATACCTGAAGACCGATTCCAATGGATTCTCCCTCTTCATTTTCAGGTGCATAAAGCACATGACCCAAAGCATCATTCAAATTATAATCATCTATGAAATGGATTTTCTTAAAGGGATCTTCCAAGACTTGATCTTATCTATACGGAAAATTGGATTCATCATGATCCTCATTGCATATGTCATTCCAATTGACTTTATTTGTAGCTTAAGGATTTGAGGGAACATGCAGACCCCTAGCTTCCTCTTTCAGTGGTATTTTCTAATTGTTCTAGTACGGATTTTGACCATGTGGATTCCTATATCTATCTAGACCGCTATTCATCTTGGACATTTCTAGGGTAGTGGTAGTTAGATTCTTCATCATCTCATTCATAGATTCAAACTGTGAATAGCGTTGCTTGCTTACAAGCTCTTTTCCCTTATTATTTCTTGGTTTAAGATCAAATCTTGATGTGTTTCATTTAGCAAGCTCAAAAAAGTCAGTTTTACCCATTGAGGAAACATTTGCTTAAGAATTTTTTGCATTTACTTAAGCATCCTTCAGAGTGAGAGCGTTTTTCTCTTTAATAAAATAGCCTTGCCAACCATCAAATGAGTTAAGGTAATGAATTCAGACCTCATGTTCTTTTGTTCTAACTTCCTTGCGGATATTGGATGGAACTTTATCAGAGTGGAGGTTAAACTATTGAACGATCTCATTCTCATTTTTGTTGATTTCAAATGGTTGATTCAAGAGAAATCGACCATCCAATTTCACTGAATGGAGTAACAATTTTGTGAACATGTCATATCCAATTATAGATCCTGGTGCTAAAAAATTGAACCATTGTCAGGCATCCCTCTCTAAATAAGTGGAAAGGTATTTCATGTAAATGTCTGCATAAGAAGTATTCAAGTCTTCCATGTGTTTCCAGAGCATATCTAAATGCTCTTTCATTTAAATAGAATTACTACTATTAAAATGAGTCAAATTTTCAGAGTATCTATCTGGCATATCGTGGGGTGCACCACCAATTTGAGAAAATTCAAAAGGATATTTCAAATTTGGTTTTTCAAACAGTTTGTTTCCTTGGGGCAAATTATTTTGATTATCCCCCTTGTTTCCAAGTTGATTAGATGCATCCATTAGGGTAGAATGAGGAGTAGATGATTTTAAATGAGAAGAAGGACTGATAATAGAACTCAACGACCCTTACAAATTAGATATTTTCAAAAATAAATCAGTTTATTGGGTATTAGTATTTTTCTTATTTTGCTTAGCAGTTCTAGTGTATTTTATTGTTTCCTTCTTAGAGTTCTGCAAATTGTAAGGATGGGAACACTCCGCAATGGAGTCTCATTGTGGAGTCGTCAGGTGAACAAGATTTGATATTCACCAAAAAAATTGTTGTTATGTAATAGGGAGATAGAGATAACAAAAATGTGATGGTTGAGAAACAAATAAAAATATGGCAATCAACCATCCAAAATCAAAATTCCAAGAGTGATATGATCAGTGAGGGATAGAAAATGCAAACTCGCAACTTTACCCGAGGTAATCTTTGCCTCCTTGGAAACAATGCCAAAAATGTTATCACAAATTTTATAGTGACTCTAAAATGTAATCCTATCCAATATGGCAGAGAGTTAGGGTCACTAATATCGTGATGGATAAAGAATATTACCCCCCAAATAATAGTTGTTAGGTCGGATAGGCTTATTCTCTCTTTAGATGTCTCAATTTCACTTAAGGTGAAACCAGACTAGCCATGGGAAGTGTTCTGAGCCCAACATAGCTATTAGACCCCTTTTATAAGCAACATGGTATTTCAAGATATTAAATAATTGATGGACAAAGTATATCCTGAGGATGACTTCCCAAACCTAGTAAAAAAAGCTATTGAGTGATAATATTGAAGGTTGGGAAGGGAGTGCTAATGATAAATGATCCAAATTGCAGTCTTGGTGACATGGATTAATGAAAGGATCAATATTTTATTGAAGTATAAGACCCGAAGATGGATTATCTTAGATAGGGACTCAACACTGAAGTGACTTGATACACACTAATACATAAACACACCTAACACAAGGTAGCAAGTAAATAAGAATCATTGAGAGTTAAAAGTGAACAATGACAACTTGATGAAATCAAAATATTAGAATAGTTCCTATACCTATGGAAAAATGGAATCTAGAGATTGTTTTGTTTGGATAGTAAATTTTCCCAAGATGTAGTATGAAGAAAAACCCAAGTAGAAATTTCCTAGTAGACTAAGAATGCATTAACAAACAAAATATTTGAAAGAAAAGTTTTTATTAGAGAGTGAGAAATGGTTTCCTGAGATATTATAACAAAAATATGATTACTCACCTTGTCTCATATGGTTGATAGAGCCCTTTCTCCTCACCCAACATCACTGAATAGATCACAACTTCATTCCATACCAATGCGAACTTGATTATCCGATGAAATTGATCTACAAACCATAGAGAAACTAATTAGAAAGCATTATCTCAATTACTAATAATAAACCCAATGAATTGCAAGTCGAGATATTTCACAAAAGAGGCAATAAGTAATGGAAAGAAAATAAATGTCCATGAAAAATTAATTTTCATTCAAAAAAAACTCTCTGTCAAAAGAGCAAGTTTCCCTAAGATGCCCAAGTCGCCCAAGAGTAATTCTCCCTCTCCTGTAAACAAGATCACTCAAAAATATATCTTGGAAATGGAATGATTGAGATCTAGCAATAGAAGGAACTTGGAAAGAAAGAGAAATACATCATACTCATATAAGAACAAATATTTGCACAAGAAATTTTTATGATTCTCACTGTTGGAATGAGCTAAGAGTCCTTAAAAATGAGGAGCTCTCTCTCTTTTAAATATTGAGAGAGGAAAAAATACCTAACTCATCCTTTTATGGATGGCTAATATCATAAGATTCCAATACATTATCATGGGATGACATTTAATCTCACTTTATCTTTTTTAACAAGGATGGAAATGACTATCTAGTGGAGGGGGTCGAATTACCTCCAAGGCCCAAGTAAAATGCTTAAAATACAAGATAGATACATCAAATGTTTTGATAGGGGGATCAATTTATCCCCTTGATGAACACAATACAACTTTATTTTGTTTCCTAGCTCAAGATCTAAGTCACAAATTTATGAAGTCACCCTCCTAGGGAGAAAGGCGCCTCACCATGAACATAAACAATGCATGCCAAGTGACAGCGTGTTGTAATGCTAGGAAAAGTGGCCAAAAGTGTCTAGGGGGGCATCACATCATAACCCGGGTCATATTTTACCATCCACTTATCCCAAATCATACATCAAAAACCTTGTTCATATTTTAATTTTAATTTTTCTACTGGAAAATATTAATAAATCATGAAACTGCTCAGATATTGATCTTCACTTTCCCGAATTTACAATCGAAATGCATAGATGGACTTTTAGACCTCAAAAAACATTAAGATACACAACTCATATTCCCTTAACCAATCTGATACAGCCTCAATGAAGAATTCTCCAAATATTTTTAATAAAATAGGTTAATTATTTTCCGCAAACCTTATGAAAATAATTAATTAAACCAATAATGCTTCAAATGATACTTTGAGGGGTACAATTTGCCTCCAATTTCAAATATATGATGAATGATGAACCATAGTGAGATCACGTTGCTGACTTGACCCTTTGACCATGTCAAAAAATCAAAATTTGGTCAAAATTTGACCAATGCTCAAGATGAACAAGTAATCAAGTTTGATTCCTGCAAGAGGTGTTAGTTCCCTAATCATGAATTATATTAATAAATGACTAAATCCTAATTTATGCTATATATGATGATCAACTCAAAAACAACAAGAGTAAGGAAATCACCTAATGCACTATAGGACAAGAGTAACCAGTTTTATATACATATTCCTAATCAAATTAATTACAAAATGCAATGCACAGATCAATCATATCTCCTTGGGTGAAGTGGAGTAAGTGATAGTAATAGGCTTGGTCAAAGTGTGAGTTTGACTATTAGGAGATTAGACTTGATTTACCTTTAGATAGATGTGAATAACAAGGACATCTGTGACATTTGTTAGAGTGACGGACACTAGGAAGGTAAGGTGTCTCACAAATGGATGAAGTGCTTAGAAGGCACCTCTTTCACTCTAGCAATTCTCCCCTTTATTTCACAACCTTTTAGTTTTATTTTCTTTTTATTTGACATTTATTCTTTTGATTGTTTATTTGAAGCACATTTTACTTTGCAACCCTTTAGTTAGCTAATGGATAAAAGGTATAGGCCTTGGATAGCTTATGGGGCCTCAGTTACAACACAGACTTAGCTCCGTTGCCAGCCACCATCCATAGGTTCGACTCATTTTCTATAGTAATTTATTTTTAGGGACAAGTAGGCTTAACCCCATACAAAGTAGGATTATCTACCCATCCAGCCACTAACTAATTTCAAGGATGGGATTACTTGTTTCAAGTCTAGAGGATACTATTCCGGTGGCTAAACTAGCTAGGCTCGGAACTCAACATTGGTAGCTATCTAATAGGAAGAGTTCAAGCTTCACATAGTTTCATCACAAACATTAGAGACAAGACACTAAGGAAAACATGGATTCCATCCTAACAAATAGGTCACAGAGGGGAAGGTCCTCGGGTTGATCAGTCAAGTACAATTCAAAGGATTTTAAAACTAATGGATGAGATGGATGGATGGAAAGGTCTAAGCATGGAACCAAGAGAGGGGGAATTGATATATATATTACATAGGAAATTAATTCAAACAAAATAATGTACATGAAACTACCACTAATGCACCTACACTATGCTGAGCACAAGTCCTATTGATAACCACGAGCAAATCCACATAATTGGAAATGCATAACAAGGTATAACATAATCAGTCTATTAATATAATTCATGGAATGCATAATATACCTCTTCCATATACCTGCTATGAGATACAATTAAAAATGCAATCAACCTATGCTAACTCTGCTGACTTTGGATGGCAAGGAAAGATAAGATCCCATCTGAGTAATATTGATCCTGAAGGCCCACTCTACCAAGGTTTGAAATGTGTGACAAGGGAGGTCATGAAGAGGGCTCAATAATAACAAGGGTGGCCCCTCTGCTGCTATTCCCATACATGATCTGGCTGCTCAATAGTAATATAGATCATCCCACCATTGATGCCATCTAATAATATATTGCATCTAATGTAAGGATTGGGCTCAATACTAAAGTCTGCTATGGAAAAATGAGACATGTATTCCATCTACAAAGTATGTGATGAAAAATACCATAACCTTATAGAAACTCTTCTTGCTTTTCCTTGTCCTCGTACTATCCAAATTCCCCTTTATAACATTGATTGCATAAGGGGAAGTGTTGCTAGACTGATGTTTCAATAAAAATATACCATTGGAGGATATTTTTGGAGCTAATATTGGTCTATTTAAATCACCAAACTAGCACACTCACAAATTAATTATCAATCTAAGAACATTAACTTTCAAGGCTACGTGCAAAGTATACGCAGATGCAATTGTTCTCTAATGCTGTAAAGAAAACCAGATGCAATGTAACCAAGGGAATAAACTAGCACCAATCCAATTAATATGGAAATGCTCATTCATTAAACAGGAACTCAGGATCTACCACTCAACAATACTCTAGTCTAGAAATACTTAGAAACATAACACTCAAACCACTTGTAAATCCTAATATTAATCCACACAACTTGAACAAGGAAATATCTAACTACAATACTCAATCATTAACACTCCACTCCTTAAGAGACTTTTGTTACAGGAATTAAATTACAGTCTACAAAAAACGAGTTCTTAGTTACCAAACTCTTATAACAATAATCACTTTGAAAGGTAACAACTAAACTCAATCAATTTAAAGAACAATGTGTCTACCATATCAAGAATTCCATCTACTTCAAATATCTTAATTAATATTTTATGCAAACAAATTTAAGGAAATCACAGAGGACAACAAGTATCACATATTAATCAAATGTCTTTACCAAGAAACCATGAAGTACTAGTTTTGAAATCAATCAATATTGTAATGAAGAGATAAATAAACATATACACATACAAATTAGCTACTCTAGAAAGAAATAAATAAATCAAGCAGCTACTGGACAAGGAAGGGGACCCTTCCTTCTCTCGACAGGGCTGCTACACACACTTGAATACTTGGAGAATCAAAAGAGTGTTCATATTATAAGAGAAAGGGTCCAATTAAAAATTGTTGTACTGTTTTGTGTGTGCTCCTTCCTTCTCCCAGTCCTTGATCCTCTGTTCTACATACCTTTGTGAAACCTCGAATACATATTTTTATTGTCATGCAAGTAACAACATCCCTGAATGCAAATAATTCAACACCTTGAGAATCGGAGATTCTCAAGGTTGTTCATTCAATTTAAAACCTATATATGTTACTTGTTATCTTGTTGTTACAACCAGTTTATAAAAATATACATGATATTTTGTAAACAATGGAACTTCCATATCCTTGAGTAACCACATGTTATCGCATTGGCATTCGTATAACTCGCACTTGAGCATTGGTCAAAGTCCAAATAGTCAAGTGTCAACGTGATGGCAACGTTGTATGAGAGGAAGTAGCAGCATTGTAGGTAGCAACAGCCCAGAAATAGTTTGTGCTTAGTCCACGGGAAAGTAACAGCATCAAGTGTTCAATGCACATGCATCCTTCTTCTACCCTGTCCACACAAGATCCTGAATCATCCTATTAATAATCCAACTTAAGTACAAAAACCACTTTAAACCATTACATTATAACTCAAAACAATGCATATAACAAAAGGGGTTGTACCTTCGGTCTAGGACTTTAATTAGCAACAAGATAGTATCCAAAGAGGTAGAAATGAACTTAAAGGAGTCCAAAACAGAGTAAACAAGTGGTCAAAAAGGTGACAATTCACAGGCCCAACAACTCCCCCAACTTATCTTGAAGCATTCCCTCATGCATCCCATATAATATCCAGGTTAACCTCAGCAAAGGATTCATGCAGAGAGCTAAGTTGATATGTGTCATGTGTATCTCCTATAGAATCCCTAAACCCTTCTAAAATCATCACCTCACTTCCCCACAACTATTCAGGTGCATCCAAATCATACAGAGGCCTATATTTCTCAATTGGAAACCAAATAAGGGGGAAATGAAACCTCATACCAATCCACGTTGGTCCTCTTTGTTGGATGCATTGTATATATTTGTTTAATTTTCCCATGGCCGTATTCAAATTACGGAACTCAAAAGGCTCCCTAGCCCTGAATGCTACAAAGGATAGATGACACCACTTTTTACTACTCCCCAAGGAATCAAATGAATGTCATTAATACAATGCACAAAATGGGGTAGAACCTATGACTAAATAGGAACAACCCTTCGAGCAACTTCAACAAATCTATAAAATGGAGCATCATCCAATTTAAACTTTTCTGCATTGGCAGGATATTCCCTTATAGTTAGCTCACATGTAGCCTGGTTGGATTGCAAGTGTCGTGTGCCACTCTCCACCTGATTTGATTCGACATATAAGACACAAAATCTCTTAATTGTAAATCCCAAATGAAGGGTACTGGATCAAAATCTCACTCCAGCGGCAAAAAGAGATTATGCAAATAAAATTTGTGCAAGGAATGCTGAGTAAGGATGTCCACCTGGTAGAAGACCCTCCAAAAACCCTTAACATCAATAATTAGGGGACTTTCACCCTTAACTATGGAATTTAACTGAAAAAGGAGGAATTATTCCCTTAAAAACAAAGCATACACAGGAGATGGTTCTCTACAAGCCAACAAATCACCAACCAATGTATTTTTCCATATAAAGGGAAATCTATTCCCATTTCCTTCTTTCCAAATCCCAAGTAGTCTCTATGTGTTCTACCAAGGACACCACACCCTCTTGAAATGAATATGCTACTGCTTTCCACTTGTCACTTTCAGCTTGCAATAATCAAGGGGAAGGTAAATCAATTTAATTCAAAATTGTGCACTTCTCCCTTCTTCCTTTATTGTATCCTGCTTGATTCAGGATATCTTCCCATACTGAGGGTTGTCATGTCTTCTCCTTGTCCTCCTGTTTTTCTTCCTCTTGAGCAGGTTTCTTCTTAAAAATTTGAGCTGCAAGAGTAAGGGCATCCAAACCCGGGGCATGAGTTAATTCCTTGATTTGTTTCCTCAACTCTGTGATTTGTTGCCTTCATTTTTGGTTTGTCCTAGTGAATCTTGCAACATGCTTAATTAAAGAAGGGGGTTTCCTACCCTTTGCACTAGGATCCCTTTTTTCACTTTTTACCCTAGCTGGGTCAAATTTGGCCACCTTAGGATTCTATTTGTCCCTTTCTTATTTTGTTGTTACTTCAACATTCAGACATCTAGCCCCATGTCCCACCATATTCTTACCAGGTTCTTGTGGAGCTGGATTTATATCTTCCATGAAAAATTCTAGAGGGGAGAAAAGGGTTTCCTCACCAGTATGATCAGCAGTCTCCTTCATGATTATAATTCCATTGTCTGATTCTTATGGGATAGACATCGTTCTCCCTCTAGCTGCCACTTCCACCATTTTCTATGTAGAATCCCCCATGACTTCCCCCCTTGAATCTATGCCTGGTTCTTGTGGGACAGGCGCATCATTTTCATTCATAGGTTCTAGGGGTATGATTGCAGGTTCCTCCTCCTCATCAACCCTTGTTTCATTGGGTTTAATTCAATCTATTTATTCCATTATGTCTTCTCCTTCGGTCAATTCATGCATAACAGTTATATGGGTGATGATAGGCGGCTCCAATGTAGGTGATTCTAGGCTCGTTGACCTAGTCCTGTGCCTAGGAAAAAATGCCACAAATCTTGACATCTTCTTCTTCCTTCCTTGCAGTGTGGGAGGTGTACTGGTTGATCCTCTTCAGTAACACACAACTGCCAATTCTCTTAAAGAGAGTCTTTATCGACAATCTACACATCGCTCTCTAGAATATTTGTCATGGCATCATCCCCATTCTGCTCATTCACCTATTCAAGATCATCATCCTGATAAACTCCATCCATCTCATTTACAGTTCCTATTTCAATTTCCTCTGGCTATTCGTCCTACATTATTTATTCCTCCCTCCTTGGCTGAGCCTTTGGTTGTTCCTGCCTCATTTCTTCATCCCCCAATTGTTATAGGTCAAATCTGCACTTCTCCGTCCATGATCAAATTAAGCTGTCGATCACACAAAAGGACAACTTGGATTGAAGAGCAAGATTGCCTTAGATGATACATGGACTTGGGTTACCCCTCAACAACTGACAAAACCCTGTTTTAACCTACTTTTTTACATGTGCGCTACCCTACAGGCATGATAGTAGCGCATTTCTTGAAGTGTGCCCTACTCTACAGTTATAATAGTAGCGCACACCTGCTAGTATGCCCTACTCTACTTAAGCAAACTAGCACACACCTTAAAAAATCTTGCAAACGCTTGTTGTAAAGCAGTGAAGTTGCATATTGTGCACTACTCTACTGTGAAATACTCACGCACATATTAAAATGTAATAAAAAATATATTAATTTGACGAATTGGGATTAGTTGAAGTTGGTTTTGCAACTTCCCAATCAAACTACCTCTCGATCCAAACTGCCTACCTTGTCCCATAAATACAAGGGGGATAGATGAGAGAGGGGAGGAGAAACTATGCATTAAGGGTTGTTATGCTGGAGGAATTCCAAGTTGGTGTGAAGAGCAGGAGCCCAAGATCCTATTGCACAAGCACTCTAAATGATCAGGTATAATTGTACTGATTATTTGCTTTTGACAATAAAGGTTGAAATACCCTTCCCGTCCCAATCAAATGTTTAATGGATTGCATATTTGTTTGGATTAAATGCTTGATTGTATTTGATGTCTAAATTGCATTTCAATTTCATCATTGTTTTATCAGTCAAGATACACTGAGGAAGGTATTTGTCATATTGCAGGTTCATCGAACGGAAGATCAAGTGGAGGATGGATCGAAGGAGAAAGCGAAAGCTAGAATCAAACTTCGTTAATAAGGTATGCCTTTAAGAACCTTGATCTATTTCCTTTTGTAGAAGCCCATGTGATATGATTAATGTATTTACCTGTCACCCCAGAAGTTGGTAGTGTCCCTCTCCTCTCTATAGGGTAGAATTCCCGAACAACAGACTGGCGACTCCACTGGGGACCGGTTGTTTTCTGCTTTAGGAGACATAGTTAGATTTCCTTCCAGTACTTTTTGATCTTTTTGATCCTCTGAGAGGCCCTGTAGGTCACTTGTACTTGCTTTCCCTTGATCGATTCATCTCAGTTTGAATTTTTAGATCCTATTTCAGACCTCCTCTGACATGTGTGCTAGTCTACCTTATACACAGTAGCGCATACTGATGATGAGCACTTCTTTCACCACTGTACAGTAGGGAACATCTCCCAGTGTGCGCTGGTCTATGCACTGCACAGTAGCGCATACCCCTGTAACTCTCTGTTTGTTGTAGGGTTTTGATTTCCACTTGTTTGGTTTGATGTCTAGTCTCTTGCTTTGTCTTCTTAACTGATCCTTGAGGTATTTTTTCCATTGATGAGTCTTGTTTGCCTCTCCTAAGTCCCTTAGGTCATCTTTTGCTTGCTTGAGTACTGTTGAGGTGTCTTGTTTTTTGTGAGTCTTTTTGGAGACCGTGCTTTGTTCCTAGTTGGACATAGCTGCACTCTTGTACCCTAGATGCTTGTTGCAGGTATACAAACCTTTTTTTTATAACATTTGTTGTTTGTGGAAACACTAGCACACTTTGACGGTGTCTTGGCCTTTGATTTAGGGTTTGACCCCAAGTTGGAGTCCTTAGGGTGTTTTCAAAACCATTTGAGTCTAGACACTTCCTAATTGCTTTATCAGTTTCAGTCCAAGTAAGTTGAAGTTTTTTTAGTTTGCTTCCATTCGAGTCTTTGTGATTGTAAGGTCATCTTTGGTTCACTTGCCTACCTTTTGCTTGGCTTAGTGCTTTTTAAGGTTCTTGGTGCTTTGGAGCAACCTTTGAGGTTTGCCTTTCCATTTTAAGCATCTCTTGTCCCTCTTTTCTTTTCACTTTGTTTCCTAAGCCCAAAGTTTTTTCTTTTAAAACACTTTGTAGGACAAGTCTTCGTCAAATCATCGATTTTGATTGTTGTGAGCCATAGAGTTGTTTTTCCTTACTTGCATTGCTCTTTAGGTCTTACTTGCTTCCATTTTCGAGTTCTTTTTCTTTTTTAGTATATCAGAAAAAGAAAAAAATGAGTTTGGTAGTTTAAAGTAGTGAGACTTATGATCATTTCGAAGTAGCATAGTTTACTTTGTTTTGAATTTGAAAAGAAAAGAGAAAAAGAGATTTGTTTTTGGTTTGCTTAGTTTTCATTTTGGAAAGAGCATAAACGAAAAAAAAGAAAAAGATTCTTTTATTGATTTGAGAGTTATTTCTTTTGCACTTTACTTTCTCAAACCATTTCCACACAATGCACTACCCCGTTGAGTAAAATGTAGCCTTAAAAAGAAATTTTAATAAAATCAATTAGAAACATTTTCTTTTCAGGTATACACAACATCGACTAGCTTAGGCTAGAGTTTCGAGCTTAAATCACCTTAAACTACTCGGAACTGGCTTCATTACGCAACAATCATAGTATGACTTTCACTTAGGTAAATCCATATATATCAAATAGTCCTGGGATGATCTACTCAAACCAAAGTTAAGCACGAGACCGTGGGAGACTGAAATTGTTGAGGATATCCCCTCACTTTCCTTTTAACCATAAACCAGAGTCGATTCGCATGCGGGGGTCCTTTCGGACTTCGGGCTTTGCTACCGTACCCATGCGTTTTGACTAGGCTGACGACTGTCCCCCCAGGTTATTTCCTATTTATGGTAGCCTTAGTATCAAACCTTTAGGATTCTACACAGGTAGAGTGGGCGGTTATTCCCACTTCACCTCGGATAGGCATGGAAGGTAACCCTCTGGTAGTAATCCCAGGAAAGTAGTTTGGTGATTCAAGCGCTTGCACCCAGTGGACCTCCAGTGGATGCCACGAAACTGACCATCCGTACTCTGTTAGTCTGTTCTGGGCCCTAATCATCCCAGACTTGCTTCCGAGAGTATTTGCTATCCGTTTGATTGGTTTGATTACTTAGGATTTTTTTAGTGGTATGTTGTTTGCCCCTTAGTCTTAGTGGCCACTAGGTTTTTTACTTAGTTTATTTTTATATAATTGTGGAAGACCAACAGCTTCATAGGTCTCGAAGGTTGCAAAACCTTCCCCCACTCAGTGTGGAGCCACTACCGCCACCACCACGATGGAGGACAAACTCCAGTGGTCTTTTTGAACTTACTGGTTAAATAGAGGTTCCTGGTGAACCATAACCCAAAACCTCGGATCAACAAGTTCTTAATACTATCGAGGTTGAGGATATTACTTCTAGTGAGTTTAACACGCCTTTTAACCCTCCTCTTACCGGACCTAACGATCTGCTTCTGGTACCTGTAGGTTTCTAGCAACCCGAGTATAGTGTATATTTTTTCACACCTGGTCTTATTATGACTAACCCAGGAGATGAGTAGGGAGTTTCACAAACTCCCACAATGGGTATGAATACAGGTATTGTGAATCCTTCTTCCACTGCTACACCAAGTTCGTCGCAGACAGCTTCTTCTTCAACTCCATCCTTCAGTTTTAATGCTGGTACGTTAGGCATGCCAAGCTCAACAGCTTTGACCTCTACCTCAGTTACCACCCCTACTTTTGGACCCAACAATACAGTGAATTTCACTCAATCTCCTGCGACTCAACAGTGAATTTCACTCAATCTCCTGCGACTCAACAGTCATACCATATATCTAGTACTTGGATTTCCACACCCAATGTTGGGTCAAATCCCTCTGCAACTATGCCTGTCATGAGTACCATGACTACGCCATCCACTTCGACTACCCCTAGTTTTAACGCCTTTGCAGGTCACAATATGAATCAAAGTAATATACCTGCAAGAAATATCCCCTTTTCTTTGTTTTTTGGAGGAGGGGGTAGTATCTTTAACCAACAATATGGCAGGGCTAACACCCAGCCACAGTGGACAAATGCACAGGGTACCAACCTACTTTCATTTGGGTGGGAAAATTTCAACAACACTTTCACACAACAGCAGATGGCTGGGGGAAACCCCTACCAGCAGATGGTTGGGAGCAACCCCTACCAGCAGATGGCGGGAGGAAACCCCTACCAGCAAATTACTGGGGTCAACCCTAACTAGCAGTTTATGGGTCAAACTATGGGAGGTTCCCCCTTTATGACTCCAGCTTATCAAATGCCATCTTATAGACCTCGTTTACCATTTATAGCAACTCTGAATTTTCTAGATATTTCCAAGTTAACGAACGATCTTGTGTGCCACAACGTTACCTGGCCACTAGTTCCCACTAAGCTACCCTCGGACATTCCAAAATTCGAAGGTAAAACTGGTGAGGATCCTGGTGATCATGTTACCACTTTTCATCTCTGGTGTTCTTCGAACTTGTTGAACAAAGATTCCATTAGGTTGAGACTTTTTCAAAGAACCTTAACCGGTGCTGCAGCTAAATGGTACATTGAGTTACCTGCAGCCATCTTTTTTAACTTTCGAGATCTCGATGTTGTCTTTCTGAACCACTTCCAGCTTCTTGTTCGGTACGATGCCGGGACAGATCTTTTGTCTACCTTTAGACAAAACAAAGCCACCCATTTATCTCATCATATTCAGGAGTGGCAAATACGGAAGAGGCTCATTAAGGCCAATATCCCCCCAAAGTTCTTATTAGAGTGGTATCTAAAATCACTCCTTCCTTACGTTTCTAAGGAAGTAGCTACTTCTAGGGTGTCATCGAAAGAAGAAGCCATTTTAAGGACCCAGCAACTAGACTCAGTTTATGCTTAGTTTGGGCTCCTTTATGAGATTATACCTGATGCACCATGATCAAACATTGATCTAGGTAGACCGAAACCTGGACCACATGCTGACGGCATAGTAGGTTCAGTTGATTCTGTAGCTGTCGAAGCATTGACTAAACAGGTTCATGCCTTATCGGTCAAAAAATTGACTGCAAAAGTGACTCCCGTCACAACCTCTCCTTCTACTACTGAATCTGTACAGCAGGTTCAGACTAATCAAAAGGGTCCTCGACAGCCCAACAACAAAAAGAAGGTCAATAAAGGAGAGGGGAACCAACAAAAGCCCAAAAACAAAGAAAATGTCGAGGGTAACAGAGAAAAGAAGAAGGTTAAGTTTGGGCCTTGCAAGCTTTGCAAGCAGGACCACCTCACTCACCAATGCCCTCTAATTGAAGAATCCCGGAAGATACTTCAAGAAAAGAAACCTAACATCCTTAAAGATCCATTTCCCAAATGGCAGGGCTCAGCTTCTGGCACATCCAATGCTAGGGGCACCACCCATGCTTTAGTTGATCAAACTTTTATTAATATGGTTAACTCGGATGCTCTTTTACAAACACAGGCAAGAAATTATAGCCCGGATTCACAAAATAAGGATAAAGATATTCCTGAATCTTCCACTCCTCTCCACATACCTATGGACCCATTGCCCAAGATCCCGAAAGGTGTCTTGAAACGGGCTTCGCACAATCCCAACGCACGGGCTGCTACCAACTACAATGTGGTTGAGGATCTAGCCCAGACCCCTTGTGCTATGTCCACCTTAGAAGTTTTGCAAAGTTGTCCATTGCAACGAAATGCACTTCTGGCAGCGATTGGAAGTATGGAATCATCCAACATGACTGCGTGTTTTGATATGTCTAATATCAAGTACCGGTTTCCGTACCATGCTGCTCTTCAAATAGAGGTAGTTCATGGCCCTATGACCATTGGACAAGCTGTCGTAGATGAGGGCGTGTCTACGTGCGTAATGTCAATTTCTTGTTGGAAATCCTTGGGTTCTCCTGAGTTAGCCCCCTCTAACACACTGCTTACTGCATTTGATGGTAGAACCTTCCGTCCACATGGAGTCTTGCCATCATTTGACGTCACACTTTCCGGTAAGACAGTTGCTATAGATATTGAAGTTCTGGATGCTCCGCTTGACTACAATATGTTGTTAGGCAGGAGCTGGACATATGCCATGCCAGCTATTGCATCGGCAGTTTTCCGAGTTGTAATGTTCCCCCACGAAAGAAATATCATCGTGGTTGATCAACTTTCGTTCTCTTGGTGAAACAACCAAACTTCATCTGAATCAACAGTTCCTTTGGTTGATCAATTTTCCCTAGCAAGCGAGAGTTTAGGAGCAGGACTTTATGGGTCATTAATGGGCAGTTTTGACCTACCTACTCCCATTCTTTTCATGCGTTCTGATGAAGGTACATCTACTGAAACTTTCACGGTCGGTTTAAGGAATGATCCATGGATCCTTCCTACTGTATTAGAACCATCGGTTCCCTTATCCATTGCAGAAGTAGCATACATGGAAGCACAACATGCTGCAATGGAGCATATCATGACTCCACCAGTCTCTGATGAGTTGGATATGGACTATGCGCCTACATGGTCAGTAAACTCCATCCACTCTTTTGATTGTTTAGACACGGTTTTTCCTTTTGACGAATCCATTTTGGAAGCCATGATGGGCCTGGACCAGCCTTGGGAACACATGCACCACAGGTCTTACATGCTTCCAAATCTCGACAGGATAAAGAGAGGAGAGTTTTCGATGAGACCTGGTGGGAATGTTGATTTGTCCTCTTCCACTTCAAGTACTATTTATGCTGAAGGGAATATGACTAATATATCGATAGCCATCCCGATTAACATTTCCACCAAACCTGGGGTCGTGGAAAATATTTTTATTGGAGCATATTGTTCTCCGGAGGAGATCGCTCTGTATGCGAAACGTTTTAAAGAATTCTGCGATATTTTTTCCTGGTCTTATGAGGAGATGCCAGGCATCGATCCAGCCATCATTGAGCATGTCATCACAACGTACCCTAACGCAAAAACTGTGAGATAGAAGCTCCGTCCTGTGAATCCTCGAAAAGCGGCCGCCATTAAGGCAGAAGTTGAAAAATTGCTTAAAGCCAGATTTATCTATCCGATCCACATGATGGAATGGGTTTCAAATCCTGTTCTGGTTGATAAAAAGCAAGGTACCATTTGAGTCTATACTGACTTCCAGGATCTGAACAAAGCTTGTCCGAAAGATAACTACCCCACACCATTTATTGACCAGATCATAGATGCGTGCACAGGACACAAGATGTTTTCTTTCATGGATGGATTTTCAGGATATAATCAAATTCAAATTAAACCCAGAGATCAACACAAAACAACTTTTATTTTCCTGTGGGGATCCTTTTCCTATCGGAAGATGTTGTTTGGCTTAAAGAATGCTGGAGCTACTTTCCAATGAGCGATGAATTTCGCTTTTCATGATATCAAGCACATAGTTGAACCCTACCTGGATGACCTCCCAACGTGATCTCGCAAGAGACGGGATCATCCAGCTCATTTGAGACTTTTGTTTGAACGGTGTAGACAATACAAGATTCGATTGAATCCTAATAAGTGCGTATTCTACGTCGAATCGGGATGTTTACTGGGTTTTATTGTATCCAGTCGTGGCATAATGGTCAGCCCATTAAAAGTTGAGGCAATTGTAAATCTTCCTCCTCCTTGCACCTTGCGACAACTTCAAAGTCTGCAAGGCATGTCTAACTTCTTGCGATGCTTTATCATAAACTATGCTAAAATTACAAAAGGTTTCATGAGACTGCTTAAACAAGATACCTACTTCTTGTGGGATGAGGCTGCTCAAGCATCGTTCGAGGCCTTGAAAAAGGCATTACTTCCAGCCCCCCTGTTAATCCCTCCTGATTATACAAAGGACTTCCTCTTATATCTTGCGGTGTCCGTATACACAATTGGCATAGTACTAGTTTAGGAGGAGAACACGCTCCAAGAACATGTCATTTATTATCTCTCGCACGCATTGATAGCTCCTAAGATTAAATATTCACATGTTGAGAAGTTAGCACTAGCTACGTTATATGTAGTGCAGAGGCTTCGTCACTATATCCTTTTACGAACCACTATTGTGATTGCTGAGGTCAATCCTTTCAAATACGTTCTCACTCGACGTATCATCGGTGGGAAATACAATAAATGGATTGTAATCCTGCAAAAGTTTGATTTGGTTTTTTAGTCTGCCAAGTCGAAGAAATCACTAGTGTTCGCTGAATTAATTTCAGAATTTTCGAGTGACTTAGTGCATATTGAGGAAGAGTCATCATTCCTAGATGAACATATCTTCCTTATTGCCTCCTCTGACCCATGGTACGAGGATATTTTAGTATATCTCTAGACTTTGAGGTGTCCTACCACTTTTTCTAGAGAAGAACGACACAAATTGAAAAGTCATGCGAAAAACTATCTCATTATTTCTGATACTTTGTACAGACGTGGGATAGATTCAATCTTACGACGTTGTTTGACTTTAGAAGAAGCAGAATAAGTATTGAATGATGCTCATAGTGGAGCTTGTGGGGGTTATCTTTCTGATTTGACAACAACTCAGAAAATACTGCGTGCCGGGTATTTTTGGCCTACAATCTTTAAAGATTGTGTGGAAGCTGTGAAATGATGTCGTCCGTGTCAGTTTTTCACCAGAAAAATGAGAGCACATCCAGCTCCTCTTCATCCTGTGATCACAGCAGGTCCCTTCACAAAATGGTGGGTTGATTATATGACTTGTAATCTAGTTTCAGCTGGAGGCCATCGTTATATTATCGTTGCCGTCGACTACTTCACCAATTGGGCCAAGGCAATGCCTACTGTTAAAGAGGATGGAGAAACCGTCGCTATTTCGTATTCAATCAGATTATCGCAAGGTTCGACATACCCAAAGTGATCATGACAGATCACAGTCATCATTTTTAGAACAGCATGATGACCGAGCTTTATACCATGCTAGGTTTTCATCAAGATCATTCATCTTCATTTTATCCACAGGCGAATGGTCAGGTCAAAGCAGTAAACAAAACTTTGAAGACAATTCTACAAAGAACCGTTAATGTCAGTCGAAATAACTGGAAAATCATGTTGTATCTTGCTCTTTGGGATTATCGAGCAAATGTAAATATTGCTACCAGGTTCTCTCCCTTCCAACTTGTGCATGGGATAGAAGCAGTCGTTCCGATTGAATGCGAGATTCCCTCATTAAATTTGGTTGTCCAACTATTACCAGAAACTTCAGTACTAGAAGAACGTTTGCTACATTTAGAGCATCTAGACGACAAACGCCGCGATGCGCTCACAGCAAACGAGATCCATAAGAAACAAGTCAAAGGACAGTACGATAAGTCTTTCAAACCTAGGGTTTTTCTCGAAGAAGACCTTGTTCTACTTTGGGATCAGGACAAGGAACCTTTAGGGGTTGGCAAGTTCAAGTCCATGTGGCTCGGTCCTTATGTAATCTCGAAAGTACTGAAGAAAGGTGCTTATGAGCGAACAGACTACGAGGGTAATAAGCTGCCTGAGCCTAGAAATGGGCTCTACCTGAAGAAGTACTACACTTAGGCATTTGTGCTTTTTCATGTATTATAGTTGTACATTTTGTAGAACTAGTTTTTGCTTGTGATCGTTAGTTAACCTTATGTGTGTTTTCTCGCTTTGTGTTTTAGATGTCGACTAAACACTTTTTAGGATTTGCTGATGGCGCCAGTCGCCACACCCGATAGTTGGCTTCAGCAACTTGGGTCATTTACTCACCAACTGGCCAACTGGTTTCTTCGGGGTGGGGGGGTTTGTTTGGGTCCCACGACGAATAATGTAGCTGAGTACAGTGCGGTCATAGAACTTCTCCGGGATGCTCTTATCCAGGGCATTTCACATTTGGAGGTAAGACTTGATTTGCAACTAGTTGTATTTCAGTTGATGGGTGTTTATCAGATCAGAGATCCTATTTTGCGACAACATTTTTTGCGAGTTAAATTATTGGAAAGACAATTTGATTCCATCATATATCAGCATATTCCAAGAAATTTGAATGCATTAGCTGATTCATTTGCAAATTATGTTTTAGATTGGCATTTGTATCATACACTTCCATAGAGAAACATTTCACATAAAGTTAAACACACACATGTAAATATAAGCCGATACTGTATATATATCTGATACTGTATCAAAAAATAGTATGAGTTTGGAACATAAGTCTATCACAAAGTCAAGTCATAAGATACAAAATTGGGCTTGATGGCCTCAAAAACATACATAAAATATCCTTCTCCTATGGAGAAGGTGGGTCCTCATCAACATCCACTTCCTCTCAGTAACATATGACCAGCCTGGCTACTTTCCGTAGCAATCTAATCTAGGCTGGGGGCACACCGACTACATCCTCCTGCATGTCAATGGGCATCCGCTCAATGCAATATGTGGGAATATCATGAGTCAACCGACTCATATTCCTCTCTATATCCCCTAGCATAGCATCAGTTGCACCCACATCAATGGGCCTCACGAAAATAGTAGGATGTCCATCTAGACGAACTGGTCCAACATCTACATATGACACTTTGTTTTAGTATTTCAAACTCATCATAAAAATAATATAATTTAAAAATTGAAAAAATTAAATAATTTTCAAAACATAAACATACTTATCTCTCCCCAGGCACCACCTAGAGGAAGTACCAGCTTTGGATCATGACAGAAGTCTAAAGCAGCATACGGAAACTGCTCAAATGCTGGCACCTGTCTCTCCCACCATCCCCAGAAATCATCGGTGTGATAGCAAAAGTGGCTTTCACCACCACCCTGGTGGAGAAAAATGTCACCCCAATGACCCAATCTTAGCTCACGAGGAATGATAGGGGGAAAAGGAATTCCCAAACTAAGAGAAGGTACCCTCTCAAATAAGAAGGTACAAAGGATGTTGCCATATCCAAAGTTATTCATTCCCCCGGTCTTACACCCCGAGAGTTCAAGCTTCATGTTTGCTAACAGACTAGTGCACCAGTCATACACATGACCTTCCAAGCATTTGATACCAATATCCATAGAGTGCCTTGAGGCTAAGTGTTGTGTGGCACTCCCTCCCATTCAGTTTAACATGCTTACAATAACTTTCAAAGGGAGGCTGTCAATAATGGAAATAAGGATCTGACTTCCTGATTTTTCCATCCCCACCACACAGTATGCATTCACATATTCTTGTACGGAAATGGAACCCACATTGCATGAGGACCCTTTCAGGTTTACAAGATCTCCTGTAATGTCCCTTATTAGGAATTTTATTAAAATTGCAATTTCCACTTTTTTTCCCTAGTTCAACCTTTGACTAGTTTTGATCTCTAGGTCCCAAATTCGCCCCAAATGATCCCAAATATTCTGAGAAGGTATATGAATGATATTAGAACATAAATATGTGTTTCAGGGATTCCTTTGGACCTTTAAAATACTTCTTCAAATCCTCTTCCAATTCTGATCAATGTAGGTAAATTACAAGTGATTTTCCTTTGACTAGTATTGGTCTCTAGGTCTCAAATTGACTCCAAATGCCTTCAAATCTTCAAGGAAGGTGTATGAATGATATTAGAACTTGAATATGATGTTTATGGATTTAATATGGCCACCAAAAGACCTTTTCAAACTCTCTTAAGATTCTGGACCAATTATGCAATTTTACTAGTAATTTGGGGTTCAAATCCCCCTGGGGTAAGTACTGAAAATGGCTTCCCAAATGCCTCCAAACCCACTCAAATTTATGAAAATATGTATGTAATGTGTTAAATATGTTATTAAAGTCTCATATTCACCATTAATGTATTATTACAACTGTTCTCACCCTCTCCCATTCAACTGCAAAAATCCCCAATTCGACCCTTGGGGAAATGGCACTATTTCACCTCCCAATACAACTAAACTGAGTAAAAATGCTTCAAATGCTCAAGTACAGTACATAAAACTTTTATAATACATCCATGGCAGTATATTTATCACAAATATATCATAGAATCATCCATTCATTCGAAATCATCAGCATTACACTGATTCACAACAAGGTAGTGGGGAAATGACACTGGTCTTTCATTAAAATTGAGATTTATATATTTCTACTTGGAATTTAGACCCAAAACTTTCTAGATATGAATAAAAGAGTATTTAATTCATATTACAAAAGAAATGGGGCATTAAAATCTTCCCAAATATTACAATAGCTCACCAAAAATGCCCTCCCTCAAGGATCAAGAATATGCCATCAAAACTGGAAAAGGTTGAAGGAGTGAGCTGCAATAGAAGAAACCATGAGATTCCCTGTAGCTTACACCTAAAAATAAATACTCCATTAAATCTCCAAATGAAAGGTCTGAATGGCCTTTCCAATTACCAACTTGGATGGGAATCTTTCACCCTCGAAATTGGCTAAGGCAAGAAACTAGTCATCCACTAGCTCTCCATCTTCACAAATGCAATTGCAAATTCTACAAATGATCAAAAGATGATTTCCTTCTTTGTTATTGACATTTATAAATTTTTAATTTCCTCCATGGGTGGAATTCCTTCCAAGAGACTGATGCCAACTCAAGTTGGGAAGAGATTCCAAAGAACGCCACCTGTATACCAATTCCTAGTCTCCCACTTCCACCAAATCACATGTGGAAGCATATTAGCTGCCCTAACACCCTTGAGCGCCCTCTTAGAGTCTATTTTTAGCCCTGAAATTTCATATATGTCATATGTCATCCTTCAGGTCTGATTTGTGTCATAGGTGTCATAGCATCTTCATCATTGTTGTCATAGAGCTAGGGAATCTAGCCCAAGTGTCTCACTAGTTCCAAATTGCCTCTTCCTCTTCCATGGGAGCTACTCTTCCTCTATATTTCGACCTTGGATGAGTTATGCCATGAATAATACCTTTTGGACTCCCCCAAGTATGTTACCATTCACCTTGAATTCGAATTGGTGAGAGAATGATGCCAAGTGTAGTGGGGAAATCTAGCCATATGTGGGTCCCACTTCCTCCATGTGTCTTCATGATCAAATTCCACTTTGATTTTCACTTGTATATAATTATTTATCTCATTTACTAAATATTTATGCCATTCTAATGTTCAAACATCATTTATTATCTCCGTTATTCCAAATCCCAAAGCTTCCACCCCAAACCTAGGAAACTAATAATTTTCCTCCTTGGCAATTATTTGACCTTTAGCATCAATTTGACAAACTCTAATGAATAGAGCCAATGTTATTAGGCCATATTGACCCAATGCCAAATTTGGGACATGACAAATCCTCCCTTCCCAATATTGCTTGTCCTCAAGCAATTTCAAACATGGGTGTTGAAGAACCTGCTTTCTGTATAATTCTTTGAAGTTGCCATTGAATTGCCCAACCTTGAATCTTTGAGTTTCCATGAAGATTTTAGAGAGGAACCACCCTGCTTGCTGTTGCACTACTCTGATAAAAAATCACTTTATTTAGTGGGAAATCCATCTCCCATACTTCTTGTTTCCCCCAAAAAATTGAAACCAATGAGACAAAAATTATTCCAGGATCCCATTGCTTGTATTGCACCCGAACAATTAAGAGTGCTCTCCAACCCATACCATCAGATAAGAGGATTCCTGGATCCCATTTTCTTCAAGCAAGTAGACCACCGTTTTCCAAGTGCAGACAAGCTTCAAGTGACCAATCAAATCTGCTCCAATGAAATAGCTGAGGATCCCATGTATTATAAAGCTACTCCAAAAGGATGTGATATGCATCAACATATTCAGCCATGTATTCTTTCATCCAAGAAGTGAATGAAGAATCTCCACTAAAATCTGAACCAAATAATGAGCAGAAAAAACAAGGAGACTTCAAATGACTCAAAGAAGTCTCACCCATACATCCCTGAATGTGATCATCATAAAGATATAACAAATTATGTGGCTTCCAACAAAAATGTTCTCCAATCATAAATCTATTCACCCAAGTGTTGGATGAAGTTCCTCCAACATCAAATGAATCAAGTGTTAAGCAAGAAAAACCATGAGTCTTCAAGTGACTCAAACGCATATCATAGGTGCATCCATGTAGATGTGAATCATCATAAAGTAACAAAGAATGCTGCTGCAAATGTGAATAAGAATGTGCTTCAACCATATCATCATAAAAAGTAAATCTAGGAGTTCCATACTCCTCATGTGGCACCATCAAAAAGAACCCTTTCACCCATACTTCATTCAGACTAATGTTGCAAAACGTGGAATTGTAGGATGTAGGAGAATGAACCAAATCACCCAATTGATCAAAAAGTACAGAAGTTTCATCATGGGAAGGATCCATATGGGTAGTATCATGCAACTCCTTCAAAAGTGTGAACTCTTTGTCATAGTTTGGTTCCAATGTAGAGGAATCATGCTCTTCTTTAAAAATTGCATAACCTTCATCAAGAGACAATTCAAATTCCTCTTCCACCACATCAAGTGTTTGGATCTCTTCAAGTTCATCTTCAAACACATCAATAACATTCAAATTTTTGCATTCTCATGATCCACCATGTCATGAGAATCCTCCAAACAATCTACCATTTGACAATCTGAAACATAGGAGGAAAAACAAGTATCTTGCAACTTTTCAAGAAGTTGCTCATTTTGAATTGTGAGCTTATGATTCTCCTCATTATTCTTCAAGTATGCACCATGTAACAATTCATTAAGCTCAAACAAATGGTTTCTATCAAAAAGCAAAGACATGAAATTACCTTTGATGTGGCACATTGCTCTTTGAATCTTCTCCATGTCTTCAAGGAAGGATGTTTCCTCCAATGTAGTATCTCTCCAACAAGAATTTGACACCAATGCTTGAGTGTCATGGAGATTGATGAGGGACTCTTGGATCTTCTTTTCATTCATCTTTAAGGACCCTTCAAGAAAATGAGGCTCTTGCAAATGAACCTCCTCATCTTCTTCATTTTTTCTTGGACCAACTTCATGAAGCTCAAGTGGTGATGGGGAAGTTGATCTTGGTTTTTCTTCAACAACTACAAGGTCTTCATTATAAGGCTTAATGAAACTTGTACTTGTAGAAACACTTTCAAAAGTGATCTCTATGTCACCAACATAGAGGTGTGAGCACCCATTAGTAGGTACTCCTTCATAGTTTAAGCATCCATCAGTGGATGCTCTTTGGTTCATGTCTAAGCTAGAAGGTGTCTCGAAATGATCTTCCATATTTTCAATAGAATCTTCTTCATGCTCTTGTGATGTCTCTTCCTTTTTCTCCTTAAAGCAAGCTGATGCATTTTGCCCCTTGTTTTCCTTAGGATCAGTATACTTGGAATCTCTTCTTGAATAAATCTCAAAAGCTCTCCTCAAGGAGGACATCATTTCATGCACACATATATGGTATTCGCTCCAAGGTTTTTTAGAAGAAGGGCATAAACCTTTCTTCACTAACTCCACATCTTCATTCTTGGGCCTATTTTCAAAAACATGTGCAACATAGTACTCAAAAGATATGGCATTTTGTGTATTTTTGCTCGAAGCAAGATATTCTTGATATTTTTGATATTGTTGGGGCAAGGTTTTATATTTTTCTCTCCATCTTTGGAACTCGCTCATAGAATTATCCTTGGTTGGTGTAACACACTCATATTCATCAGATCTAAAGTCATAAGAATAATCATCATTTCTCTTGAAATTGTAATAAGTGTTGCATGATGGCACCTCTTCCTCGTACCATTCACATTCTACTTCATATTGCTTATAAGCATCTGCATATTCCTCATAAGAATTGTACTCATACGATTCATCATAATAGTAAGTCATGGATTCCAATTATTCTTGAATGTATGTACCTAATACACAGGTGCAAGGACCATGCTCTAATACCACTGTAATGTCCCTTATTAGGAATTTTATTAAAATTGCAATTTTCCACTTTTTTTCCCTAGTTCGACCTTTGACTAGTTTTGATCTCTAGGTCCCAAATTTTCCCCAAATGATCCCAAATATTCTGAGAAGGTATATGACTGATATTAGAACAAAAATATGTGTTTCATGTATGCCTTTGGACCTTTAAAATACTTCTTCAAATCCCCTTTCAATTCTGATCAATGTAGGTAACTTTACTAGTGATTTTCCTTTTACTAGTAATGGTCTCTAGGTCTCAAATTGACTCCAAATGCCTTCAAATCTTCAAGGAATGTGTATGAATGATATTATAACTTGAATATTATATTTATGGATGACATATGGCCACCAAAATACCTCTGCAAACTCTCTTAATATTCTGGAACAATTATGCAAAATTACTAGTAATTTGGGGTTCAAATCCCCCTGGGGTAAGTACTAAAAAATGGCTTCCCAAATGCCTCCAAACCCACTCAAATTTATGAACAGAGGTATGTAATGTGTTAAGTATGTTATTAAAGTCTCATATGCACCATTAATGTATTATTACAATTGTTCTCACCCTCTCCCATTCAACTGCAAAAATACCCAATTCGACCCTTGGGGAAATGGCACTATTTAACATCCCAATACAACTAAACTAAGTAAAAATACTTCAAATGCTCAAGTACAGTACATTAAACTTGTATAAGACATCCATGGAAGTATATTGATCAAAAATATATCATAGAATCATACATTCATTCGAAATCATCAGCATTACATTGATTCACAACAAGGTAGTGGGAAAATGACACTATTCTTTCATTAAAATTGAGATTTATATATTTCTACTTGGAATTTCAACCCAAAACTTTCTAGAGATGAAGAACAGAGTATTTTATTCATATTACAAAATAAATGGGGCATTAAAAGCTTCCCCAAAGAGTACAATAGCTCACCAAAAACGTCCGCCCTCAAGGATCAAGAATATGCCATCAAAAATGGAAAAGGTTGAAGGAGTGAGCTGCAATATAAGAAACCATGAGATGACCTGTAGGTTACACCTGAAAATAAAGACTCCATTAAAGCTCCAAATAAAAGGTCTGAATTGCCTTTCCAATTACCAACTTGGATGGGAATCTTTCACCCTCGAAATTGGCTAAGGCAAGAAACTAGTCATCCACTAGCTCTCCCTCTTCACAAATTCAATTGAAAATTCTACAAATGATCAAAAGATGATTTCCTTCTTTGTTATTGAGATTTATAAAGTTCTAATGCACTCCATGGGTGGAATTCCTTCCAAGATACTGATGCCAACTCAAGTTGGGAAGAGATTCCAAAGAACGACACTTGTACACCAATTCCTAGTCTCCCACTTCCACCAAATCACATGTGGAAGCATCTTAGCTGCCCTAACACCCTTGAGCGCCCTCTTAGAGTCTATTTTTAGACCTGACATGTCATATATGTCATATGTCATCCTTCAGGTCTGATTTGTGTCATAGGTGTCATAGCATCTTCATCATTGTTGTCATAGAGCTAGGGATTCTAGCCCAAGTGTCTCACTAGCTCCAAATTGCCTCTTCCTCTTCCATGGGAGTTACTCTTCCTCTATATTTCGACTTTGGATGAGTCATGCCATGAATAATACCTTTTGTACTCCCACAAGTATGTTACCATTCACCTTGAATTCAAATTGGTGAGAGAATGATCCCAAGTGTAGTGGGGAAATCTAGCCATATGTGGGTCCCACTTCCTCCATGTGTCTTCATGATCAAATTCCACTTTGATTTTCAGTTGTATATATTTATTTATCTCCTTTATTAAATATTTATTCCATTCTAATGTTCAAACATCATTTATTATCCCCGTTATTCCAAATCCCAAAGCTTCCACCCCAAACCTAGGAAACTAATAATTTTCCTCCTTGGCAATTATTTGACCTTTAGCATCAATTTGACAAACTCTAATGAATAGGGCCAATGTTATTAGGCCATTTTGACCCAATGCCAAATTTGGGACATGAAAAATCCTTCCTTCCCAATATTGCTTGTCCTCAAGCAATTTCAAACATGGGTATTGAAGAACCTGCTTTCTGTATAATTCTTTGAAGTTGCCATTGAATTGCCCAACTTGAATCTTTGAGTTTCCATGAAGATTTTATAGAGGAACCACCCTGCTTGCTGATGCACTACTCTGATAAAAAATCACTTTATTTAGTGGGAAATCCATCTCCCATACTTCTTGTTTCCCCCAAAAAATTGAAACCAATGAGACAAAAATTATTCCAAGATCCCATTGCTTGTATTGCACCCGAACAATTAAGAGTGCTCTCCAACCCATACCATCAGATAAGAGGATTCCTGGATCCCATTTTCTCCAAGCAAGTAGACCACCGTTTTCCAAGTGCATACAAGCTTCAAGTGACCAATCAAATCTGCTCCAATGAAATAGTTGAGGATCCCATGTCCTATAAAGCTGCTCCAAAAGGATGTGATATGCATCAACATATTCAGCCATGTATTCTTTCATCCAAGAAGTGAATGAAGAATCTCCACTAAAATCTGAACCAAATAATGAGCAGAAAAAACAAGGAGACTTCAAATGACTCAAAGAAGTCTCACCCATACATCCCTGAATGTGATCATCATAAAGATATAACAAAGTATATGGCTTCCAACAAAAATGTTCTCCAATCATAAATCTATTCACCCAAGTGTTGGATGAAGTTCCTCCAACATCAAATGAATCAAGTGTCAAGCAAGAAAAACCATGAGTCTTCAAGTGACTCAAATGCATATCATAGGTGCATCCATGTAGATGTGAATCATCATAAAGTAACAAAGAATGCTGCTGCAAATGTGAATAAGAATGTGCTCCAACCATATCATCATAAAAAGTAAATCTAGGAGTTCCATACTCCTCATGTGGCACCATCAAAAAGAACCCTTTCACCCATACTTCATTGAGACTAATGTTGCAAAACATGGAATTGTAGGATGTAGGAGAATGAACCAAATCACCCAATTGATCAAAAAGTACAGAAGTTTCATCATGGGAAGGATCCATATGGGTAGTAGCATGTAGCTCCTTCAAAAGTGTGAACTCTTTGTCATAGTTTGGTTCCAATGTAGAGGAATCATGCTCTTCTTTAAAAATTGCATAACCTTCATCAAGAGACAATTCAAATTCCTCTTCCACCACATCAAGTGTTTGGATCTCTTCAAGTTCATATTCAAACACATCAATAACATTCAAATTTTCGCATTTCTCATGATCCACCATGTCATGAGAATCCTCCAAACAATCTACCATTTGACAATCTGAAACATAGGAGGAAAAACAAGTATCTTGCAACTTTTCAAGAAGTTGCTCATTTTGAATTGTGAGCTTATGATTATCCTCATTATTCTTCAAGTATGCATCATGTAACAATTCATTAAGCTCAAAAAAATGGTTTCTATCAAAAAGCAAAGACATGAAATTACCTTTGATGTGGCACATTGCTCTTTGAATCTTCTCCATGTCTTCAAGGAAGGATGTTTCCTCCAATGAAGTAGCTCTCCAACAAGAATTTGACACCAATGCTTGAGTGTCACAGAGATTGATGAGGGACTCTTGGATCTTCTTTTCATTCATCTTTAAGGACCCTTCAATAAAATGAGGCTCTTGCAAATGAACCTCCTCATCTTCTTCATTTTTTCTTGGACCAACTTCATGAAGCTCAAGTGGTGATGGGGAAGTTGATCTTGGTTCTTCTTCAAATGCAACAAGGTCTTCATTATCATGCTTGATGAAACTTGTACTTGTAGAAACACTTTCAAAAGTGATCTCTATGTCACCAACATAGAGGTGTGAGCACCCATTAGTAGGTACTCCTTCATAGTTTAAGCATCCATCAGTGGATGCTCTTTGGTTCATGTCTAAGCTAGAAGGTGTCTCAAAATGATCTTCCATATTTTCAATAGAATCTTCTTCATGCTCTTGTGATGTCTCTTCCTTTTTCTCCTTAAAGCAAGCTGATGCATTTTGCCCCTTGTTTTCCTTAGGATCAGTATATTTGGAATCTCTTCTTGAATAAATCTCAAAAGCTCTCCTCAAGGAGGACATCATTTCATGCACACATATATGGTATTCGCTCCAAGGGTTTTTAGAAGAAGGGCATAAACCTTTCTTCACTAACTCCACATATTCAGTTTTGGGCCTATTTTCAAAAACATGTGCAACATGGTACTCAAAAGACATGGCATTTTGTGTATTTTTGCTCGAAGCAAGATATTCTTGATATTTTTGATATTGTTGGGGCAAGGTTTTATATTTTTCTCTCCATCTTTGGAACTTGCTCATAGAATTATCCTTGGTTGGTGTGACACACTCATATTCATCAGATCTAAAGTCATAAGAATAATCTTCATTTCTCTTGAAATTGTAATAAGTGTTGCATGATGGCACCTCTTCCTCGTACCATTCACATTCTACTTCATATTGCTCATAATCATCTGCATATTCCTCATAAGAATTGTACTCATAGGATTCATCATAATAGTAAGACATGGCTGCCAATTATTCTTGAATGTATGTACCTAATCCACAGGTGTAAGGACCATGCTCTGATACCACTGTAATGTCCCTTATTAGGAATTTTATTAAAATTGCAATTTTCCACTTTTTTCCCTAGGTCGACCTTTGACTAGTTTTGATGTCTAGGTCCCAAATTTGCCCCAAATGATCCCAAATATTCTGAGAAGGTATATGAATGATATTATAACATAAATATGTGTTTCATGGATTCCTTTGGACCTTTAAAATACTTCTGCAAATCCTCTTTCAATTCTGATCAATGTAGGTAACTTTACTAGTGAATTTCCTTTGACTAGTATTGGTCTCTAGGTCTCAAATTGGCTCCAAATGCCTTCAAATCTTCAAGGAATTTGTATGAATGATATTAGAAATTGAATATGATTTTTATGTATGACATGTGGCCACCAAAAGGCCTCTGCAAACTCTCTTAATATTTTGGACCAATTATGTAATTTAGTTAGTAATTTGGGGTTCAAATCCCCCTGGGGTAAGTACTGAAAATGGCTTCCCAAATGCCTCCAAACCCACTCAAATTTATGAAAAGAGGTATGTGATGTGTTAATTATGTTATTAAATTCTCATATGCACCATTAATGGATTATTACAACTGTTCTCACCCTCTCCCATTCAACTACAAAAATCCCCAATTCGACCCTCGGGGAAATGGCACTATTTCACCTCCCAATACAACTAAATTGAGTAAAAATGATTCAAATGCTCAATTACAGTACTTGAAACTTGTATAATACATCCATGGCAGTATATTGATTACAAATATATCATAGAATCATCCATTCATTCGAAATCATCAGCATTACATTGATTCACAATAAGGTAGTGGGGAAATGACACTGTTCTTTCATTAAAATTGAGATTTATATATTTCTACTTGGAATTTCGACCTGAAAATTTCTAGAAATGAAGAAAAGAGTATTTAATTCATATTAAAGAATAAATGGGGCATTAAAATCTTCCCCAAAGAGTACAATAGCTCACCAAAAACGCCCTCCCTCAAGGATCAAGAATATGCCATCAAAATTGGAAAAGGTTGAAGGAGTGAGCTGCAATAGAAGAAACCATGAGCTTCCCTATAGCTTACACCTACAAATAAAGACTCCATTAAAGCTCCAAATGAATGGTCTGAATGGCCTTTCCAATTACCAACTTGGATGGGAATCTTTCACCCTCGAAATTGGCTAAGGCAAGAAACTAGTCATCCACTAGCTCTCCCTCTTCACAAATGCAATTGCAAATTCTACAAATGATAAAAATATGATTTCCTTATTTTTTATTGACATTCATAAAGTTATAATGTCCTCCATGGGTCGAATTCCTTCCAAGAGTCTCATGCCAACTCAAGTTGGGAAGAGATTCCAAAGAACGCCACTTGTACACCAATTCCTAGTCTCCCACTTCCACCAAATCACATGTGGAAGCATCTTAGCTGCCCTAACACCCTTGAGCGCCATCTTAGAGTCTATTTTTAGCCCTGAAATGTCATATATGTCATATGTCAGCCTTCAGGTCTGATTTGTGTCATAGGTGTCATAGCATCTTCATCATTGTTGTCATAGAGCTAGGGAATCTAGCCCAAGTGTCTCACTAGCTCCAAATTGCCTCTTCCTCTTCCATGGGAGTTACTCTTCCTCTATATTTCGACCTTGGATGAGTCATACCATGAATAGTACCTTTTGGACTCCCGCAAGTATGTTACCATTCTCCTTTAATTCGAATTGGTGATAGAATGATGCCAAGTGTAGTGGGGAAATCTAGCCATATGTGGGTCCCACTTCCTCCATGTGTCTTCATGATCAAATTCCACTTTGATTTTCACTTGTATATATTTATTTATCTCCTTTATTAAATATTTATTCTATTCTAATGTTCAAACATCATTTATTATCCCCATTATTCCAAATCCCAAAGTTTCCACCCCAAACCTAGGAAACTAATAATTTTCCTCCTTGGCAATTATTTGACCTTTAGCATCAATTTGACAAACTCTAATGACTAGGGCCAATGTTATTAGGCCATTTTGACCCAATGCCAAATTTGGGACATGACATCTCCCCTCCTAGAGAGTCCTGTAATGAAGTATATGTCATCAATGGTGAGGTCCAGGGTCTCTCCCCAGACATTAAACACATTGGCATCTGCATCCCAATACTGAATGAGCCTCTGAAGCAAGCGGTTAAGTGCTCTCATGTTCATGGTTCTATAAAATTTCAACAAACCACACCTTCGAAGTGCATGTAGTGTTGAAATATTGTAACTTCAAAGAATATTATATTTGTATATTATTTATTCCGGAGATGTTCCATACCTCCGATGTGATTATACTATAAATCTGGAGATGTTTATTCCTCCGAGTTGGGTGTGGTAACTAGGGTTATTAGACCCACCATGTGGGGGTCGGCCCAGTCAGTTATAATGGGGTATTTAACCTAATGGTTAAATACGAGCCTACATGTACTTGTGTAAAATACATATCAGAGTAGTGTATAAATAGAGGAGGTGTGTTCCTCATTTGATACACTCACACACTTGAGGATAGCGCACTTGTGGAGGAGAGGTCTGCTATTGTGGAGGAGGAGATCATGTCTCAGGGTTTCATCTTTGTATATTGCTGGTCATCTATATTGAGGAAGCTTTGCTGGGTTTTCTACCCCATGAGGGTTTCCTAGGATAAATCTCTGTCTCTTGTGTTTATGCTGTGCTTGTTGTTTCTTCAGTGATCCTGTATATGCTATTATTGTGAAATGGAATGTAATGCTGCTATTTTCTGTCTTAGCATATTAAATATTAACATGTAGAGTTGTCGGGTCTTGCATAGCCACCCTATCCATCTCTTCATGCTCTCTCTCTCTCTCCAAACAAGCACCATCCTACCAAAAGAGAGTCAAAATTTTAGTTCTGGACATGTTTTTCCCCATGTTCAGGGGTGTGCGCTACTCCTTAAGGTAGACAGTCACGTTTGGGAGCTACTGTCCTTCAGGAAGAGTAGCGCACACCTCCAGTATGCCCTACTTTCCCTCTTAGACAGTAGCACACATGCATTTCACAAGTTGAGCATGGCTCCAAATTGACTTTTAAGCATAAAAAATGATAAATAAAGCATCAAAATGCAAGTTAGGATGAAAATAATTTACTTGGTGGAGGAAAGAGGTCGATTGGTTGCTTGATTTGATCGCCACGAATAGATGAGGATCAAGGGTTTGCTCCAAAAACTTGCCCTACAATTCCAAATGTGATTTTTGAGTTTTCAAGTTGAAATTACATATATGAATTTGAATTTGATTTTTTACCCACTTTTGTGAAAAGTCTATAGTTTCAAATTGCATAAAAAATGATCTATTTAATCATTAAATACCTACAAATGTTGGTATAATGATTTCAACCTATGCCTCTCAAATTTTCACTAGATTTTCGTAGCATCAATCTATTATGACTTAATTTCTTTACCGACAGATCATTTTCAGTACTTTATAGTTGAAATTTTATGTCATTGAAGATTTTTTGTCATTAATACTAACCTGGTTGTTGAGATCCTAGTCTTTAGCAGGTAATGAGTCATGATCCTAGAAGTTATCTTTAAAGTCATTTTAAGCTCTTGTTTGGACTATTGAAACCTAAACAAGATTGTCGAGCAGACTTGTCCTCTTCAAGCTCGTTAAAGTAAATGAAGGCTCATCTGCTTAAGTATAAGTGTAACCATTTTCCGTACTTTTACAGATTACTTACGAAAAAAGGAATACTCTAGTCATACGTGGCTAGAAGAGTTCTTCTTCCATTGTTTTATACTTTTTCGGGGGAGGAGACTAATTTTACAAAAAATGAACTTTTGGATCCTTCTTTAGGGTTTTTAGGTTCTCGAAACATGAAAACAGCAAGCAAGCACTCACGTACTCGAGCTCGATGTGAAATCCACGAGAGGGTAAATAGAGGATTGTTTAAGTTTTTCAGACTCTATAAACAGGAAAACACCGGCGAGCATTAACCTACTTGGGCTCGATATTAAAATCCATGAGTAGGTGTGTGGAGTTATTGTTTAAGTTTTTCAGACTCCTTAAAATTGAAAACACCGGCGAGCAAGAACAGATCTCAGCTCGATATTAAAATCCAGAGATCAGTATTATAGAGTATTCTTCTATCTCTTCTTCGAACTCTGTAAACAATGAAGAAGGTCCTGAGTCTTCCTTCCATGGGCTCGTTAAACTCTTTACATGGTTGGATCTATTGAGTTTTCATTCTATCTTGGACTCATTAAAACAACAAGAAAGGTATTCTTTTATCTAAAAAGAATAAGGGATAAGAAGGGTATATCACATCTTACAATTTCAAAGGCATTTCAGTCAGTCCTATCCTTGAACACAACACCTATTTGAGTCTATCATTTTCAATTGGGTCTAGTTTTTTACCTTAGGGTGAACTTGATCTCTGAGTTGTTTACTACCCCGGTTGGTTATTTTTCCAACCATATGGAGGGTCTACTAATGTATCCTACATTGTAGGCTTATATCACTTCCCCATCATGTTGAAAACTGCCTAAGTCACTTTGTGTCATGCTTAGTGTTCAAGGATATAGCCCATGTCGGCCATTTTGCAGTTTACCTTGACCTCATGTGTCGGCCATCCTAGTGTCAATCTTGTTATATGTCCTACTCCACATCAGCTCATACCATTTGAGTGTCCCTCGTGTTGGATGATGGAGGATGCATTAATGCCTCCCTTCCAACGGACTTCTTCCCATCGACATCAACTCTTTTTGCTCTGGAAATGAAGTTTAGAGTTTCGATTAGTACCTTGGTGATTGCAGTCATTAGTGGCAGTTTCCCTCATCGTCGAATAATAAGAATACATCAATGTCTTTTATTCAACGGGCTCCTCAAGTGTTCGACTTCAAGTCCTCTTATTCACACTTGTTGGATCGTACTTGGTACCTTGGGCCCCATTTTCATTATCGGTGGAAGCCCTCGCGTTTGTTAATAGTATACATCAATGACCGGTAATCAACTGATTCCCCCATGTTCAACTTCAGCTCATTTATTCACATGGTTAGGGTTTGTACCTTGGGTTGTTTTGGATGAAGACCTTGGGATTTTGATAGCATTACCTCATTATGTTATCACCCAAGCTGTGCAAGACTGAGCCTCACTCATTGTGGCTCTCGATGAGACATAGATCCAATTTGTTGTTATGGCTATGATCTCTCATTTTGACATGGATCCACGCTTGTATTTCAGTGGCCATGCTATATATACATATCCTAGTTATGTATCGGAGATCATGTTGTATCATGCTACACATCTATATGATGTCAAGATTGTAATTGCTCGCTGACCTTGATCTTTATTTTAGGTACTTTTGTGACTTGGATCTATGGTCTCTTGCTCCTCCGCTGACTTGGAATTATAATGTATTTCGGCCATCGTTTCCCTCTGACCTCACACATTAGGGGGCATATGTTATAGGTCAAATCTGCACTTCTCCATCCGTGATCACATTATGCTGTCAATCACACAAAAGGACAACTTGGATTGAAGAGCAAGATTGCCTTAGATGATACATGGACTTGGCTTAACCCTCAGCAACTGACAAAACCCTGTTTTAACCTACTTTTTGACATGTGCGCTACCCTATAGGCATGATAGTAGCACATTTCTTGAAGTGTGCCCTACTCTACAGTTATAATAGTAGCGCACACTTGCTAGTATGCCCTACTCTACTTAAGCAAACTAACACACACCTTAAAAAATCTTGCAAACACTGGTTGTAAAGCAGTGAAGTTGCATATTGTGCGCTACTCTACTGTGAAATACTTGCGCACATCTTAAAATGTAATCAAAAATATATTAATTTGACAAATTGGGATTAGTTGAAGTTGGTTTTGCAACTTCCCCAACTTCCCAATGAAACTACCTCTCGATCCAAACTGCCTACCTTGTCCCATAAATACAAGGGGGATAAATGAGAGAGGGGCGGAGAAACTATGCATTAAGGGTTGCTATGCTGGAGGAATTCCAAGTTGGTGTGAAGAGTAGGAGCCCAGGATTCGGTTGCACAAGCACTCTGAATGATCAGGTATAATTGTACTGGTTATTTTCTTTTGACAATAAAGGTTGAAATACCCTTCCCGTCCCAATCAAATGTCTAATGGATTGCATATTTGTTTGGATTAAATGCTTGATTGTATTTGATGTCTAAATTGCATATCAATTTCATCATTGTTTTATCAGTCAAGATATGCTGAGGAAGGTATCTGTTGTATTGTAAGTTCATCAAATGGAAGATCAAGTGGAGGATCGATCGAAGGAGCAAGCGAAAGCTAGGATCGAACTTCGTTAATAAGGTATGCCTTCAAGAACCTTGATCTCTTTCCTCTTGTAGAAGCCCATGTGATATGATTAATGTATTTACCTGTCACCCCAAAAGTTGGTAGTGTCCCTCTCCTCGCTATAGGGTATAATTCCCGAACAACACCAATGGCTCAGCCTATTCTTCCTCATGTGATTGTTCCCCTTCAACTTGCTCCTGCAAGCCTATAAATTGGGCCCAGGATGACTAAGTGTTTTCAAGGGAATCCAAAATAAGAAGCTTTACTAGCCCTTGGTGTGTCAGTGCCAATATAGGGTGTTTGAAAACACTTGTGGCACTCGCCATTAATTGTAACGAGCCCAAAAGATAATATGGTACATTTAAATGTTCGCCATGCCTTATATGATTCAGTAATTTAAGATGGTAAGAGAAAATTTCCTGGAATCTTCCCACGCAAGTGAAGTATTTTTTAATGTACAGGGCGACCTCTCTCCAAATGTCGGGCAATGAACTTCGGGCATAACCCTTCCCCTTCCTTTGCAATACTTCTCCATCCCTACAAAATTCTTTCTCCGCCTGTACCAACAATTTATGCCTATTGAACCACCATTCTCCTTGTTGACTCAAACCCAGTTGACAGGGGTTCCCATCCCTGCCGACACCAACCCACCACGATCTCCCTAAGCACCGGCTCAGACAGGTTTTACCCTGTCCAACAACACCTATAGAGCAGATGAGGTCTCACCCAAGGCGATCAAGGGAAAGTGGACGGAACCATGTTTCTGCCAAATAAAGGAGGATGATTGCGGCACCAATTACTTAACTTTTTTTCCTGGGAAAAAGTCCGTAATTTTATTTCAAAAAGATGATTAAAATTACATTCTGCAGATGTAGTAGAATCACAAGGATCCCTACATTTTCACATATTTATGTCCCATATAAGCAGATACAACAACAGCTTATAAAGAGATGAACCAAAAAAAGATAAACCTAATAAAACTTCGCCACAAGAAGATGAATCTTGAACAGTAAAGAGAAACCCAAAAGACGTCTTCAAACCGAAACCCTCAGCAGAAGAAACAGCAGATCCAAGTCTGTGGACAAGCAGCAAACTCTGGATCTCCCAAACTGATGAACTCAGCCAGCAACTACTGATGAAGAAAACGGCCAGACCCCTACGCAGCGATGCCTCCACCGCACGCCGTCCATCATCCTGCAGAAACAGCAATCAAAATTTCGCTCCAAGAACCCTCGCCCCTCACCACTCCCTCCAACTCATTGACAGTACCAATTACTTAACTTATCACAGCATTCGAGATAGATCTATGCATTCAAGATTAACATCATTCATATTCATAGTATCATTCAACAGAAACATTCATCGTGACAAGTATAACATTAATCTATTAACTGTAGCAGGAAATCATCGCAACATGCATTGTCATAAAAGGGTACACAGGGATTTTCACCAAACGGTTCCATCATGTCATATTACTTTAGAAAAACCCTAATACAACATCTCCACAATAACCAGATCTCAGCAATATCTCTTGACCTCACATACAGATGCATATCACTCCAAGTTTCGGATCCAGATCGAGGATCCAACACATATGTCTCTTTGACTATAAATAGGCTTCTGCCTTTGCAATGCTTATCCACCTACTAACAACTTCCTAACCGACTCTTGGACAAATGACCCAAAATCTAACTAACACGGTCCAAATGACCCAAAATCCCGCCTACTGCGATACAATTAACTCAAAATTACATATCATATGGTCCAATGACCCAAAAACCCGCATTCTGCAGTACAATCGACTCAAAAATACATAAAATAGTCTATCCTTCTACCTTTCATGACCTCTTTTGACGTGTTGCAGCATTGGCGATACTGCGATTCTTCCTTACCAAACCTCCTACCAACAGGCCCCCAACACAATCTTGTGGCTCGCCCTCGAGCCACGTCAACTGGACGTGGTGTATTCTGTGGTATTCACTTTGAATTCCTCGTAATGTTGTGTGACTATCGTCACCATTTCCTTGGATTCTGTAGCAGCCACCTGACTGTCGAGCACATCTTCTGCAAATGGATGCGCAGTGAGCTTCTCCATCACCTATTCACGACCCTTCTGTACTTCCTGAAGCGCTTCACCATCCTTGGTCATGAACTATCCCCCAACATCCTGAAACTGCTCTAGCTGTGGAGCACGCTTCTTCTGTCTCTCATCAGCTTTGGTAACTCGTTTCTACAATTCCTTTAAGTCTTGAGACTTCGCGACCTGTTCCATGGGTGGTATTGTGCACATGGCTACCTTAAGTGTCACTAACTGTCCTTCTGCATCCTACCGATACTTGATCAACTGGTCAACCTGCTCGTCCTGGACAATTTGGCTCCAGAACTGTACGGTATCGGCTGCGAGCTTCATCACGGCCTTTTCCAGCTCCTCCATCTGAGTTATGACCTCCTCAATCACCCTTTTTCTATCATTGACTTCAACTTGAGGCATACCAGGATTCACCTGAGCCTTCAACTCTTGATTCTCCTACCGCAACTGGACAATGGAAGCCCCCAGTCGCTGCACCCATTGGAGCACATCTGACTCTATGATAGGCTCCTGCATATGCTGACATGCCTCAACAATAGTCATCTCAACCCGCACACTTTGATCCCACAGACGGGCCTTCTCCACAATAAGGAAATCATGTTCCTTCTTTAGTCCTTCAATTTCGCAAGCCTTCTCAGCCTGTTCATTCTTAATGTCCTCTTCGAGCTCATCCACATCCTGTCATGCTGAAGCAGCCCTTCCATTCAATTCTGCAATGGCATGCTTCGTGTCGGCCTCGCTCTCCTGCAATCGCACGCACATGCCACTAATCTCCTGCAGTCGGTCTGTCGTCTCCCGGCCAGTAGCTGCCTGCGTAGTGGTCAACTCTTCCGCTGGCAATGCGTTAACATTAATGGACACCTTCTGTAACTGTTGCATCAAGGCATTCATAGCCTCATCTTCAGTCACAATCTCAATCGGGGTAATCTCCACATTCCTGACCCACGGCTTGGTGTTGTTTGTGCTAACTTGTGGTGCCACTGCGTCATCTAGTGCTCTCCGCGAAACCATGTCATACAAAGATTCCATACGAGCAGTGAGCACATGGAATCCTTCATCTGTCGCCCTTGTCATCTTCTGAGCTACTGTGGTGGATGTGTCAGTGATTGCTTTTATGAGTCGACCCAAGTGCGCTTCCGCCGGCAAGGGAAGCCCACTGATTGTCACTGGGTCTTGGTGCCCTTTCGTTCTGTTCTCTTCCAAGGCGCGGTCACTGTCGTCATCCGTCGGTGTTTTGATGGAATCTTGATAGGAATCATGATGACTGTGCGGGTTCTGTGCCGATGTGTGATCCTCTGGACCCTTTTCCAGCACTCCATCCTCAATCTTGGCCAACGCCACAGGTTTGCGCCATTATGGTGGCCAATCATTCACAATGACATCTAGTGCTTCCATCGTTACCTTGCAAGGGGTCAGCAATCACTACTGACCAGGGTCACACCTAGCCTGCACATAAATAGCATGCGGCTGAACCACAAACTCCATGATCAGCTTAAAATTTGTCGTAGTGTCTTCGGATATCCGTGATACCTTTGTCGCTGCATTGTAAAGCATCTCCCAATAGATCCAGAATAGCAATTGGCAATCCTGGAGTTGCTCTGGCTCCCGTACATACCATAATTTCTGATAGCGTGCACCCTGTCACTCTTTTGCAGCCGCAACTTCCATTCCCTAATACACATTGGGCTCCTTCCAAGCCACAAATGCAATCAAGAGCAGCAACTAGCTATATGTAAACGAGCCCTTACCAGCCAGAACTACCGCCGCATCTTCCGCCAACTGATTCAATAGAAACGAGGACCAGTTCATTTGGATGCCCTCCACGCATTGTACTACACATGCGACAATCCCTAAGTTGCACTGGTTAGGACGACCACCCCTAACCACCTTGCAGGATAAAATCTTGGTGCTGGTGAGTACCGCCTTATCATTGATACTGCTAGCGTGATACCCACGGCCATCTATTTCCAAGCCATATTTCTTCACCAGCTGACCTGCCTTCTTTTTTTCGTTCGCCTTCCCTTAGAAGTACTGTGACGGATCGACTCCATCTTTAGGCAATCCAGTAATGTACGAAATCAAATCAACAGTGACCAGAATTTCTCTATCCAACCACAAGGAACCACCATGGAAGCACGCAAGCAGCTGCTTCACACACACGTTAACTTCTACCATCCACCTGAAATGTGGCATGTTAATGAGCCCTATCAAGCTGGCCTGTTCCAATCCATGTGCCTAGTCCTGTACAATCGACGTTCGCGGTAAGTTGTGACCCGGACACATATGGGGCCGATGCAATTTCTGGGTGGGCCACCATATCATGATCATCATATCATAGGTGCATCAACGCCGGCACAATATCAACAGAGCAGTCCATTCCAGCAGGGAGCGCTGGCATCTTCACGTCATACTTCTACTTCAGGTTCAGCTTGCGCGGGGTTGCATCCGATCGACCGGGAGGGATATACCTAGGGATGTCAACAGCCGACAATCCCTCCCATGGGGCAAACTCATCAATGCAGCGACTGGACTGCCCTACCTACACCTGATCTTCTCCTACCACTACGGCGGATGATCTAAGTTGCCTTTTTCTCTGCAATGACTCAGAATGCTGACCCCCTCGATGATTCTTGGCGATTACTGACATCCCCACCAGCATGTTTGCGACTTCTGCCTCAAGATTGATGCCTCCCGCAGATGCAACTTCTTCCTCAATTGCAATCCTAGTGAAAGGAGACTCAACCTCACTGCTAATCTCAACCATTTCTAGCTCTCGTGGCATACCTTACCCAGCGCTCTCAACCGATAGCTTCTCCGTCCTAATGGCACTCTGCAAGTTCAACTGAACCTTGCCCAACGCACAACTGCACTCACCAAGCTATAACAATACTCTTCAGCTCTGCATAGGCACTTAACAACTGAATTCTCAGTGCCTTCCGACCAGCTTCTACCCATTTTTATAGCATCCAGCCAAAGTCTACGTAATCATTACTAAATCCTACATTAACTCAACAGAAATCATGTATTAATGATGCAAATCCACCGTAAATTGTTAAATTTTGAGCATTAATTCACAATACTCTAGGATCTTTACTGAGAGAATAACATGTACAGTATATCAATGCATATCAATCATAACAAGCATGTCAATCATCACAAGAAGCAAAAGCATGAGAGACAATAGACACACAGAGTTTTCGTGGGGAAAACCCCACAACTTCCTTAGAGATAGACAAAACAATAGCTCCACCAAAGTACAACCAAATACACAGAGATAGTCTCCTAGTAGCAGATGATCCTCCTCCTCACATGTGCACCACTTTCCAAGTGAAGGAAGAATGAGTTTCTAAGTGATCCAAATAGAGATCTCCCGATCTCTATTTATACTTGTCCTATTTGCCCAATAACCTTATGGGGCCGACTTGTCTAGCTAGGTACATCAACCATATATTATATAAATCAAGGCTGACCCCACACATGGTGGTCTAATAACCCATTGGCAAGTTAACACACTTGCAACACTTGGAAATACACATGAAGACACTTACATATAGAGGAATGACACATCTTTATAGGAGTACAATAATATATAAATGAAATACATTCCGAAGTTACATATACATTAACACTCCCTCTTAACTAGGAAGGTATTTCGCGACACAGATCTGCTAGCACAATTCTTCTTCTCTGGATCATCGTCATCGATGCATCGTCATCATCATCATCATTGTTGTTGCTATCTCAACCAATCTCTGAATCTACTCGTCATAGGAAGTTCTACAGAGCCAGTCCTTTTTCATACTGGATGTAGGCCCACCACTTGCAAGTCTTCATCATCACTGGCCATACTGTGGAATCCTCAGGACTTATTACGTGCGTCACAAAACCTCGAAAGAGCATCCCAGGATGTTACGGGTACACAACTCCGATCTGTAGGATCTCCTAGGGCACTATTACATGTGACCCCACCACAAAACCTTGAAAGAGAATCCTAGGATGTTACGGGTACATAACTCCGACCTGTAGGATCTCCTAGGGCAAAAATTACATGTGGTCACCACAAAACCTCGCAAGAGCATCCCAAGATGTTACAGGTACACAACTCCGACCTGAAGGATCTCCTAGGGCACAAATTACATGTGGTCATGGAAAAACCTTGAAAGAACATCCCAGGATGTTACGGGTACACAACTCTGACCTGTAGGATCTCCTAGGGCCCAAATTACATGCAATAGGAAAAAACCTCGCAACAGCATCCCAGGATGTTACGGGTACACAACTCCGACCTGAAGGATCTCCCAAGGCACAAATTACATGTCCTCCTAGAGCATCCTAGGCTGTTACAGGTACACAACTCCGACCTATAGGATCTCCCAGACATGCTCATCTGCACAACCTGATCCACATCCACAAAGTATCAACCTGATACTCACCATACATCATCCTGATGTACACATGATCATCTTGATCATCATCACTGCATCGTCCTGATGCATGTCATCTAGAGCAACATTCTGAAGCTTGTCATCCATGATCATCCTGATCATACAATGCATCTACCTGATGCATACCAAGTATCTACCTGATACATATCATCATACATGATCCAACCATCCAACATGATGCATATACAAATACATATAAATGATCCAACTGATCATATCCAACATCCAACATGATGCGTACATACATATACATATAAATGATGCAACTGATCATATCCAGCATCCAACATGATGCGTACATACATATACATATAAATGATCCAACTGATCATATCCAACATCCAACCTGATGCATACATAAATATACATAGCAGTAACTGGAGCATCGTCCTAATGCTCATCATCCAGCGCTTACATCCACAGCCATGTGAATGATCCTTCTTCCAACATGCTTGGAATGGCTTCTGCAAATGTGTCCATCACTTCTTCCTCGAAGTGTCATCAATCTGAAGAACACCAAGCCTCTCTCTGAAGTACTCAAACTTCACTCTGGCTAGTGGTTTCGTTAGCACATCTGCAATTTGCTCATCCATCGCAACATACAAGAGCTTCACTGCTCCTCTCTACACCATATCCCTGATATTGTGATATTTCATCTCTATGTGTTTCGACCTGTCGTTAAACACTGGGTTCTCAGACATCTTCACACAACTCTGGTTATCACAGAAGATACCAGTAGCATCCAATGGGAGATCAAATAACTCAGACAGTAGATTCTCAAGCCATACTACCTCACAACTAGCCGAATAGGCTACAACATACTCTACCTCGGCTGTACTCAGTGCTATGCAAGACTGCTTCTTGCTAAACCAAGAGATCACACCTGATCCCATACTAAAGCAGCACCCAGATGTGCTCTTCCTATCTGCAGCACTTCCTACCCAATCTGAATCAACATAACCCTCCAGGCTAAACTTTTGATTCACTTCATACTTGAGCCCATAATCAACTGTACCCTTCAGGTACCTCAGAATATGCTTTACAACAACCAGGTGAACACTCCTCGGATCCGTCAGGAACTGGCTCAATGTGTTCACCGCAAAGCAAATATCTGGTCTCGTGTTCATCTGGTACATGAAGGACCCAATCATCTGACGATACATAGAGACATCAACTGGCTCAGATGAAGCATCACATAGAAGCTTCAGGTTCAATGCCATAGGTGTGGCCATGGCCTTGCAATCCATCATCCCGAACCTCTTCAAGATATCTACTATATACTTCCCTTGTCCAAGGAAGATCCCATCTGCACTCTACCACACCTCCATACCTAGAAAATAGTGCATCCTCCCCGAGTACTTCATATCGAACTCAGCAGTAAGCTTCCTCTTTGTATCGGAAATCAATCTGTCATCTCCTGTTACAAACAAGTCATCCACATATAGGAGTAGTATCACAGGATTTCCTTCCTCAACCTTTAGTAAAGGTTGGAATCCGCTTTACTCTTGGTAAAGCCCAAACTAGATAGGAAACTGTCCATCCTACCATACCAATTCCTAGGAGCTTGCTTCAATCCATACAAGGCTTTCTTCAGTCTGCACACATATGACTCTCTGTCATGTGTTTCAAAACCATGTGGCTGGTCCACATACACTTCCTCTTCGACTACACCATTCAAGAAGGCGGTCTTGACATCCATCTGGTGTATCTTCCATTCCATTGCTGCAGCCAGGGCAAGTACTGATCTGATGGAAGTGTACCTGGCTACAGAAGCAAAATTTTCTTCATAATCTATTCCCTCTTTCTGAGAGAAGCCACGACCTACGAATCTTGCCTTGTATTTCTCTATGCAGCCATCTGCAGCATGCTTGATTTTGTAGATCCATTTGGAAGTTACAACAGACTTCCCTTCAAGTCTTGGGACAACATCCCAAACATCGTTCTTCATTATTGATTGGTATTCCTCGACCATGGAATCCTTCCATTCTTTCTTTTCTGTTGCTTCTTCGTAATTGGAAGGTTCTTTGTTCTTGATATCACAGAGTAAAGCAACATAGCTGGTATGAGATCTAGTTCTCTTCTTTGCTCTGTGTTCTTCTTCTTGAATGCCAAATCTTTCTGCATCTTGAATGAGCTCTCTAGCCCATGTAGGTTTCCTATTGTGAGAGTTGTCTTCACGTGGTGGATCTACAGGTTGTTGCGGATCTTCAATTTCACGATCAACATCTGGAATTGCTTCAGTCATGGTAGTGTCTTGAAATCTAGTTTCCTTAGGTTCTTCATAAACTTCAACAGGTGTCTTCCTTGATTTGATGAATGCTGAGTTTTCATCAAATGTTACATCCTTGCTGACATCAATCTTCTTGAACCCTGGAAAGTATATTCTGTAAGCCTTCGAGCTTTCACTGTAACCCACAAAGATACCCTTCTTTCCTGAAGGATATAGCTTCATCCTCTTTTCCTTTGGGATATGAGTGTATACTAGACAACCAAATATTCGGAGATGGCTGACCTCAGGTTTCTTATTAGAGAAGACCTCTTCTGGTGTCTTGTTGTCCAATATCTTGTGGGGTGTTCTGTTCTGCACATATACAGCTGTTCTAGCTACTTCTGCCCATAGATGCATAGGTAGGTCCTAGTCATGCAGCATTTCCCTTGCTGCTTCCATGATTGTTCTATTCTTTCTTTTTGCAACTCCATTCTGTTGTGGATTGTAAAGAGCAGTCAACTCCCTCCTAATCCCTGAATCACTACAAAGTTTCTTGAAGTCACCTGAAGTGAATTCTCCACCATTGTCAGATTTGAAAGTCTTGATTTTCTTATCAGTTTGATTCTCCATCAAGGTTTTGAATTCCTTGAACTTATCAAACACTTCATCTTTGTTCTTCAAGAAGTAAACCCAAGTCTTCCTGGAGAAGTCATCAATGAAAGAGACATAGTAAACATACCCACTCAGAGAACTGGATGACATCGGACCACATACATCGGAGTGGATAATTTTCAAGATACCTTTTGCCTTGCTTTCACTGCTTGGAAATGCCTTCTTTATGTTCTTTCCTTTTGCACATCCTTTGCAAACACCTTCATGCTTGGTCTTGATTTCAGGAAGACCTTCTACAGCCTTACTTGCAATTGGTAATGCTCTGTAGTGCATATGTGCAAGTCTTCTATGCCAAAGTTCACTTGGCTCCATGGAATCATGCACCATGGCATGTTCAGGTTGTCCCTTCAATTTATAAAATCCTCCCTCTTGCTCCCCAATCACTACTGCATCATCGATCGTTTTACCTTTTGGCCACATTAGAACTTGACCATCTACAAATGCAACCCTCATACCTTTTGCATCCAATGCAGATATGGAGAGTAGGTTCTTCTTGAGCCGAGGTACATAAAGGACTTCTTTCATCTTCAAAGATTTTCCAGAATCTAGGTTGTAGGAGGCTTCACCACTTCCTTTGATGGGGTATTGATAATCATCCCCAAGTTTCACTTTATGGGGTGATTCATGTTTAGATATATTTACAAAAGATTCTTTAAACCCATATGAAAGTATAGAAAGATGTGCCTTGATGAGTTGATCAGCCTCGTGTCTTCAAAATTTGAGATCTGCAAAGCTTCACCCTTCAGAAATGCCTTTTTGTCTTCCCAGGTTCACTAGGGAGGACCCTGGATTAGGGTTTGAGTTTCCCGGAGATCTACCCAGCCAAAAATCTCGATCCAAAGCTCTAAACTTTGATTTTTGTAAGGCGCTTCCAGCTATGTCTTCAGATTCTATAAATTCCTATTTTTGTGGAAACCCTAATTTTTAGGTCCAAATCAAAAAATGCTCAGAATTGAATTCTGATTGGACAAATAGATTCTCCTTAATAAGTATAGTCAATCTACTATACTGCTTTTCCAAAATCTGTGGAGAGAAACCCAATAAACAAGAAACCCTTGGTTTCCGTCACTACACAATGTCTTCTTCTCAGGTTAGCTCTGATACCATGTTAAATTTTGAGCATTAATTCACAATACTTTAGGATCTTTACTAAGAGAATAACATGTATAGTATATCAATGCATATCAATCATAACAAGCATGTCAATCATCACAAGAAGAAAAAGCATGAGAGACAATAGACACACGGAGTTTCTATGGGAAAAACCCTAAGGTGAAAAACCCCACAACTTCCTCAGAGATAGAGAGATAAATAGCTCAACCAAAGTACAACCAAATACATAGAGATAGTCTCCTAGTAGTAGATGATCCTCCTCCTCACATGTGCGCCACATTCCAAGTGAAGGAAGAATGAGTTTCTAAGTGATCCAAATAGAGATCTCCCAATCTCTATTAATACTTGTCCTGTTTTCCCAATAACCTTATGGGGCCAACTTGTCTAGCTAGGTACATCAACCATATATTATATAAATCAAGGCTGACCCCACACATGGTGGTCTAATAACCCATCGGCAAGTTAACACACTTGTGACACTTGTCAATCCACATGACGACACTTCCGTATAGAGGAATGACACATCTCTATAGGAGTACAATAATATATAAATGAAACACATGGATGAAATACATTCCGAAGTTACATATACATAAACATCGATCTTGTCAGCCGATCGATCGAATCCACCATTAATTCCCATCATTTGAACAAGCGTCGTTAATTAACTATTTTAACTTTTGGCATTTATTGTTGATTTGACCCGGTCGTGACCCTACCACTTGTCACGGACTGCTCCTAACTTGCGGCACAAGCCTCCCTGCTCCAGCATTCCATTCCTGTTGGTGCGCCACCCTGCCATTGATCAATCTACACTCCTTTTTTTTCCCTATGCAACTCAGGCATCACGCTAGTCCAAGCCCAACCGATAGGGCTTCAACCTACTACCATTAATCAACTTGGGGAGCATCGCTCCATCCAACTATTGCAATTGTACCGCTTCTCCTGAAGTTGTGCTATTGATGCGATACGGACCAAGCCAATGCATCTGTAATTTTCCTGGATGTTTCGTAAACTTGTTGTCATACAACAGCACCAAGTTGCCCTGTTGAAACTATTTGTTCCTGATGTGGCGATCATGCCAAGCCTTCTGGCGATCCTTCTCCACACCCTGATGGAAACTGGCGATAAAGCGATCTTCCTCCAGCTACACTAACTACACTAGATGTTCCTTCAATGCTGCCGCATAATTCATTCCTGTCATTGCTGCAATGCGCAGACTTGGAACAATGTACTCCATTAGCATGATTGCTTCTTGTCCATACACCAGCTTAAAGGGTGTATGACCTGTCAACCTTTTACATGTGGTGCGATAGGCCCACAATCCTGCTGGGATTTTGAGATCCCAGTCATTGCGGTTCACATTGCACACCTTTGTTAGTGCATGTTCCAATATCTTATTGAAAGCTTCCACTATGCCATTTTCCTGTGGATGATATGGCACACTCTTCTTATTCTGTATCTACAGCTCCTCCATCAATGCGCTGATGGTGTGATTGAGAAAGTGGCTGCCTTAATCACTCAACAATATATTGGAGCAGCCAAAGCAAGTGATAATGTTATCAAACAAGAACTGCACGATTGTGGCCTCGGAATAATCAACAACTGGTGCAGCTTTTTCCCATCTTGTCAAGTAATATATCGCCATGATGATATATCTGGCACCATTGTGCTTACCTGGTGGATTGATTGGTCCCACAAAATCCACTTCCCATTTGTCAAATGGTTGTAGTGTTAATTAAGGCATCAGCGGCATCTCGTCCCTCCTGGATGGTTTCCTAGTTCTCTGACAGACATCACAGGACCATGCATAATCTGTCACATCATTATGGAGCGTGGGCCACCAAAGCCCCGCACGAAGCACCTTCCTGGCAGTCGCCCGACCGCCGTAGTGTCCTCCAGCTACTCCTCCATGTGCTTCTGCCAATATCTACGCTTGCTCGTGTGGCAAGACACACCGTCGTAATATCTCATCTGCACCCATCTTGTATAACTCTCCTGCGATGAGATGGAAATCTACAGCTTTAACCACCAACTGCTTCTTCTGACTAGTGGTGAGCTCTTCTAGTGTGGTACCTGTTGCCAAAAATTGGATGATTTCTTCAAAATATCCATCGGTTACTTCAACCCGAAACAGTTGTGCATCAGGAAACCCGTCTTCAATGTTAGTTGGCTCCTCGCCTGTTTCAATCTACGATAGATGATCGGGGCCAAAATTCAATCGCCCTGGATTCACAATTACTTCAAAGTCAAACTCTTGAAAGAGAAGTAACCATCGGCATATCTTCCCCCCCAACATAGGCTTATTGACCAGGTACTTCAATGCAGAGTGGTATGTGAACATCTTAAAATGTCCACCCAATAAGTAGTGTCAAAACTTCTGCAGCACATAGACCATCGCCAATCCTTCTCTTTCAGTAGTGGTGTAGGTCCTTTCAGTAGATGATAGCTTTCGACTGGCGAAAGCAATAGGGTGATCAAGGTCCCCCTCTCTGCACTAGCACTACACCGAGTGCAATTGACGATGCATCAACATGGACATGGAATTCCTTACTCTAGTCCAGAAATACTAGTATCAGTGTCGAAGCCATCTTAGCCTTCAGCTGCTCAAAACTATCCTGACATTTAGTGCTCCATTGAAATACTGCATCTTTCTTTAATAGCTTCTCCATAGGGGTGGTGATCGCTGCATATCCCCTGATGAACTTGTGGTAATACCCAGTATGTCCTAGAGTCGCCCTCAGCTGCTTGATAGTGGTCGGCGGGTGTCAAACTCAAAATAAGTGCAATCTTCGCTGGATCGACTAGCAACCCTTGCTTGCACACAATGTGACCCAGCAATATCCCAAATGGCACGTAAAAAATGCACTTCTTCAAATTCAGCGATATCTGGTGCTATCAACAGCACTCCAGCATCAACCGCAGATTAGCCAGGTGATGACGGATCAAACCATAGATTGTCCAATCGTCCATGTATACCTACAAGAACTTCTGGTTAAATCCTTGAATGCGGCAACAACAACTTGCGAAAATATCACAGGTGCATTCTTCAGTCCAAATGGAATTACAGTATACTGAAAACATCCCCATTCTATTACAAAAGTCATCTTGTGGCGGTCTTCCTTTGCAATACGGATCTAATGATAGCCTGACAACCCATCCGTGAAAGAATACATCTCCTGGCCACCTACCCCCTCAAGCACTTCATTAGTAAACGGGGTCGGAAAGGGGTCATGCAAGCAGGTGTCATTCAACTTCTACAGATCAACACAGATGCACACCTCACCAGTCTTCTTGTCCTGTACTACCATAGGACTGATCCGTTTTGACTCTTCAACCGGTTCAATGATACCAACATCCAACATGCTATCAAGTTCTGCCTTGACCTTCTCCTTATGTCGCGGATTGAGCCGATAAGGTCGCTGCCTGATCAATTTCGCATCTGGTTTCAATGGAATCTTCATCTCACCTAGATCACCCAAAATACATTTCATTTCAGAGAACTTCGTAAGAAAAAGGTCTTGGAATTCATGCAACAACTTAGTGACCTTTCCCATCATCTCATCATCCCAATAATCTCCAACATTCGTGAACTTGGGAGTGGCCTCCGTCCCAATATTGATCTTGCGAAGCTTCAAGGGTTGACTGAATGGATCACTTGGCGCACCAGGTGGTACCACATCGCAACTTCCTTCAGACTCCGGAGTATTGACATTCTGCGGATCATCACCGTTTTCGAGCCCACCAGTGATATTATAACATTCCATGATGGATTGCATCTGGCAGTGTGTATGCAAATCCACCGGGTACGCGACAGGAACAACCTTTAGAACCACATCGTGAATGATCTGCAGAGCATTATGGACATCCAGATTGGGATCAGCAAAACTGAACGTATGAGTAAAACATATGGTCAACTCCAACCAAGTAGAGATTTCTCCCCGTAACTCAGCTGCAATATACCATGACCATGACATTTCATCCAAAGTATGGATAAATGCATGGACCCACTCATCTCTTGTTCGCAATGCCCATAATGTCTGACACTCCATCAAATGGCCTCCAGGATCATTCTGACCATCATACTTCCCTGCGTGGTAGACCTCGGTATCGCCGAAGCGTACCATCATCAATCTTCTGCATTTCGACCATCCATCAATTGATGCCTTGTGTTTCTCCCACCAGCGTGCTGGAGCAACCTCCAGTGCTTCGTCCAATGCCAGCAATCGTTGTGGTTCTAAAACTCTTTCCTCGAACTCCGTCAGAAAGTTAGATAAGCTAGGCAATCCTTCATATATTGGTAGTGTGACTGTTTCAGTCGCGACACGACATAGCGAATGCGTGATCAACCCACACTTACGGAGTGACACCTCGTGCAAGTGGTTCTGCCAGTGTTCTAGCGCGTCATCAAAGTCGGAAGACGCAGAGCTGTCACTGCGCCATCCAAGCTCACCGTTGTCAGTTGGATGAATGTAATATTTTGAAATGTTGAATGCATGGTCCCATCTGTTGGGATCTTCATCCTTCATTGGTTCAAGGTATCTGCATCCTTCAGCTGGATCCAACGGGGCGATAACTCTAAGATCGTGATTTTCAAAAGTCATCATCCGTTGCTTAAAGTTGATTACCACTCCATTGTCATTATCCCATCCGATCCCTAGCAAAACGGGATAAGAGCTTCCTCCTTCAACAACCTCGATGACATCAAAGTCAGCATAGGTCTTCATGCCCTCAATGTCCACCACCAATTGGGGGACTCTCCCAATTGGTCTCACTTAACGTGATTAGCTAACCGGAGTTGTATAGGAGACCAGCTCAATGGGGGGCTCCCCATTTTCTGCCTTGCATGCTTGTTTAAGATGTTGACATCTGAACCAAGATCCAGGATAACGGAATCAACATCGTAATCCCCAATTTGAATATTCATCCGCATATCCTTTCCAGTATTCCTCCGTTGTAAGAAATTCACTACGAATTCCTGGCATCCCCTTGGAAATCACTTCAACAACCCCTCGATCTCGGCAATCACAACAGGATCCCTTGCCAACAACAAACAACTTTCCAGGAATTTTTGCAAAGTTCCAGACTACATTGATGGACCAGCGTCTAATGTGTCATCAAAGACAAGGGGCATGTCACAGACGATAGCCTTGCCTTTATCAAATGCTCGCCGCGCCTGGTGGAACGTATCGCGCTCTGAATTAATGTCAAATGACACCTTCTTCTGCCCGGCCAACCGGATCAGCGGATGTGAGGTGTCTTCTCCTGTTTTTGCACCTCCCCGAGTGATCACCGCAACAGCTGCATCATGTGGCCTAGGCTCTACTGAGATTGTTGAAACATTCGCACCCTGATTCTGGTTCAACGGTGGATTCCCCGACTGGTTCACATTTTGATTAGCATTTTGAATTGGGCGTTGGTTCTGGTTCTGGACTGGTTGCTGCACCGAATTTTGTATTGGCTGATGTGCTGGGTTCTGATTCTACAACTGCGGAACATTCCCTGCCTGCCATCATGCAATCAACTATGGGCAGTTCTCTACTGTATGATCTGCAACGAAGCAAAATGTACACTGTGTTTGCAACAGTGGGAAATCGTGCTAATAGTGTCCCCATACCTCATAGTGATAGCATTTCATAGGTCGGCGACCTCCTCGTCCTCCTCCGCGACCAAATCCTCTGCCACGTCCACCCCGGAATCCTCCATGGAAACCACCCTGCTGTTGGTATTGTTGTTGATTGTATTGTTCCGGCATCGGATCTGGTTGCAAGCCTTGCCCTTGTTGTGCATACTGCAGTTGCTGAACATACTGCGGCTGCAATGGAGCCATTTGCATCGGAGCATATTGCAGCAAAAAATGTTGTTGTTGTTGCTGCGGTACAAACTACACCTGCGGTTGAGGTAGCGGCTGGGCTACCTATGGCTGCAGTGGCGGTTGTTGTACAGCACACTGGTCATCCTTTATATAGAATGCATCGTACGTTCTCTCATGAAGTAACCCATATGCCCGGCAATATTTGTCATCATGTCCCACCGATTTGCAAAAAGTGCAATATAGATTCATCGGCTTGGTGACCATTTTCTGCATATATGGATAGTCTTCATGGCGGTGCCCAAATACCTGACAAACACGACACCACGGCATGCCAACACCATTTAACGTTTTTGGCACTCCTGAAACCAAATAGTTGCGGAAGTCGAGGCAATTGTCCTTCGTATTCCCTTCTCCTCGACATTGTATACACCATACTTCTTCACGCTGCTCCTTTCCCTTCTTCAAATCTTGCAGCTGTATGGTCAAGTTAGCCAGCTATGTCTATATCTACGACATCCCGACTGCATTTTCTCCAATCGACGACGCCTCCAACCGCATTGCATTCTCCAGAGCTTCACTAGGCGTCGAGATGTTTTGTTGCATCAATGGTAGCCGAATATGCGGCAGCAATGCCGCGATGAACCACTCTTTATGTTAGACAGCACTCATATCGAAACTAACCCTTTCCATCAGCGTCTTGAACCGCTGGTCAAAATCCCACATTGTCTCATTGGGATACTACTTAATTTATTTCAATTCTGTGATATATTGGGCCTCAGACTTGGGCTTCCTGAATTCTGCAATCAACCCATCCCGAATCTCATCTAGTGACTTCTCTAGGGGTCCTATAGGGACTAGAACAAACTTCATAAACCAATCTAATGCATGACCTCACAGAGTTGTCACTAACTATCCTTTCTTAGCGGCATCATCAGTGATCTATTTTATGGTCCAAACTGCTTCACAAAAAAAACCAATACTCTTCTGGGTTATCTGTCCCACTCCCATGGAACAGCGGTAACTTAGCATCATCGCCCTCCATCCTGGGCTTCCTTCCTACAGGTACTGAACTACTAGTGATCAAGTTTTGTTGACATGATGGGGTCGAAGTGGTGTTTCTCACTGGTTGACAGATAGTGAGCAGAGGTGTGGGTACGCTGCTGCTGGGTTTATGTCTTGCCTCTATCCTGGGTGTAGCTTGTGTGTCCTTGTCCGGGCTATGAGGTCACTTCGTCCCATGTGGTCTTCCTTCATGAACTTGCGGTTCGATCACAGCAGGACCTTCTCCTATCCTCTACCTCTTTTCCTGTCGAAACCTCGCTCCTCCCCTTGTAAGACCACTCTCTTCCTCGACTTCACTCACAGTCTCATCGTGACTTGCACCCATCTACCCCTGATCATTCCATGCACCGCCCCCCTGCTGTCGCGATACCAACGGCCTCCGCCCACCAGGTTTCTTACTGATCTATATGTATCTTCAATATACCCTTTTTAGAAATAAGCATCTTAATTGACAGTTGGAGCGACAGCAGAAACCTTCCTCGGGGTTCACGAAAGAAATATCTTTCAGCTTCACTATAAGACTTATGTGTATCAACTGCGAATTCAGTGATATACCCTTCAAAGATGCTATCAAGCCACACTTCAACAACTTGCGATGCTTTATTGTTGACTTCCTGCAGTTCTTGGATTAGCTCCGGGGTCCAGGTCGTCGGCTCACCACCTTGGTGATTCCTCTTCTGATAGGTCAACTTTTCCAACCACTCAAACAAAAGGAACAAAAATTCATAGAAAAACCATTCATGAGGACCTTCATGAATGTATCTACCCACCCACTGATCTACCATCAATCGAGTGTTCCGTCTTTCTTCTTCAGCAAATTCCTGCAACCTCTGATCAAACCAGCTTTGTATCTCCGATTGCGTCAGATGCCACAACATATCCTCCTTTCACTTTGCACATGGTCCGGGAAACGGAACCATTTGTTGACTCAAACCCAGTCGACAAGGGTTCCCATTGCTGTCGACACCAACCCACCGCAATCTCCCTGAGCACCGGCCCAGACAGGTTTTACCTTGTCCAGCAACACCTGTAGAGCAGATGAGGTCTCACCCGAGGTGATCAAGGGAGAGTGGATGGAACCATGTTTCCGCTAAATGAAGGAGGATGATTGCGGCACCAATTACTTAACTTATCGTAGCATTCAAGACAGGTCTATGCATTCAAGATTAACATCATTCATATTCATAGTATCATTCAAAAAAAACATTCATCACGACAAGTATGACATTAAAGTATTAACTGTAGCAGGAAATCATCACAACATGCATTGTCATAAAAGGGTACACAGGGAATTTCACCAAACGGTTTCGTCATGTCATATTACTTTAGAAAAACCCTGATACAACATCTCCGCAATAACCAGATCTCAGCAATATCTATTGACCTCACATACATATGCATATCACTCCAAGTTTTGGATCCAGATCGAGGTATCCAACACATATGACTCTTTGACTATAAATAGGCTTTCGCCTTTACAATGCTTGTCCACTTACTAACAACTTCCTAACCGACTCTTGGACAAATGACCCAAAATCTAACTGACACGGTCCGAATGACCCAAAAACCCGCCTATTGCGGTACAATTAACTCAAAATTACATCTCATATGGTCCAATGACCCAAAAACCCGCATTCTGCGGTACAATCGACTCAAAAATACATAAAATAGTTTATCCTTCTTCCTTTTGTGACCTCTTCTGACGTGTCGCAGCATCGGCGATGCTGCGATTCTTCCTTACCAAACCACCTGCCAACACTTCTTCAAGGGATAGGCCCATTGCTCTTGTTATGCTCTCTTCTATCACTGGAACCTCCATCCCTCTGACTATGTATCTTTCCTCATCCAGGTTCTAAGAAAACTACAATTTCAATTCCTCATCAAACCCCTGCAGTTTCTCGAAGTATGCGGCTCATTTGACATCTCAAAATATTTGGTACATTTCCCTCTTTAACTGAAGTTGTTCTATATTTTCCGGTTCATGGCATACTGCAAATCCCCCCATCTTCGACTATCTATTGGATTATTGTTTAGCTTAGGATATTGTATCAAATATCCATTACAGGTATTAGTTTTAGCTCTGATGCAAGAATGGAAAAGTGGTGAATCTTTTTAATCTAAATCAGGTAAGTTTCCACTTTTGGGGTTAACAGATATGGCATATGAATGGTTAATTACCCAAGCTTGATGGCCTTCATGGTTTGAAAGGTTAGATTTCAGGAATGAAACATGCCCCAACTTAATTTCTTTGGGTGTCCTCATCCAATCACTACTGAGGTGCCAACCGCCACTTGTAATGCATTGAATTAAGAAATAATGAAACATTAAAGTGATCCATACCTAAGTTAACTTACCCAATCATGATGGCCGATGGAACGTGTGAAGAAATTATATCCTTTAATCGTGTTTTCGAGTGTGGAAAAATCAACTTGAGGTAGCCATGGTGCATGAAAGACCATAATTGTTGAATTAACTGGTGCAACTAAATTTGGCGGAGGTGAACTCAAGTGCTGGTAATTCCATATTCCCACGTGATGTTATTTTCCCTTACGAATATGTTTCTTGATCGTGTTGTTACTTTATAAGTAACAATAGTTGATCAAGAAAAATATTGTGAGTTGTAATGATGTTGTTACTCAATATAGTATGAAAAAAAGAGTGACAACATCTGGAAGATAACAACACCTGAAGGAGTAACAATGCATGGACAAGTAACAACATCTGCATAAGTAACAACACGTGGACATGTAATAGAATCTGGAGAAGTAATAGTGCATGGCCAGGTAACAGCAACTGGAGAAGTAACAACGTGCAGGAAGGTAACAACAACTGGAGAAGTAATAGTGCACGGCCAAGTAACAACAACTGGAGAAGTAACAATGTGTGGCCAGGTAACAGAAGAAAATTTCATGAGGTAACAATAGTGTTTTTTCTTTAAGATGTCAACCGCTAGAAAACTATTTTTCAACTGACAGCCTATTAATTGCGTTCCCATGGAATTTTCAAAGCCAAGATCATTATTCTTTCTTTATTTTTAATCAAGCTGTTGTTGTGGACATAGCAGGAATGTTCCTCTCTTAGTATCACCTACAATTGTGGATTAGAGGAGATATGTTGGATGGAAGAAGCTTTTGAACATGGCTTATGATATAGTCATAAACAATGTCCATTTGCAAGTAGAGGAGTACGGTCTTCATCTATGGTGACAAGTTTGAAAGCGCCATTTTTGAATGTTGTGTCTACTTCATACAAACCCATCCATCTAGTTCAGAGTTTACCTTTAAAATCCTTGAATATGGAATCATACACTAGATCCCAATATATTGGATGAAACACCTTTCTCTTAATAATCTTATCATGCCACTTAGCATGTTGTCGTTGAAAAATATATGTTTGTTGCAGCGCCGCTAACTAAATTTCATCCAACTCATTGAGTTTATCCAAATTGTGCTTTTGAGCTTCTATCAAGTCTAATCCAACTTCTATAGGTGTTTTGAGTGTATTAATTTCAAATTCAATTGGAAATACTGGGTTACTACCATATACCAACTCAAATGGAGAGAAATCTATCATTTTTTGTGAACTCGTCCTGTATTCCCATAAGTCTTCCGACAATTTATCATCCCAATATTTGAAATGGCTAGCCACAGTTTTTGTAAGAATGTTTTCCAATAATTTATTTTTACTCTCCACCTTTCCATTGGATTGTGGATGGTATGGTGAAGTGATTCGATGCTAGATATTATATTTTGAAAGCATCTACTCAATGTTGTTCCCAGTAAAAAAAATTCCTCTTTCTGTAACTATCTCTCTTGGAATTCCATATCGAACAGTCTGTTCTAATGCATTGGAAAGAGCCTTTACTTCAACCCACTTAGTCACATAATCCACACAAACGAGGATATATGATTTCTACTGGGATGGAGGGTTAAATGGGTTGACAAAGTCAAGATCCCATTTTTCAAAGGGTCCTATGATTACCTAGACCTGTAATAGAATCTCATCTAATTGAATGGGTTGGCCCATTCGCTGGAATTTATCACACTTCTGCACATATTCCTTTGCATCATGGAAAATAGTAGACCAATAATACCCCATACGCAATGCCTTGTGTCAGGTCCTTCTATCAACAAAATGGCCCCCACAGGGATCATCGTGGTAGGCCTTCAAAACACTGGGAATTTTATCTTCATGGATCTTCGAATGATCTTATTAGTTCATGTATAAAACAGAAAGTCATTCACCCATGAGTACCTTGCACTCTACTGGATAATTCTTTTTCGTTCTCTGGGATAAATATGGTCAGGTAACTTTCCTGCAACAAGAAAATTAGCAATATATGCGTACCAAGGTGTATGAACAAAGATTGCAAATAAATGTTCATCTGGAAATTCATTTCTATAGGAGAATCATCCCTATTTGTGACAAACCTATATAGGAAATATGATACTATGTTATATTTATCAGGCTTGTCAACAATTGTAATGTCAAATTCCCATAGAAGTAATAGCCATCTAGTGACTCGTGCGTTTGTGATAGGTTTGTTAGAAAGATACATGATTGTTGAATGATCTATATGAACAAAAGTGGGATAACCGTGATATAATGTTGAAACTTGTTGATTGAGAACACCACAGCCAGAAACTCCTTTTCTGTAACTGTATAGTTTAATTCCACTGGAGTTAAATTTGTACTAGCATAGTAAATGGCATATGGTTTCTTGTCTTTTTCTTGACCCAATACCGCCCTAGATCCATCGGAAGCAATGTAAAATGGAAAGAACTAGTCTAGTCCTCATAAAACAGGGGTTGTGGACAGTAAATCTTTTAATTTCCCAAAATTTTCATCGCACTTATAAGTCCAACAAAAGTCTACATCTTTCATTAATAAAGCAAACAAAGGAGAGGCAATTTTCAAATAATTTTCTATGAAGCGACAGTAGTAACCAGTCTTACCCAGAAAAATATGTACCTCTTTCTATGTATTTGGTGAAGGAATCTATACTATTACTTTAAATTTATCTGGGTTGACCTGAATACGTGCAGCGCAAAGAAAATGTCCCAACACAATCCCTTCTGTCATTAGCATATGGCATTTTTTGTGCTCAGTGAAAGGTTTACCTATTTGCAACGCTTGAGTACTTTTTTAAGGTTAGATAGTTCTTCTTCAAATGTAGTACCATATGGTGTGAAATCATTGATAAAATTATCAACGTTGTCATTAACCAAAAATCCAAGAAAATGCCCAGAATTTCCCTCTGAAAAGTACCAAGTGCATTGCAAAAACCAAATGGAAGGATATGATATGTAAAAGTACCCCATGGACAGGTAAAAATGGTCTTATCTTGATCTTTTGGGGCTATCTGGATTTGGTTGTATCCACTGAAACCATCGAGAAAGGAAAAAAAATTCTTCCCCGAGAGAGTATCGAGGACTTGATCTATGAATGGCAGTGAAATGATCATTTTATGTGGCTTAATTTTATTCAATTCTCTGTAATCGACACAAATCCACCATTTTCTATTCTTCTCCATAATTATGACAAGAGGTGATACCCATTCACTATCAGATATAGGATAGATAAAATTAACATACAAAAATTTTTGCATCTCTTGTTTGACAATGTCTCGTAATGCAAGGTTCATCCTCCTTTATGGTTGTGTACTTGGAATGCAATATTTTTTTATATAGATGTGGTGCGTACAAATATCAGGGTGCACACCCTTCATCTCTCTATAATCCCATGCAAAAGTCATCTTTTTAGATTTTAAAACTTGTAACATTTGGTCTTTTTGCAATGGAGTCAAATTTGGTTTTATGTTTAACATTTTACGAAGCTCAATTTTGATAGGAATACTATCGTGAGCTTTGTTATCGGAATTTCCTCTTCAGCTTTTGGTTCTTGTTTAGGATTTTCCTCTAATGAATTATGTATCATTTGATATGAATGGTGGGAGATAGAGGGTGGGTTACTAATAAAACTTGAAATAGCATCATCCTCTATTTCATCCTTAAAAGTTAGAGCTTTATTAATGGTAAGGACGGTTTGCACAGTTTTATTTCCAATTTCAAAATCATCCCATGCAAAATATTCACACATCGCACTAGGCCTTGTTGGAGGGTATAGGGTTAGGTTATTTTCATAATCCCCATGAGAGATATTCATATTTCTTGATCTGCAGCTAATATAGGCATCTCCTATTTCTAGTCGTGGCCTTCCCATGATTAGAGGATGGCCTTCTAAATGAGATTTCATCTACAAGACAAGGAAATTTGTCCTAATAGTGGATCTATTTTCTAATTCCAAGACAGTAGGGGTCGATCTAAAATTTGCAAGGTTTAGTGCCTCCTAGGCCTCCTTTTTCATTATCTTCATAGATGCACCAAGGTCAACTAAAGTATTAGGAAAAAATGTCCCTTGAATTTGAATGGTGACAGTTGGGTTCCCAGGATCATCATATTTAATAAGTGGTATCTTCCCTCAAAATAAGGTCAGATAACTTCCCTAATACATGAATATTTGGTGGGTCCTTAGGTTTCCTTCCCGGTTTCCTGAGGCATAGCTCCCTAACGGTTTAGCATAAATCGGGACATTTTGGATTGCCTGTAACAGGGGTATTTTAACACATAAATTATCAAGTTCTCCCAAAAGGTTGAACTCAGGATGTGGGGGTATCATTTTTATTGCTAGTCTTTCCAGATATGGAGGGATAACTGATCCAGGTGGATATCGGTGGCGGCCCACCTCTTCCAACTGGCTCCAAATAGTCTTCTGGCGATTTTGGTAAATTACTATTTTTAGCAGTTTTTCGGGTCCTGAACTTCCGGAGCCATTTTGAGGCCCTAAACGACATTTTTTGGCGATTTGGGGGACCAAATGGTTGCCAACAACATACATTTGGGCCCACTCGGAAGTTGTAAATCTCAGATAGACCTTTCCAACAAGCTACCGAGCGCCCCAAACGGATATCGTATGCAAAAGTTAGGACCCTGGGAAGTTGACTGTTCAACTAACCACCTTGGGGCCGCAAACTTTATGACGGTTCATCTTCTAGGGTTAGGTTTTTGGATGTTTGGGATTCTTTCCCTCATGCTTATGATAAATAGGCCCTTTCGGCCTCTCTTTGTATTCATCTTGGCACGAATGAGCATAGCGGCCACATCTCTTCTCAGAGATAGCTACCACCATTCTAGCTATTGTATTTTACAGTCTGTTCTATTTCCGCTATTTAATAGAATATGTGTTTACTGTATCACTGTGTTATTTGCAATATATCTCTGTATATGATTCTGTATATGCTATCTTTTGTTTCGTTCCCACATAAATCCGGATCAATAACATTTTGGGATTGAGTTGAACTGGTAACAACTATTGTTACTCATGTGGTTGTGATTTGGTCAAGATTTGTGTCCTTCTCTTGTGATTACTTTGCATTGGGAGATGAGGTTTCTTCCTCCATAATTATTAGTGGAATCTTAGGTTGAATTACCCTTCTAGAACTTAAATGAATGTCATTGCACTGTAAAGGGTTAATACTATAGGATTCAAAGGTATTTTTTTCATCTTGCTAAAGTGTTTTATTTTTTGGGTTGGGGTCTACTTGTAAAGGAAATTGGGATGGAATTGCAGGGACACTCATTTAGGTATTCACAGGAATGTTCGTAGGAAGTTACAAGTGTGGTTAGATAGGTACTAGTGCTGGTAACTAAGGGGGTAATATAGGTTGTGGAACCGGGAATTGTTGTGCAAGGAAAGGGTTGTTTCGCCAGTTTTGAGACCATGTTGTGTTCCATCTTGGCTGAGCCGGCCAAGGTACCCAAGGATAAGGATATTGGAACTATTGCAAAATTTTCCAATGTTGGGTAGGGAATTGTGATTGCTAAGATGTATATTGGTTTTATGGATGCTGAGACATACATTGATTTTTCCAATTATTGAAAAATGCCGATGGGACTTGATTCATACCTAAAGGTCGATTTTTCCATGGATTATTTTTTCCTAGAAAGTATGATGGCTCGGCTTCCTCACTGGTATTTTGGTACACTATATTCAATCTTGGTATTAATGGAAATGATTTCGTAGGATGGTCCTTGTCACAAACTACACATAACTCCACATCATTGAGCGAACACTCTTTAGCTGGGTGCTTTTGTCTGCATCTTGGAAAAAAAATGGCCAATACCTTATCTTCCTCAAATTATCTCTGCTTCATTTGAAATATATCTAACTGTGATGATAAGGTCCCGAGAATGTCTATTTTGAAATATCCCAACAAAGTCCCTATCTCTATCTGATTTTCTCCACCACTAGCTGACTTGGCCACCCTAGTAAGAAGATCTCTAATTCCTATCATGTTTTTGGAAGATCCTCGAGAACATCTCCTACACCAGTCACAAATTGTCTCATATATTTCCTTAGAGATATCTCCCTTCCACATCACATTCAATATGTCAATCCACTCATCCCTCATTCCTCGGATCGGGATTGTATTCAATTCTTCATTTCCTAATGCAACATGTGGATACCTTTACAGATTGTACTGAAAATCCCTACATAGTCCTCCAAATTCTCGTCCTCTTTTTAAGTCATCTTGAATATTTCTTCTCTGAGGTCTCGGGATCTGTAGTATTCTTGATTTTTTTGAGAAAGGCATTCTTCATGTCATCCCACGTCATTATAGATCCACCACCCAAGCCCATGAACCATCTCATGGTTTCCCCATTCAAAGTGGAAGGGAACAGTTTGAGTTTCTACAAATCAGTAGTGTAATCGTAGCTCCTTCATAACACATCAAACTCAAACAGAAATGGGTCTGGATCCTCAGTGGTTACCCCATGAAAATTTGGGAGGGAAGAAAACAAAATAGGTTTCATTGGTGCCACCCATGGAGTATCAGCAATGGGGAATTGAATAGTAGATGTAGTAGCAACCATCGTTCATGGATTTGAGTCTTCCCACAATTTCCAGTATCCCTCATGGATTCCAAATTCAATGGGAACCTATTCAAACATAATAGATTCCTTTGTCTTTGGTGTAGAGGTCTTGACAGCACTCCCTTGATCCAAACGGGTTACTTCAGGAACTATCAAAATGTGATGTTCAATTGTGGCCCCCTTTGTTTATATGTTCCCTTCAAGTGGTCTATGAGGCCTTGTTTCTATTGGTGGTGAATGGGGATTAGGTCCTACTATTATAACTGGAAAGGTTGACCCCCTTTGTGGACTCAGCTCTACTGGATCACTTTGTTGTTCTGGAATATTATGTAACTCACCTTCTATAGTAGAAATTAATCCATATTGTGTGGAGTGTCGATGGCTGGGACCTATTTGAGGAACTGCTACGTGGCGTGATGTAGATTCAGATTCATCCTTTTCAATGATTTCCTGAATGTATGTTTTTCTCCCCTAGTCCTAACGTTCCCCTCTACCTGCAATTTTATTAGTATATTGTGGTCTACCTCTACCCCTAGGATGTGTTCCTCTATTCATTCATTCCATAAGCTACTTTACTCACACCAAAAATTTAAACAAGAAACTTTAGTTCATATGAGACGAGATTCTACCACGGATGATACCCACACAAGGAATCGACGATAGATGCATAGGTTCTTACCTCCCATCTTTATATCTCAGGTCTTAGTAGAACCAAAAGCACCTAGGAAAATAAACAACACAAGTTGCAATCTCGCACCTTTGTAACCTCCTCGACAACAGTGCCAAAATGTTGGGGCTAATACTGGTCTATTAATATCACCAAACTACCACTCTAACACATTAATTATCAATCTAGGAACGTGTTGCAGCTACAACCCTTTCCCCAATTTTGTGCAAATTTAGGGCCCCTCCTTTTTGAGATTAACTATTGAGCTTTATTATTTTTTCTTTTCCATTAAAAGAGTTAGTTATAGATTAACTCTCCTCATAAATTTGACACTTAGAATTTTATTTTTTAATTTCTTACTGTTTCAACGACTTGCCAAAACTATATCGAAGCATCGGACCAACTTTCAATTTGGCGTCGAAACGGTTCGATCAGTTTTTGGTTTTGCGCCAAAATGGTCGGGTTGATTTCATCTTTGACACAGAAAACAATCGGAGAATGTCCAAGTTTTGTGCTAAACTTACTAATGGTTCTTGGTTCGTTTGAGTAGTCATTTTAACATAAATCCCATCACAAGACTTAGAATCTTTCTGTGAGATGGGTGTTTCACTGCAACTTAGGTTTTAGGCCCTGAAACATGTCGGAGCCTTATCCGATTTGACTCCGATATGGTCGGCCAAAGAAATGTTTTTCTCCCCGATCCCCTTTCGCATAAACGACTAACCTTAAAACGTCAATGGGTTGTTCTTTGTTACAGTGGCATGAAATTGTTTTGGAACCGAATATATCGACGTGGAATTAGTTTTGGTTTCCGAATGAGTCGATGTCGTTTGAGTTTTGCCTCTAAAGTACATCGATACACATGTTGTTTTACTCTAAAAAGCCTCAGCGTAAATGTTGTTTTACCACCAATTGGCTTCTATGGGACTATAAACAATGTTTTTTTAAAGTTTAGAAGCACTTCTAACACTCGATTGTTTGGAAGAAACTCATAACCAAGGAAACCCGTTGACTAAGTCTTTCATGTTTCAGGGTTTAGACAGTGTTTTCTTGAGGAAATTCTTGTATTTAAAGAGAACCCTGTTTCGAACCCGGACATTGTTACATACTCTAGCCACTTAGACAAGAGACATTTCCAGATCGGTCATCAACTCAATTGCACAGTCATCATACATCCAAGTAAGTACTTTTGTCTTAATCTGGAGTAATGTTCCACTTTTCATTTGAGGATTGAGATTTAGGGAAGAATATCTCGTTGGGTAAACCGAGTCATTTCCTTTCGAGACTTAACAAAACCTGGTCAAAACCTAGTTTTTCTCACAAACTGGCAAACAAACATGGGAAGAATTTTTAAAACCCTAATAGTTTAAAACCATTAGTTAGGCATACCCTTGCTTGTCATTTCGAATGATTTTCATGAGAAAAGAGCACCCCGCAAACCCTAATCCGTTACCCGTCTTGGATGTAGTTTACCTGCTTAAAATCATTTAAAACCCTACCCAATGGAGTTTCCCTCAGCGATATTTTGAACAGATATCTCCCACTTGAACCCTAACCAGCCCTTTTTTGTATTTGCATGAACTTATATTTGGTTGAGGACCTAAGCTTGATGAGTTTAGTTGGTGTAAATATTTGAATTTCGGGGCTTGACCAGGATTTGTGAATAAAGGAAGGCAGAGCTTGATCCTGAGTCCTATTACTCATTTCCCTCCACGGCCATCTACGTGAAAGAATGTTAAATATAACTATTTAGTTCTTTTTTCCAAATACATGCATAGTAGAAGAGTTTTTCTAATTTATAGTTTGCTTCATGAGCGACTCTTTCCTGAGAATAATGTTACATATTTGTTGATAGAATGAGCCTTTGACTTGCATCTTGTTTTTATTTGGTAGAATTGGTTGAAGAATAATGAAATTGTTCTATTAGTAAATAGAATACTCAGTTTATTCATTGAGTTCTTGATGTTTTTTTTAGTATAAATATACCTAGTGGTGTTATTAATGGATCCCATTCCATCAAATGGTGTTTCTTCTATGTCACGGGATTCATATATGTCTACAAGAAGCTCTAAGCACAATGCCAAGGTAGTGGAATCAGATTTTGATGTAGAGATGATCTCAAAGACACCTTTGGAGGTTCAATTCGAGGATACAAAGTCTACCATGGGGATACTTCCTGAGTATAAGTGGGGAGAGATTTATCATCTAATAAGAGATCAAAAAATACATGAGGCAACAATAGAGGAAAACTTGATTTACCAGAATATCAAGAAGTCTAGTCTTCATAAAGCTGCCACACGCCCGAAACTATTTCCATGCTCATAAGTAATTGGATGGATTCTCTCATTAGTAGATGTAACATCTAGAATCATTACAAGTGCAAATGGGAATGTTTTCCCTTCATTTCATCCTGTGCATATAAGCAAATCCTACAAACTACCAATACCTAATGTTTTATCAACGGATGATTGGGTCAAGTGTGTAAAGATCGAGCATTCAGAATGTGCAAGGAAAATGTTAATCCCAGGAAAACAATTGCGGCAAAGGACCATTAGGGAGTATGAAACCAAGAATCTGAGAACTCCATTCAGGGTTGCTTCTATGTATAATATGTGGGAGAGTGTTGATGTATATGTAACTTCGGAATGTATTTTACCCATGTATATTGTATTCCTATCGAGATGTTATTATTCCTCTATACAGAAGTGTCGTCATTTATATTGTAAGTGTCATAACTTATACTTGATGGGTTATTAGACCACCTTGATGGGGTCGGCCCTGTATGAGTCATGTAGGTAAATGGGTTATTAGACCACCAAATGTGGGGTTAGCTTGGATTAAAGTTAACCATGGGTTATTAGGCTAAGCTAGACAAGTCGGCCCCACTGGTTTATTGGGCAGGACAGGACAAGTATAAATAGAGATCGGGAGATCTCTATTTGATCATCTCATTACACACACTTCTCTCATTCAAAAAGTGGCGCACTTTTGAGGAGGAGTATTTGCTGCTAGGAGAAGACTATCTCTTGTACTTTTGTTTTATCATTGCTCTTTCTATCTCTGAGGACGTTGCGGGGTTTTTCACCTTCTTGGTTTTCCATGGTGAAACTCTGTATCTCTTGTGTGCTTGCATTATTGTGTCCATGATTGATATGCTGTAGATATGCTATACATGTTATTCTCTTAGTTAATATCTTAGATCAGATTGAAAATTCTGAAAAATTAACACGGTGTCAGAGCTATCCTGAAAGAAGGCATGGTATGGCATTTATGACACTTGTTGCACTTGCGATGCAAGGGCCTGATATAGCAAAAACAAGTCATCGTAACACTTTCACTATAAATCCATTTTGACGAAGTTTTCGGATATGAAACTTTTACAGGTCAAAGATAAGATCCCCATGTACCTTGTTTCCAAAGGATAACTTCTAATTCATTGTACTTTGTGTTTTATGATCCATACAATCTAGGGTTTTGGCCTCTTCCAGATCTGAGTCATAAACAAGTGACCTAGGAAAAAAGGTCACAACTTGGGCTAGGAAGCTCCAAATGAAATGTCATAAAACTTTTCAAGTAGGGAACGTACTGTACTTTCACAAGCCAAAGGTACAGAGGCCAAAAGTGAACCAGTGACACGTGGCACTCCGTACAAGTTCGCTCTCCTGTTTTATCCCATAAACAGGTCACGTTGCGACACTTGGCATAACTATCTCTCAGGGAATCCAATTGAGGTCAGACCTATCGAGTTGGAAAGATGACAGGTCAAGATACCACAGGTAGAAGTTTAAGACCCTATGGATTCGTAATTTCAGAGTTACACCAGAAACAATCAGGTGCATATCTCTGTCAAAACAGAATTGGATTTTGAGCACCTTCATTCATGGCTCCGGGAATTAGGGTTTCGGAGAAAGTTGGTAGTTTTGTAATCGGAGACCACAGCTGAATGATACTCGTCAAAATCAAAATTTAGATACCAAGATCAAATTTTTTGGTTGGGTAGAAGGTCGGGCTTGATCAAACCCTAGTTCGGGACTTTGATCGAAAAAGTGAAAAATTAGGGCTTCTGCAAAAGTTGGAATTTTTGAAGTCTGTGACCACGGCTGGAAGCTCCTCAGAAAAATCAAAGTTTAGATCTTTGGATCGAACCTTTTGGTTGGGCATAAGGGTGGGCTTTATCAAACCCTAGTTCATGATCCTGTCTAGAAGATCCAGAAGTTTCAAAGACAATTTTGAGGGGTGAAACTTTGCAGTTTTCAAACTTTGAGTATACCAGCTTGATCAACTCATCAAGGCGCATATTTCTATCCTTTCATAAGTTTGAAATTCAAAGTTTGAATTTTTATGGTTTCTCTGACAAACCCGAATTTAGCTCCAGATCCAATTTTTGCAAATCAAGTGGGTTGGGTTAATCGTAGAAGAGAATGGTTTGGTCACCTGCATAAGTGAAGAATTTCCTGTTTCAGAGGGAGATGAGGCTAAGGCCTTACATAAAAAGATTACAAGCAATCTCGACAGGTATGACTTATCCAGGTATGTTTCAAGATCTGTTCATGATTAAGCTTATGGTATGTTTGTCTTCATTAAGGTTAGTACAATCTTGATTAACTTTAGACTTGTTGTATCACCTTAATAAAATTATGAATGCAAATATTCATTGATTAGGGTTTCAACACTTATGATTGTACTAATGTATTGTGGTGTTGTATGAGTTTGATGTTGTCCGCTAACATGAAAGGTACATCAAGAAAGACAAATCATATGACCATGGAGACATGAAGACAAAGATTCATCCATTATCATGGATCACATAGAAGATCTACTTACGAGGTATGTATAACTTGGTTCTATAATGGTTAACTTATGATATATGCAGGTTACTAGCACAAGTCATTGAAGAACAAGAAGACATCATGTGGGTATGTTAGACATAGCTAGCTAACATGATAATCCAGGTATGTTTTTCCTATATCAAGTTAAAATCCTACCTTGTGGTAGGATATCTTATATAAGTATACTTGGCATGATTGATTATGATTATTCATGAATTTATAGGTTTGAGTAATCATGGGTTTAGGCATATTATGTTTCTTACTTTAATTGATGATATGACTAACCAGAAGAGTCCTATATAAATCTTGAATACTAATGTTTATTATCTGTGTTTAAAAATGATCATTACTATACATGTTTAAGATTATTCTGTTTCTAATAGTATTGAGATTATACTAATAAATGTATGATTATGTATGAGATCTTGAGGATATCACAATAAAGCATGCATAGTGATTGAGGATGGATATAAGTTCAAGGACAGGTAATCCAGGAAGCAAAGATCAAGAGGGAGCACACTCTAGTAGTTTCTGCAAGGATGCAGATATTCAGAGGGAGTCAACCACTTCTCACAATCCACATCAGAATGGAGTTGCAGAAAGGAAGCAAAGACTGAGAGGGAGTCAACCCAACAAACAAACAAAGATAAGTATTTGAATGATCATTTCTTGCATATTTGATTGTTTAAATAATACTGTTCAATGATGCATATACTGATGTTCCTAGAATTAGGCTGTGCATTTTGGAATATTGGAATAATTGTATTAATGAATAGAATACTACTAATATGCATGTAATGGGTAAGTGTCCTATGGCATTGTACAACATTCCATTAATACTTATTTAGAATGAAACCTCTTTGATGACATGTTGGGAGTAGTGCAAACTCTTAACAATGTTATGGTAGAGATTGGAAGGCATCTAGAAAGTTATAGGATATGGATGAATGTTGTATTGAAGCATTGGCTAAAATAATTGCATGATTGTATGACATATTTATTTATGTGTAAGAATTTGTTCTGAAAACTATGAGAAGTTTCTAATCATGCAATTTAACTTGTTTTGTAGGAAAGATCATATACGAGCACCTACAAAAGAAGAACTACAACATTTGTTTCAGCAACAAAGTCATCTATTGAAGATATTGATGTTGATGTATATGTAAATTCGGAATGTATTTCACATATATGTATATTGTATTCCTATAGAGATGTTATTATTCCTCTATACGGAAGTGTCGTCATTTATATTGTAAGTGTCGTAACTTATACTTGATGGGTTATTAGACCACCTTGTTGGAGTCAGCCCTGTATAAGTCATGTGGGTCAAAGGGTTATTACACCACCCTATTGGGGGTCGGCCATGTGGGTCAAAGGGTTATTAGACCACCCTAGTGGGGGTCAGCCCAGTCAGCATTATGTTAAGTGGTTAAGTTGAGGCCGACCTAGTTGAGTAAAGGTCAAGTCAAGTTAGTGTATAAATAGAGAGTGTGTTTCTCTCATTTTATACATTCTATTCTCTCACTCACACTTTGGAGAGTGGCACACTTGTGGAGAAGGAGGCTCTGCTACTAGGAGAAGACTATCTCTTGTATTCTGGTTGTATCATTGCTCTATCTATCTCTCAGGAAGTTATTGGGGTTTTTCACCTTTATGGTTTTCCCCAAGTAAACTCTGTGCCTCTTGTGTGCTTGCATTATTGTGTCCATGATTGATATGCTGTAGATTTGTTGGACATGTTGTTCTCTCAGTTAAGATCCTAGATCAGATTGAAGTAAATTCTAAAAATTTAACATGGTATCAGAGCTAGCTTTAAAGAAGGCATGATATGGCATGTATGACACTTGTTGCACTTACGATGCTAGGGATTGATATAGCAAAAACCAGTCATCGTAGCACTTTCGCTATAAATCCGTTTTGGCGAAGTTTTCAAATCTGAAACATTCACGGGTCGAATATCATATCCCCATGTACCTTGTGTCCAAAGGAAAACCTCTAACTCGTTGTACTTTGTGATTTATGATCTGTACAATATAGGGTTTCTGCCTCTTCCAGATCTGAGTCAAAATCAGGTGACCTTGGGAAAAAGGTCATAACTTGGGCTAGGAAGATCCAAATGAAATTTTGTAAAAAGTGACAGGTAGTACACAAAATTTAATATCTCAGAAAAAATTTTAGAGGCCGAAGTTGAACCAGTGACACGTGGCACACCGTACAAGTTCGCTTTCCTGTATTATCCCATAAACAGGTCACGTTGCGACACTTGGCATAACTCTCTCTCAGAGAATCCAATTGAAGTCAGACCTGTCAGGATGGAAAGATAACAGGTCGAGATATCTCAAGAAAAATTTTCAGACCCTGTGGATCAAAAAGTTTGGAGTTGCACTAGAAACAATCAAGTACATATTTCTATCAAAACAGAATTATTTTTGAATACCTTCATTCATGGCTTTCGGAATTTAGGGCTTCAGAGAAGGTTGGAATTTTTGTAATCGGAGACCACGGTTGGATGCTACTCATCAAAATCAAAATTTAGAGACCAAGATCAGATTTTTTGGTTGGGTAGAAGGTCGGGCTTGATCAAACCCCAGTTCGGGACTTTGATCGGAAAGATGGAAAATTAGGGCTTCTGCAAAAATTGGAATTTTGGAAATCTGTGACCACGGCTGGAAGCTCCTCAGAAAAATAGAAGCTTAGAGTTTTGAATCAAATCTTTTGGTTGAGTGAAGCTCTGAGAAACTCAAACCCTAATTCAGGGTCCTCCCTAGTGAATCCGAAAATCTAAAAGGCAATTTTGAGGGGTGAAACTTTGCAGTTTTCAAATTCTGAATATACCAACTTGATCAGCTCATCAAGGCGCATATTTCTATCCTTTCGAAAGTTTGAAATTCAAAGTTTGAATTTTTGGGGTTTCTTTGACAAACCCTAATCCAACTCCAGGTCCAGTTCTTGCAAATCAAGTGGACTGGGTTAAGCTTAGAAGAAGATGGATCGGTCACCTGCATAAGTGAAGAAGTTCCTGTCTCAGAGGGAGATGAAGCTAAGGCCTTCCATAAGAAGATTACAAGCAATCTTGACAGGTATGGCTTACAGGTATGTTTCATGGTTAAGTTTATCATATTTTTGTCTTCATATCATTACAGTACAATCTTGATTAATTACTGGACTTGTCGTATCACCTTAATAGAAGATATTCATTGATTAAGGTTTTGACACTTATGATTGTACTAATGCATTGTGATGTTGTATGAGGTTTATGTTGTTTGCTAACACAAAAGGTACACCAAGAAAGTCAAATCATATTCTACTTTAAGAACATATGCTCATGGTGACATGAAGACAAAGATTCATCCATTGTCATGGATCACATAGAAGATCTACTTTCGAGGTATGTATAACTTGGTTCTACAATGGTTAACTTATGAGACATGCAGGTTACTAGCACAAGTCACTGAAGAGAACCAGAAGACATTATGCGGGTATATTAGACATAACTAGCTAGCATGCTAATCCAGGTATGTTTTTCCTATATCAAGCTAGAATCCTACCTTGTGTTAGGATGTTATACTGTTGTGTTGTTGATAATGATTATTCATGAAGTCATAGGTTTGAATAATCATGGTTGTATGCATATTATGTTTCTTACCATAATTGATGATATGACTAACCAGAAGAGTCATGAAGGTATAGGTTTGAATAATCACGGGTTTTATGCATATTATATCTCTTATCTTGATTGATGATTCAACTAACCAGAAGAGTCCTATGATCAAATAAGAATGTGTATGAGTAAAAGAAGACTTCCCTGAAACCTTGAATACTAATGTTTATTATCTATGTTTGAAATGATCCTGACTATACATGCTTGAGATTATTGTGTTTTGATAGTATTAAGATTATACTAATAAATGTGTGGTTATGTATGAGACCTCAAAGATAACACAATGATGATACTAATAAGCATGCATAGTGATTAAGGATGGATATAAGTTCAAGGACAGGTAATCCAGGAAGCAAAGTTCAAGAGGGAGCACACTCCAGTTGTTCCTTCAAGAAAACAAAGGAGCACACTTCAGTAGTTTTTGCAAGGATGCAAATATTCAAAGGGAGTTGACCACTTCTCACAATCCATATAAGAATGGAGTTGCAGAAAAGAAGCAAAGACTGAGAGGGAGTCAACCCAACAAACAAACAAAGATAAGTATTTGAATTGTCATTACTTGCATATTTTATTGTTTAAATAATACTGTTCAATAATGTATATACTGATGTTCCTAAAATTAGGTTGTGTATTATGCATATCAGAATAGTTGCATTGATGAACAGTATACTACCAATATGCATAGGTAAGTGGCCTATGGCACTGTACAACATTCCATTGCTACTTATCTAGAATGAAACCTCTCTGCTGACATGTTGGGAGTTGTGCACACTCTTAACAATGTTCTGGTAGAGATTGGAAGGCATCTAGAAAGTTACGGGATATGGATAAATGTTGTATTGAAGCATTGGCTAAGATAATTGCATGACTGTATGACATATTTCCTTATTTGTAAGAATTTATTCTGAAAACTATGAGATGTTTTCTAATCATGCAATTTAACTTGTTGTGTAGGAAAAATCGTATGCCATCACCTACAAAAGAAGAACTACAACATTTGTTCAGCAACAAAATTATCTATTGAAGATATTGAAGTTCCCAGGATATGGGAAGAATGCCATGATCCGTCTATCATGAAGAATGATGTTTGGGATGTAGTCCCAAGACCTGAAGGGAAGTTTGTTATGACTTCCATATGGATCTATCAAGATCAATCATGCTACAGATGGCAGCATAGAGAAATATAAAAGTGATGAAATAGAAGATACACCAGATGGATTTCAAGACAGCTTTCTTGAATGGTGTAGTTGAAGAAGAAGTGTATGTGGAGCATCCACTTGGTTCTAAGACACATGATAGGGATTCATATATGTGCAGAACTTGGGTATGATGCACCACTTTCTAGGTATGGAGGTGTGGCAGAGTGCAGGTGGAATCTTCCTTGAACAAGGGAAGTATGCAATAGAGATCCTGAAGAGGTTCGAGATGATGGACTACGAGGCTATGGCATTGAACCTAAAGCTTCTGTGTGATGCTTCATCTGAACCGGTTGATGTCACTATGTATCGTCATATGATTGGGTCCTTGATGTACCTAAAGAACATGAGACCAAATATTTGCTTTGTGGTGAACACATTGAACTAGTTCCTGACAGATCCGAGGAGTGTTCACCTGGTTGTTGTAAAGAATATTCTGAGGTACCTAAAGGGTACAGTTGATTATGGGCTCAAATATGATGCGAATCAAAAGTTTAACCTGTAGGGTTATGTTGATTCAGATTGGGCAGGCAGTGCTGCAAATAGGAAGTGCATTTCTGGGTGTTGCCTCAGTATGGGATCAGGTGTGATCTCTTGGTTTAGCAGGAAATAGTCCTGCGTAGCACTGAGTACAGCCGAAGCAGAGCATGTTGCGACAGATGAGAAGGTTGTAGATGTGTTGACCAAGCCATTGGCCATAGTGGAGTTTGAGTACTTCTGAGAGAGGCTTGATGCACTTCAGATCGAGGTTCCTTCCAAAGGGAAGTGATAAGTCCGGAAGATGCAGATGCACATGAGCTTTTATGACATGGTTGATGTGTTCTCCCTTGGTCGTGATGTAATTGTTGAGCCATTTTTTACATGGTGGTAGATGTGTTCTCCCATGGTGAAAAAGTAAGGGCTGGAGCCTTCCCCGAATGGTGGTAGATGTGTTCTCCCATGTCGGTGGTGTAAGTGCTGGATGATGTGCATCTGGGCTGTGCTTTGTGGACGATGAGATGATCTGAAGAGGACGATGCTTGTTATGATCAGTTGGATCATTTATGTATGTATGCATCATGTTGGATGCTGGATATGATCAGTTGGATCATTTGTATGTATCTTGTATATGCATCATGTTGGATGCTTGGACCATGTATCAGGTGGATACATTGTATGATCAGGTAGATCATGTATGTTGATATGTATCATGTATTTGTATTTGTATCAGGTAGATACTTGGTATGCATCAGATGGATGCATTGTATGATCAGGATGATCATGATGACGAGCTTCAGGGTGTTGCTCCAGATGATATGTATCAGGATGGTACAATGATGATGATCAGTGTGATCATGAGCATCAGGATGATGCTTTGTGCGATGATGATCCGTTGGATCGTGAGTATCAGGTTGATACTTGGAGGTCAGAGATGATATGTGGCAGGTTGTGCAAATAGCATGTAATCAATCCTGGGAGATCTTACCGGTCATGTTGCGACACATAAATCTTTTTGGGATACTCTTTCCGGTATTGCCATGTAGTATGTAATCAGTCCTCAGATATCCGATAGGTTGAGCTGTGTGCTCGTAATCAGTCCTGGAATGAGGTATTACTACGGAGACATGTAATCAGTCTTGGAGATCCGAGAGGTTGAGCTGTGTGCTCGTAATTAGTCCTGGGATGCTCTTTAGAGATCTTGTCGGTCATGCTGCGGCACATAAATGTTCCCGGGATGCTCTTTAAAGGTTTTGTCTATTCACATGTAATCAGTCCTAGAGATTTGAGAAGTTCAGTTGTGTGCTCGTAATAAGTCCTGGGATGCTCTTTAGAGATCTTGCTGGTCGTGCTACGGCACATAAATGTTCCTAGGATTCTCTTTAAAGGTATTGTGGAGGAGATGCATGTAATCAGTCCTGGGAGATCTTGCCAGTCGTGCTTAGGCACATAAATGTTCCTGGGATACTCTTTTTGGTATTGCATCTGCACATAAAAGTAGTCCTGAGAGGCCACCTCTATCAGACCGTTCGCACAGATGATGAAGACCTGCAGGTGGTGGGCCTACATCCAACATGAAAAAGGACTGGCTCTGTAGAACTTCCTATGACAAGTAGATTCAGAGATTGATTGAGATAGCATCAGTAGTGACGATGATGATGACTCGATGATGATTATCCAATGATGATGATCTAGAGAAGATGACTTGTGCTAGAAGACCTGTGTCGAGAAATACCTTCCTAGTTAAGAGGGAGTGTTGATGTATATGTAACTTCGGAATGTATTTCACATATATGTATATTGTATTCCTATAGAGATGTTATTATTCCTCTATACGGAAGTGTCGTCATTTATCTTGTAAGTGTCGTAACTTATACTTGATGGGTTATTAGACCACTTTGTTGGGGTCGGCCCTATATAAGTCATGTGGGTCAAAGGGTTATTAGACCACCCTATTGGGGGTCGGCCATGTGGGTCAAAGGGTTATTAGACCACCCTAGTGGGGGTCGTCCCAGTCAGCATTGTGTTAAGTGGTTAAGTTGAGGCCAACCTAGTTGAGTAAAGGTCAAGTCAAGTTAGTGTATAAATAGAGAGTGTGTCTCTCTCATTTTATACATTCTATTCTCTCACTCACACTTTAGAGAGTGGCACACTCGTGGAGGAGGAGGCTCTGCTGCTAGGAGAAGACTATCTCTTGTATTCTGGTTGTATCATTGCTCTATCTATCTCTGAGGAAGTTATTGAGGTTTTTCACCTTTATGGTTTTCCCAAAGTAAACTCTCTGTCTCTTGTGTGCTTGCATTGTTGTGTCCATGATTGATATGCTGTAGATTTGTTGTACATGTTGTTCTCTCAGTTAAAATCCTAGATCATATTGAAGTAAATTCTGAAAATTTAACAATTGAATATATTGAAGTTCCCAGGATTTGGGAAGAATGCTATTCGATCATGAAGAATGATTTTTGGGAAGTAGTCCCAAGACCTGAAGGGAAGTCTGTTGTGACTTCCAAATGGATCTATAAGATCAAGCATGCTGCAGGTGGTAGCATAGAGACTTTTGCTCCTGTAGCTAGATCCACTTCCATCAAATCAGTACTTGCTATGGCTGCAGTGATGAAGTGGAAGATACACCAGATGGATTTCAAGACAGCCTTCTTGAATGGTGTATTCGAAGAGGAAGTGTATGTGGAGCAGCCACTTGGTTTTGAGACACATGATAGGAAGTCATATATGTGCAGAACTTAGTATGGTAGGATAGACAGCTTTCTATCCAGTTTGGGATTTACCAAGAGTAAAGTGGATTCCAACCTTTACTACAAGGTTGAGGAAGGCAATCCAATGATACTACTTTTGTATGTGGATGACCTGTTTGTTACAGGTGAGGATAAATTGATTGCCGACACGCAGTGGAAGCTTGCTGCCGAGTTCGAGATGAAGAACTTGGAGATGATGCACTATTTTCTAGGCATGGAGGTGTGGCATAGTGCAGATGGAATCTTCCTTGGATAAGGGAAGTATGCAATAGAGATCTTGGAGAGGTTCGGGATGATGGACTGCAAGGCCATCGCCACACCTATGGCATCGAACCTGAAGCTTTTGTGTGATGCTTCATCTGATCTAGTTGATGTGTAATGCCCGCCTCAGCACTTATGTTTGATTTTGGTTATTTTGGACTTATGATTGATTAGATTATTTGAGACCTATATGGATCATACTACCTTTGAGACCTATGACTGATTTGACTATTTGAGGGTACTGGTTTGAAGTGACCTGGAGTGATTGCTTTAGATTTTATGGGCAAAATAAAAATGGCTAGATAAATGATGATTTGCTTATACTCGACTGACTAAGAAAATGAAAAATGAAAAATGTTGAAATTACTTGAAATGAAAAATGATGATGATTTGCTTATACTTGACTAACTGAGAAAATGAAAAATGAAAAATGTTCAAATTACTTGAAATGAAAAATGATGATGATTTGCTTACACTCGACTGACTGAGAAAATGAAAAATGAAAAATGTTGAAATTAGTTGAAATGAAAAATGATGTTGATTTGTTTATACTCGACTGACAGAGAAAACAAAAAGGATGATACAAATGTTTATTAGTGCAGCGCTACTAATATGCGTTTGAGTGTGTGTGCAGTGGCAGGTAAGATGATTTACCGACTGACCCACAATGGAATTACAGGGGCCGTAAGAATGGAAAGAACATTTAAGGGTACAACGACTGACTGTCGACCCCAATTCACGCATGGGCGAAGCCGTTTCATCTCACCCAGGGAAGCGTATGCCGTACGGGCAATACCATAATGATTTGGTCACGTACGATGAGTTGAGGGGCGCGCAATAAGGAGAGCCTTATCCATCAACATCCCTTAGTCTCCAAGGAGCGTAGTTGAGAGATCGTAGTAACGACTCTCAATCGCTACGCAGTGCTTTCCATAAGAAGAAAGAAAGATACTGTCGGAAGGGCCCGCTAAAGAGGTACCTAGACGAAAGAAGAATGGAAAAAGAAAACTACTCATACATATATAATTAAATAATATACATGTGGAAATTTTAGAGAATTTAATAATAAATTATTCAATATTCTATTATTATTATTATTATCATGATGTCGTGCTGGCCATGATGCTTGGGATTGAAAGCTTTGGTGGGCCATAACCCACAGTTGTAATTATTTTTGTGTGTTTGTCGGAATCTTTGGTTTCCGTAGAAATTGTGTTTGTTCAGGTCCCCAAATGTCGCTGACCACTAAGGGACGAGATAACAATCATGACAGTCCTCGTGATTGCCTCGAATCTTTGCTTTTGATCGACGTCTGTCGGTCCTTCCTGCTATTATGGTTGAGAAAGAAATTTGAAATTTAGAAAAGATAATGTTCTTTTTTTTAATTAATGGAAATATATTTTAATTATTTCAAAATGAAAATATTTTTAAATAGAATAAATAATTATTTAAATAAAATATTTCTTTTACTTTAGAAAAAGAGAAAGAAAAGATTTTAAATATAATAAAGAACTATTTGAATAAAATATTCTCTTTTATTATAAAAAAATAAAAAATAAAAAAGATTTGAAATTAGTAAGAGAATATTTTTAAGTAAAATATTTGCTTTTATAAAACAGAAAAAGAAAAGGGAAATAATAGAATAAACATGGATCTTTCTACAACAACTAGATTGGAGAAGACAAACACAACTAAGACTCTCTTAAAGACATCTACACCTACCTTGCACTAATTTAGGGAGTTAGGTGTACACATTGAGTGAGAAATAGACACTTGTAATTGAGAATAAAACTTATTAAAATATTAAATTAATTTAAATAATGTGCATAGACCGACACATGGCACAGAAGCTTTCCCTATATAAAGAGGGAGAAGAAAAGAGACAGAAATCTCTTGTTCCCTAATGCTGGATGGTCATCATAATCTCGGATTATGTTATGATCCTTGGAGTTGGGATTAGCCGGAACGAGGATTGGGAGATCCTTTCGGGAGGCTATTTGAGTGTGTTCTTACGACCCCATGAGCTCGGGGGTTTTGTATATGAAGTTATTATTTGGAATCCTTTAAAAGAAAATATAGTGATCGAAAAACCGATTTAGTTGTCCTCGGATTCCTTTAAAAGAAAATATAGTGATCGAAAAACCGATTTAGTTGCTGCAGATATGTAACACTATTGCAGTGAATTATATTTTCACTTGTTAGTTTTTAATTTATAAATCTCCGTGTTTTGCATTGGAGATCGAATCATGTTCTGATCGTTTTTAATTTATAAATCTTTGTGTTTTGCATAGGAGGTCGAATCCTGTTCTGGTCGTTTTTAATTTATAAATCTCTGTGTTTTGCATTAGAGATCGAATCCTGTTCTGATCGTTTTTAATTTATAAATCTTTTTGTTTTGCATTGGAGATCGAATCCTGTTCTGATCGTTTTTAATTTATAAATCTTTTTGTTTTGCATTGGAGATCGAATCCTGTTCTGATCGTTTTAATTTGTAAAACTTGTGTTTTGCATTGGAGATCGAATCCTGTTCTGATCGTTTTTAATTTATAAATCTTTGTGTTTTGCATTGGAGATCGAATCCTGTTCTGATCGTTTTTAATTTATAAATCTTGTGTTTTGCATTAGAGATCGAATCCTGTTCTGATCGTTTTTAATTCATAAATCTTTGTGTTGCGTTGAAGGTCGAATCCCTTTAGATTACGGACCGACCCATACGGTGGAATCTCTTGAAGTCACAAACCCTTATACTTGAACGCCTAATCTCTTCGACGATTGAACATCATATTTATGTATGGATTGCTTGACTTATCTCTACATTTTTTTTTCTATTAAAACCTTGCATGTAATTTTTTTAACTCTGTCTATGCCTCTATCGCCTAAGGAATTGGAAGATCCGTCATAAGTATGTACCTCTTATAGAAATCCTTGATTGTAAACCCAGATTTGTAAAACGTCCTGGTTTAAGAAACAACATAAAGTGTTGTGCGACCTTCATTCTCCATTTCAGCGTGATACTTTTGAATCTTTCTCTTTTATTTTCGTATGTATAGTTAAGTAATCATCAGTCTGGAATATCTTCATTTCGCACATGGATTCTTGAAGTACATATAATTACTCGTGTGTGACCTTAATCCCTGAATCAATGATAACGTCTGTCTATTAATTCCTGATGGTTTACAATGACCCAGTAAAAGTATAATACCTTCTGCAATATACCCCGATTCCAATCGATTGAATACGAGATCGAACCCTGTCAATACATTTTCCTTAATGGTTGAGATCTGTTGGGTAATCTTATGGGTATTTCTGTATCGCCGTGTGCTAAATTCCGGGTCAGTTTTTATTTTGAATTCTCTGTGCCTTAAGTGTGAAACCATATTGTGAATCGACTATTATGAACTCTGCGTATCAGGCCATATTATGACGCTGCAGTTGAATGTTGATAAATGAGATCGTAATTCTGAATTGGATACTGATATCTGCGTGTGGATGGTTTTAATCTTGATTTAGTAGGCTGATATACTCATTTGGAAGTCGTTTTACATTCCGTGCATCTTGTTTTAATTATGGAAACTCAGCTCAACCTGTACTCACTTAGAGATCCGAACTTAGGGTTACCCACCACTGTCGACTTAATTTAATTCCCTCCTTGACTGAGATCTGAACCCTTAATGAATAAGATCGCTGTTGTTCCTCAAACTCCTTACCATCCAGAAATCCAGTACTCCTCCAATCATCGCCGTGGACTCAGCATCAATCCTTTGTTTGAAGTCTGAACGCTTAAGAGGTGAACGCTGTAAAGTAACTACCCAGTACCCATCGAGCTCGCCGAACTCGGTGTTGTCCTTATTCACGGATCTGCCATCTAGGCTGGATGACAGCTGGACTTTGGGCATTTCGCCTTTGATTAAAGCTATTTGTTATGGAACAGTAGGCTTACTGTTAGTTCAAATTTTCTTGTGCGGGAAATTCGTTATCACTTGTACATCATGAATGTCAACTTATGTTGTTCTTTTTATGTCGATAGAATATATGAAAGAAAAATATTATGTTGATTTTTATTGTAATTTTTTTATGTCATTCAATAGATGTTAAACGTTTTAAAAGAAAAGTAGTGTGATGATTTTCTCTAGTGTTGATGCCGGTCGAGCTGTACCCCTTTTTACGTTTCTGAGTTTGTCTTTAGGCATTTTAGGTAATGCTTCTCTATGTGAGAATAAGAGAAACTGGAAAAGTGACATTTATACTTGGAAAACGAATCAACGAATCTGTTTAGTTAGAACTGGACATTCATTATATGATTGTATATTTATACTTTTGTAAAGGATTATATGGAAGAGACAAAAATATAGTATCAAAGTTACAATTAAAAAGTGCATTAATATATATAGAGAATTTTTAGAATTTCGGTAGGCATATACAATCATGGCTCAGGTTAATGTCTTAATTAGTGATTTTCATTATTTAGAGAATTATTCTTATTTAGAATAGCTATCGTCCAAATGTGAGTTGTTTATATAGTGATGAACATTGCTTAAACTTACTAAGGTTAATATATATTATGAAACAATTAAGGATATGGAATTTATAAGGATAATTGTAGGTTGTTTCATAAATGATGTTCTTGTTATGTATAAGATTTAGAATTGTTTTATTGTATAGTAATCCTTTTTACCTTTTTATTATTCTAAATAGAAACATTTAGATTATGAGAATTTAATGTATGTTGTTTCATGATCAATGTTTCTACTACGATAAAGATTTGAGAATCATACTTTTCATTGTGATGAACATGTTAACATGCTTTTAATGAAATATTTTAATATGTGTCACACTTTGCAAAAGTTTTTATTTAAAAAAAAAAAAAAAATTGCTTAAGTAGACGAACCCTACATGATGTCACTGTGTATCATCAGATGATTGGGTCCTTGATGTACCTGATAAACATGAGACCAGATATTTGCTTTGCGGTGAACACATTGAGCCAGTTCCTGACGGATCTCAGAGGTGTTCACCTGGTTGCTGTAAAGCATATTCTGAGGTACCTAAAGGGTACAATTGATTATGGGCTCAAGTATGATGCGAATCAAAAGTTTAACCTGCAGGGTTATGTTGATTCAGACTGGGCAGGCAGTGTTGCAGATAGGAAGAGCACTTCTGGGCGCTGCTTCAGTATAGGATCAAGTGTGATCTCTTGGTTTAGCAGGAAGAGTCCTACATAGCACTGAGTACATCCGAAGCATAGTATGTTGCAGCTTGTTCGACTAGTTGTGAGGCAGTATGGCTCCGGAAGCTACTGTCTGAGTTATTTGATCTCCCGTTGGAGGCTACTGGTATCTTTTGTGACAACCAAAGTTGTGTGAAGCTGTCTGAGAACCCGGTGTTCCACGACAGGTCAAAGCACATTGAGATCAAATATCACTATATCAGGGATATGGTGTAGAGAGGAGCAGTGAAGCTCTTGTATGTTGCGACAGATGAGCAGGTTGCGGATGTGTTGACGAAACCACTAGCTAGAGTGAATTTCGAATACTTCAGAGAGAGGCTTGTTGTTCCTCAGATTGATGACACTTCGAGGAAGAAGTGATGGGCACATTTGCAGGAGCCATTCCAAGCATGGTGAGAGGAGGATCCTTCCCATGGCTGTGGATATAAGCATTGTGTGATGAGCATCAGAACGATGCTCCAGTTTCTGCTCTATATGCATCATGTTGGATGCTTGTTATGATCAGTTGGATCATGTATATGTATATGCATCATGTTGGATGCTTGTTATGATCAGTTGGATCATGTATATGTATATGCATCATGTTGGATGCGGGATATGATTAGTTGGATCATGTATATGTATATGCATCATGTTGGATGCTGGATATGATCAGTTGGATCATATATTTGTATATGTATCAGGTGGATACATTGTATGATCAGGAAGATCATGTGTGATGAGTATCAGGACGATGCTCTGGACGACATGCATCAGGACGATGCAATGATGATGATCAGGATGATATATGGTGAGTATCAGGATGATACTCTGTGTCCGTGGATAGGTTGTGCAGATGAGCATGTAAGTTGACCTGGGAGATCTGACAAGTAGAGCTGTGTGCTCGTAACAGCCTGGGATGCTCTTTGAAGGCATTGCTTTGGGAGGACACATAATCCAACCCTGGGAGATCCGACAGGTGGAGTTGTGTGCTCGTAACAGCCTAGGATGCTCTTTCGAGGTTTTGTCCTATGGCATGTAATATGCTCCTGGGAGATCCGATAGGTAGAGCTGAGTGCTCGTAACAGGCTGGGATGCTACAGCCAGGTTTTGCCATGACCACATGTAATATGCTCCTGGGAGATCCGACATGTAGAGCTAAGTTCTCGTAACAGCCTGGGATGCTACAGCCAGGTTTTGTGGTGAGATCACATGTAATGTGCTCCTGGGAGATCCGACAGGTAGAGCTGTGTGCTCGTATCAGACTGGGATGCTACAACCAAGTTTTGTGATGGGGTCACATGTAATGTGCTCCTGGGAGATCCGACAGGTAGATTTGTGTGCTCGTAACAGCCTGGGATGTTACAGCCAGGTTTTGTGATACACGTAATAAGTCCTGAGGATTCCACAGTATGGCTAGTGATGATGAAGACCTGCAGGTGGTGGGCCTACATCCAGTATGAAAAAGGATTGGCTCTGTAGAACTTCCTATGACGAGTAGATTGGAGATTGATTGAGATAGAAGCAACAGTAACGATGACGACAATTTGAGGATGATGATTCGCTGATGATGATCCAGAGAAGAAGACTTGTGCTAGCAGATCTGTGTCAAGAAATACCTTCCTACTTAAGAGGGAGTGTTGATGTATATGTAACTTCGGAATGTATTTTACCCATGAATATTGTATTCCTATAGAGATGTTATTATTCCTCTATACGGAAGTGTTTGTATTCCTATAGAGATGTTATTATTCCTCTATACGGAAGTGTCGTCATTTATATTGTGAGTGCCGTAACTTATACTTGATGGGTTATTAGACCACCTTGATGGGGTCGGCCCTGTATGAGTCATGTGGGTAAATGGATTATTAGACCACCAAGTGTGGGGTCGACCCGGATTAAAGTTAACCATGGGTTATTAGTCTAAGCTAGACAAGTCGGCCCCACTGGTTTATTGGGAAGGATAGGACAAGTATAAATAGAGATCGAGAGATCTCTATTTGATCATCTCATTACACACACTTCTCTCATTTGGAAAGTGGCGCACTTGTGAGGAGGAGGATCTGCTGCTAAGAGAAGACTATCTCTTGTACTTTGGTTGTATCATTGCTCTTTCTATCTCTAAGGAAGTTGCGGGGTTTTTCACCTTCTTGGTTTTCCCCGATGAAACTCTGTGTCTCTTGTGTGCTTGTATTATTGTGTCCATGATTGATATGTTGTAGATATTATGTACATGTTATTCTCTCAGTTAAGATCTTAAATCAGATTGAAAATTCTAAAAAATTAACAGAGAGAAAATGCAAAAATTTACAAGCTCAATTGGATTCCACTGTTGTACCATGTCACAACACACAGTACCGTATTTAATTGGGTGGACATCATTTCAGAAAATATGGCTCAAGCCATAAAAAATGCTCATGAAGAAATAAAACAAAAAAAGGCTTAATTTTACTTGTCATCATATTTGATTGATTGCATTCCTATCATAAATCGTTTCCCAAAGCTTAGATGTAGTTGGAATCCAAATGAAACTCCAATTTATGTAGCTTATCAAATTCTTTGGGCTCATAAACATGAAGGCTTCTACAAGTTGATTTTTGAAGAACTTATTATGTCATTATATGCACGTCAGATGCAACACTTGAGGTGATCAGTGAATATGAAGACTACTACTTCACTCCTGAAGGCACGTATTTACGCATGTATGGAGGCACGAAGAGCCCCTCACTCATGCCCAGATATGTCACAGATTACATCATATTGAAGAAAGAAGTGAGGTGGTTATTTTTCAATGGTGTCAGACACTTTTTGAATGAACATAAGAAAGCCTCATATCCACCACTTTCATTTGTGGTTGGAGCGTACAAGTTCAACAAGGTCAAAGAAGTGGGGG